>VDFB02000017.1:358755680-359355680 GCA_007258455.2 Sequoia sempervirens
CTTTCGGCCTCTCACTGAAAAATACAACCGGTCTGCCTTCTTGGCTCAAAACAACCCCTATTGCTTGATTGCTAGCATCACACTCAATGGTAAAAACTTTATCAAAATCAGAGCACAAGTATAGGCTATTGTGATACTCTCATTTTTAGATATTCAAACCCTTTATCAGCCTCATTGGTCTAAGAAAACTTACCTTGTTACCTCCTTTGATGGTGTCCAAGATTGGTGCACAAATTTGGCTAAAGTTCTTGATGAACTTTCTATAAAAGCTTGCAAGTCCATGGAAGCTTCTCACATCTCCCATGGATTTTGGTGTTGGCCAAGTAAGAATAGCATCCACCTTTGAATGATCCATCTTCAAACTTCCCTTGGAGATGACAAAACCAAGGTAGACTAGTTCTTCCTTTATGAATTCACACTTTTCCATATTTATCAACAACTTCTCCTCTTGTAACCTCCTTAGTACCATGTCAAGGTGCTTCAAATGTTCTTCTTTAGACTTTCTAAACACAAGGATGTCATCTAAATAAACTACAACAAAATTTCCAATGAAAGGTCTCAATACCTCATTCATAAGGCACATAAATGTACTAGGGGCATTTGATAACCCAAAGGGCATCACCAACCACTCATAGAGCCCTTCATTAGTTTTAAAAGTTTTCTTCCATTCATCCCCCTCTCTGATCCTTATCTGATCGTACCCGCTCTTTAGATCAATATTGGAAAAGTAAGATGCTCCTGATAGACAATCCATAAGGTCCTCCATTCTTGGCATCGAGAACCTATATCTGATTTTGATCCTATTAATGGCTCTTGAATCAGTGCAAAGCCTATAATTCCCATCCTTCCTTGGTGCTAGGACAGTAGGAACAACACATGGGCTCAAACTCTTCCTCACTAGCCCTTTATCCATCAACTCTTGCACTTGTCTTGCAATCTCCTCATTTTGAGCAGGTGTCATCTTGTATGCAACCTTATTGGGAAATGTAACCCCTGGAATCATATCAATATGGTGGCTTATATGCCTAATGGAAGGTAGGGAACTAGGTAATTCATTCACCATTATTTCCTTGTACCTTTCCAACAACTCTTGGACTTCCTTTGGTGCATCTTCCTTCTTCTTTGTGGGCAGATCTTCTTCAATTTTTGGCTTCATAATCAGGAAGAATCCTCTTCCTCCTCCTTCCTTCAAGGTCTTCATGAACTCCTTCTCACCCACCATCAAAACACTAGGCCCTTCATGCTTTGCCTTGTCTTCTTCTAGGAAAGGTGAAAGGTTGTAAGTCTTCCCATTCTTCACAATGGAGTATGTGTTCTTCTCCCCATCATGCTTGGTCTTCCTATCAAACTGCCAAGGCCTACTAGAAATATATAGTTTAATACTTGTACTCAAAATTTTGTTCATTAGATCTCATACATTATAAGTCATGATGTGGATCGCTATTGTAACTTTTTTGTGATTGAATAATTTGTTGTTTTATTTTCAGATGTTAGTTGTGGAAAAACCTCCAAATGTTACAAGGGAAATGGATATTGATTTTTCATCCACTATACAATCCTCCATGGCTCTGATAGAGGAGTTATGAGGAAAATTACTAAATTTCAATTTACATTCATTTTTATAAATGTTAGTTCTAGTGAAAAATCAAACCATTATTGATTCGTAGTTTAATTCCTATTTGGATGGTTTATACAGGGCTTGAGCATGCCCGAGGTTCAGCATGCAAATATTTCCATTGTGGAGAGTGATCATGAGATGGTTGTAAGTGATTATTTTGTTAAATATATCATTTTTTATAATGTAATTTCTATATATTAATGTCTTTACTTCTTATTGTAACAGTTAAAACTTTACCAAGAGCTAAACTGTAGGAGGAGCAATAGGAGCACTCCTCGAGCACAGAAAAAATGAGTGATGAAATTATCGCCATCAGATTGCCAAACAAAGGGAAATAATTTATTTCCAGAGCATGGAGAGAAATGAATTTTGATTCCAGAGCCCTTTGTTGTATGCCTAGACATGGCAATTTTGTACATATCTTGTATTGGATATATTTGGACATTGTATGCCTATATGGCTATTTTGTAACTATATTTTATACTTATATCGACATATATTGATGTATGCGTACATGGCTATTTGGTTAATACAAATCTTTTTTATTGATGGTGTCCATATTTTCTCTTTTTGACAATGTCAAAAGCATGGCTCCATACAGATTAGGAAAAAGACTTTTCCTTTTAGATTAGCAATGCATGGAAGTTTCAAAAAGTATCCTTGATATTACAAAAAGATATGTGTTTATACCATAGCAGAAAAAAATCTTTTGGGGAAAAAATTGGCAAACCAAAAGTATAAGATTTTTTGAAAATTTTGGGAAAAAGTCTAGAAAAATCGTAAAAAATCTAGGATTTTAAAAAAAAAGGTAAAAAAAAGTAGAATAAAGATAAATTTTTTTTTTAAAAAATTCAGCGCATTTCCATACTATAGAGATATAGAGAGAAAATAAAATAAAGCTTTAACTAATAAATTGTAAAAAAATATATTTTGTGGTTTATATTCATATCGCTGGATTACATTGTACTGTACATATTTCAAACTCAAAGCATTGCTTCACATTGCATAACTAATAACTAGATGTTGATAGATGAAAAATTCCCCCACTACACATAGTTTTTACAAAGTCAATTTAAGCGCTTATGCAATTCATTTTACATCAGATAACTAATAACTACTAGGAGCAGCCCTCTAATTGAATTTGCTTTGTCATAGAATCTCTATGAGACAACATTTTGAGGTGCATTTTTTCAAAAAATTCACCGCCTTTGTCCATACTACCACATTTTGATACATGTCTACCAAAGAATTTTGTCAAATAGTTCACTACCTGTTGCTATATATCAAAAAGCCTAAACAAGTGCTTCGAATCGCTTCATGGATGCTTGGAAAAAATTCAGCAAAGACAATAGTAGTTATTATCATAGATTGTTGTAGTGAACTTCTTGAGGTCGCTCAGCAATGAGGTTCATGGATGGAATGCCGCGACACCCAACAAGCTTTTGATTGTCATGGCATTCCATCACCATGAGACCTCATTTCTTTGAGGTGCATTTTTTCAAAGAGTTCAACGCCTCTTGTCTATGCTAACACATTTTCATACATGCCCATCAAAGCATTTTATCAAAATACCATTGCCTTGCTGCTATGGCTAAAAGCCTAAAACAGGTGCTTTCAAACAAGCTATGGATTGTAATGAAATTCTATCACCATGAGACCACATTTCTTTGAGGCATTTTTTCAAACAGTTCACTACCTTGTCTATGCTACCACATTTTTCATACATGTTTACCAAAACATTTTATCAAATAGTTCACCTCCTTGCTGCTATGGCTAAAAGCCTAAAATAGGTTCTTCAAAAAGCTATGGATGCTTGGAAAAAATATATCAAAGCATAATAATAAGAAATAGCATAGACAAGGAAGCGAACTATTTGAATAAAAGCCTCAAAGAAATGTGTTCAGGTGGAATGCATGACAATCCATAGCAATTTTCTTGTCATGGCATTGATCATGCCATTCCATCACCATGAGACAAATTTCTTTGAGGCATTTTTTCAAACAGTTCACTACCTTCTCTATGCTACCACATTTTTCATACATGTTTACCAAAGCATTTTATCAAATAGTTCACCTCCTTGCTGCTATTTCTAAAAGCCTAAAATAAGTGCTTCCAAACAAGCTATGGATGCTTGGAAAAAATCTATCAAAGCATAATAATAAGCAATACAATAGACAAGGCAGTGAACTATTTGAATAAAAGCCTCAAAGAAATGTGGTCTCAATGGTGGTGGAATGCCATGAAAATCCATAGAAATTTTCTTGTCATGGCATTCGTCATGCCATTCCATCACCATGAGACCACATTTCTTTGAGGCATTTTTTCAAATAGTTCACTGCCTTGTCTATGCTACCACATTTTTCATACATGTTTACCAAAGAATTTAATCAAACAGTTCACCTCCTTGCTGCTATGGCTAACATCCTAAAATAGGTGCTTCCAAACAAGCTATGGATGCTTGGAAAAAATCTATCAAAGCATAATAATAAGCAATAGCATAGACAAGGTAGCGAACTATTTGAAAAAAAAGCCTCAAAGAAATGTGGTCTCAATGGTGGTGGAATGTCATGACAATCCATAGCAATTTTCTTGTCATGGCATTCGTCATGCCATTCCATCACCATGAAACCACATTTCTTTGAGGCATTTTTTCAAACACTTCACTGCCTTGTCTATGCTACCACATTTTTCATACATGTCTACAAAAGCATTTTATCAAACAATTCACTGCCTTGCTGCTATGGCTAAAAGACTAAAAAAAGTACTTTCGAAGAAGCTATGGATGCTTGGAAAAAATATATCAAAGCATAATAGTAAGCAACAAGCTATGGTCTCATGGTTTTTTTCATGCGAAAATCAGTGTGATTTTATTCACATTTTTTGCAGGTTATAAACACTTTTTTGCCAATTTTGTTGTTTTAAATGACATTCAAGTTTATGGTGGTTTTTTTGTTTATATGATGATATGTGATATTCTAATCCTAATTCATGCTTCTAGGTTGTATAGATATATATTTTATTTTTACATGTTTTTTGTACCAACAAACCCAAAATGAACTGAACCCCCCTCCAAATTTTTTTTGGCCAAACCGGTGAATCGATCCCCTGAACCTGAACCTCAAAACCTATTCCAACACTCTTCATTTTTCCTGCACAAACTTAATTGACCACCAAATTATGTTTCCCCTTGACTTTACCCATTTACTCCCTCAAACCTCTCTTTTTCATTCAAAACCCCTATTTTCCCAACTAGGGCATGTCATGCCATAACATACTTTTGACCTCCCCTATCCTTGCAGACCTTTTGAACACATCAAACTCCACAATCTCACCCTATTTCCAACCTATTCTAAGCCCTTTTCAAGCAATTTCTTCTTTTCACCTCTTCTAGCCTTGCTTTTAAGGGGCCTCAATTTTGAATTTTCAACAGGGGCAGCATTAGTAATCTCTTCCAATGCCCTTACTAATGCTATTTTATTATTCCTACTCCCTATCCTACTTACATCAGGCCCATATCACTGAGACACAACCTAAACAATAGGTGGAATGGCCTATTTCAACACACTACACTCAAATCCTTAAGGGATCGATCTAGCTGAATGTAGCTCAGAGAGATTCCACATGTTTGGGTGAGAAAGAGGTCCATGCCTAGTGTGAACATGCCTATTCAGACACGTTGGAACAATCCGTTTGGTCACACGAGTTGTAGAACAAAAGTTGCACCACTTTGCAACTTTCCACTGCTTCCATTTGACACATTTTCCATTAACTAAAATTTGGACACCATGGGAAAACCACTCTGAGATAATGAAAACTAAGAGAGGTTATTGTAGAGGGTCCCAACGCAATCCCATGGGATCAGACAAGAAGTTTCTAAGCATCACGGTGTCCGAGTAACTGTTGTCAATAATTTTGCACCCTACTGAATGTAGTATTCAGCAAACTACTGAAACATGGAAACCTTCTTCAGATGTGGGTGATTTGAACGAAGAAGGAATCTCCAGAGTGAGCTGGTTCTCTGAATGATGAATTCTATTCTAAAATAGCCTCCGAGGAAAGGGATAAAAGATGACTGAACATAAAAACCTACTTCTAAGAGATGACTTTCCGAACCTAATAATGATTTAATGATGGTTATGATCTCTTCCTCACAAATAGTTTTCAGAAGGATGCAATATTTCACAACTTCTCAAGAACAATTGATACATAAATAATTTGCATGAAGACTCGACTTGAAGCACAATATGCAACCTGTATTTTTGAACTTTCTGCATTAAGAATTACAGTTTAAGGACAAAACAAGGATTCTGTAAACATAAATCACAAGATAAAATCATACTAAAACTGCAAATGGACACAGAAATGAGAAGTAGGAATGTTGTCTTTATTCAACTGAAGGAGAATGCCATAATCTGAAACTAAGTACAATATTGTGTTCACAAACTCAAAAAATTGTGTATGAGTAGGAATTCTGATCAGAACTACTCAGAGAGAGGAGAGCTAAAATACTAAGTCCATCAAAACATAGCTCTCAAGAAAACCCTAATCCGAGCTTAGAAAAAATCTCAAGGAAAAAGGCCTCAAACTGTCTCAAAAAATTGCCTAAAAGCAAAATAAAGCATACTACTTTTATGATCACACTGTCAAGCCTCTAAAAATAGGCTAATCTTGCTTTAAAAGCTCAAAAAACATCTTATCTCTCCAAGATAGGTCTGAAATCTGACCAAGAGTAAATGTCAACAAGAATCTACTAAAAATAGCAAGAAAACACAAAGCAATTTATAAAATATCACTTTATGATTCTGCTTTACAAGATGCAGATTTGCACAAGATATCTATTTTTTGCAATTAAAGATTCATAATCTTTTGCAAAAGGAAAACCCTTATCTCTCCATTACAATAATTGATTTTCTCAAAAAATCATAAAAATAAAACACATAATCTTCCTCTTATCAAAATTTCTCATTGATTTCTCATAAAACCAATTAAAATAAGAAACCCTAAAACCTGATATAATCCCTAAATCATAAGATACATTATTGATTTTCCTCAAATCAATCAGAAAACAAAACCCTAGGGTAAGACATCCTTCAACCCCTATACCCACATTTTCCTTCAAAACAATAACATTAAGATGCTCAAGTCTCCAACTCAGTTTTCCCAAGGCATGAGATAATTTTTAGCTCAAATCCTAAAGACCCTAGACACAACTCTAGGCATAAGAAATTTGGCCTCCAAACATATTTTGAACTTCAAACTTAATTAAATATGATGCAAAGCTTAATAACCCTAACTCGAATTAACCCACATGCCTATTGATAAATGGGAATATTCTAGAGAATTATAGTGTTGGGTCGAATTAGGGCATGGGGAAAACAAGGTCAAACCCGAAATTGTTTCATTTTGCATATGATCACTATTGAGGAAAATGAACTCTGCTAGTAAGCATGTCGCCATGATTGACCTTGAATTTGATCTTTGTGTGCTTTGAGACTTCGGCCTTACCTTCTGATAGTTGAAATTTCATCTGGGTAATCTTATTTTGTTTATTATTATGGTTCTTCTACTTCATTTTAAAGCGAGAACAATCTCTATGGGCACAGCCTGTCATACTTCTTTCTAACTTCTCCCTGCTTCCTGTGATCTATTCTTCTTTGGTCATGGCTATACATACCTTCTAATGCATTTTATTGTATATCTCTCATGCAAATATTGTTGTCTCTATAATGTTTCCAATTCCTACTATACCTGGCCGCCATATACAAGATCGACCCATGATTGGAAAGCTCTGTGAAAGCTTGACTGAGGATTATGTTGTTTGGATTTTTTGAGAACTCCATAGAGCTCTAGCCGCGGCTTCTTGTCTTCTAACAGTCATGAAATGGTAAGCTTAATTTTCTTCCCTATTGGCATCTCTCTTCAAAATAGAAGTCTATAATTTCATATCTCTGTGAATTATCATTTTCTATTTATAATTTTCTGGCCACTATACAGGCCGCACACCATGTTCATGCATTTCTACTGCTTATACTTAGGAACTTTGTGTGATTTTCACCTTTTCCTTCTGATTTTGATTGCTACAGTAAGCTCGAAATGTGTCTCTACGTGTATTCTGCATTCCTAGCACGAACCCTCATATGGGTATACCATATTTTGAAGAACAATGCATGCATTTCCTACTGGGGTCTGATCCACAATAGCTTTATATGCATTTATATTTTCAGGAAAGACACTCACCTCATTAACTATAACAAAAAACTCCATATTGGCATTTGATATTTGAAGAAATGATGCTCATTTCTGTATCTTCCATTACTCTGTTTGTTGTCTCTTTTGACAGTAGTGGGCACCATGCTGCTCCAAATCTGTCATCGATGTCACTCCTTGTCAGAGAAAGACTTCCTTTTGAGATGACTGTAATGAACTGTCCTTCTCAAACCTAAACATGATCACCATACTTTAATGCTTTTAAATTCAGTGAAATGCCTTTGGTCACTCATTATCTTATGATCCATGGAGGGCTACCATCCTAGCATTTAGAACAACACTGTCTTCAACTGCTAACTGTCTTTGCACTTCACATTTGTTAACGAGAACAGTGACATCTGTATTATCAGTCAAACTAAAACTGACTGTTCATCTATTAATTCACCGTCTATTAGATAATTGTCTAATTATTCCTTTGAGAGGTATACTTTGAATGATAGAATAATTGAATGCAAGAATAAGTCTATAAATCAGTGTATTTGACTGTTTCCTTTTTTGAACAGTGATGTATTAAACTTACCTTGAAGCAACATTATACTCTTAGCCCAAATGAAGCTGGCTATTTTTGCTATATTGATTCCCACAATCCTTCATTTTGATGGAAAACTGGGACTTCTTCATGTTCCTTCATTAAGTAAAAACTGTTTCATGCACAATTCCCTTCTTGAATGAAAAACTGAAACCTATTCACACTTCCTTTGTTAAACAATGCTCTTCATTGAATAGTGTTTCTTTATGATCAGGCATCATGAGACTAAATGATAACAAAACTCCATGATGATACTGTGATTCCAATTGAGCTCACTGCTTGATCAGTTGAGAAGTATTTATTTCTTCTAGCATGATAATTATACTGTTCTCACACATAGGAATCCCTTGATTTAATTATGTAGGTTGCTGGTCCATCTCACTACTTATGTATTTCACAATCATGTACTTTCTTTGATCAGATTTTCCAGTTACTTTACCGATCTTGTCACCTTTCTCCAATCGAATTATATATCTCTTTTATCGAATAGTGCCCTTTGTAACCAGGCATTATATATTCCTGTTAACTCTCAGAAATAGGAAACAACTGTAGCATAACATAGAACCAGATACATTGTTTCCTATAGCAGCAGGACATCACTACACAACAATATTGTGATGAATGTACTTAGTTGAAAAAATCAGCCAATCCAAACTAACGGTCCATCTGTAGCTTTTAGAGAACACCTTCTACTTGCTATGAGTGGACAGTTAGTTTGATGGCCTGAAAGGTGAAATCTGTTTAATTTTTTAGTTGTATATTTACTTTCTTGATGAACATGATGATTACAATATCCTTCTCAGCCCACTTGTGATGAATGCAGGGAGCATGCCGAGCTCTACCCTTGTGGGAGCCCATTTTTCTCCACATGCTTGGTCTTTAAATAATGTTCAACTTCGTGGCTTTACCTATACCTGCACAAGGAAGCAAACAATGTTAGCATAAAAATAGAACATGATGATCATGATATTGTTATTTCTCCTTCAGCTCACTTCTTTCATACTGCACTTGGTTGATTGTTTCAATGCATTGTTAATAGTAGGTTGTACTATTGCGGGTGCCTCATATAGGTTTCTTCATAATCGGAGCCACTGACACCCCTCTTTTCCTCTTACAGGTTGATGGAGCACAAGAAGACAAGGTGCACCTTTTCTTCATCAAACGTCGATAATAAGGCAATGATGATTATGTCATCACTTATATATCTTATTTTCTGCATCTTCAATAGTGCAATGTGCTATTAGGAATGTGTTGTAACAGTTAAATCCACGGCTTGTGTGGATCTTTGATTTCAATTCTTTTCTTTTCATCTGAAAAGAAAAATGCATTTACATGCAATATTGTAATATCATTCTGATTGTGAAATCAAAAGAAGCCTTGTAAAAAATGAGTTTTATGAAATGAATGAAAGCATTTCAAATGCTATTTTTCTCATTTACTCAATTTTGTATTTCTGTTAATTCTGCAACATCTGAATGGCACTCTGAAAACTCAATTCCTTCTTTTAAATGTATAACTATTTCTCAATGTCATAATGACAATAATGCGAAACAACATTTGAACTTAAGTGCAATTCCACCTTTATGATATGATAACATTCAACCAGCTCCTCCAATTGAGCTGAGGCAAAAAATTGGTAACAGTAACCTCATGTTGAAGTTTGCAGTCATTTTTCCCTTTGGACCCTTAAGGGATCAATCTCGTAGAACGTAGCTCAGAGTGATTCCGCATGTTTGGGTGTGAAAGAGGACCATTCGTAGTGTAAAAATGCCTATTCGGACGCGTTGGAATAGTTCGTTTGGTCACACGAGTTGCAGAACGAAAGTTGCACCACTTTGCAACTTTCCACTGCTTCCATTTGACACTTTTTTTATCAACTGAAACTTGGACACCATGGGATAACCACTCTGAGATAATAAAAACCGAGAGAGGTTATTGTAGAGGGGCCCAACGCAATCCCATAGGATCAGACGAGAAGTTTCTAAGTGTCATGGTGTCCAAGTAACCTCATGTTGAAGTTTACAGCCATTTTCCCCTTTGGACCCTTAAGGGATTGATCTGATTAAACGTAGTTCGGAGCGATTCCGTGTGTTTGGCTGAAAAAGAGAACCATTCCTAGCATAAAAATGCCTATTCAGATGCATTAGAACAGTCCGTTTGGTCACACAAATTGCAGAACGAAAGTTGCACCACTTTGCAACTTTCCATTGCTTCCATTTGACACTTTTTCCATCAACTGAAATATGGACACCACGAGAAAACCACTTCAAGATAATGAAAACCAAGAGAGGTTATTATAGAGGGGTCCAACATGATCCCATAGGATTAGACGAGAAGTTTCTAAGAATCACGGTGTCTGAGTAACCTCATGCTGAAGTTTGCACCCATTTTGCCCTTTGGACCCTTAAGGGATCGATCCAGTTGAACGTAGCTCAGAGTGATTCCACTTGTTTGGGTGTGAAAGAAGACCATTCCTAGCATAAAAATTCCTATTCAGATGTGTTGGAACAGTCTATTTGGTCATACGAGTTGCAAAACGAAAGTTGCACCACTTTGCAACTTTCCACTACTTCCATTTGACACTTTTTCCATCAACTGAAATATGGACACCATGGGAAAACCACTCTGAGTTAATGAAAACTAAGAGAATTTATTGTAGAGGGGAAAAACACGATCCCATAGAATCAGATGAGAAGTTTCTAAGCATAACAGTGTTCAAGTAACCTCATGCTGAAGTTTGTAGCCATTTTTCCCTTTGGACCCTTAAGGGATCGATCTAGTTGAACATAGCTCGGAGTGATTCCACGTGTTTGGGTGTGAAAGAGGACCATGCCTAGCATAAAAATGAATATTTGGATGCATTGGAATAGTTTGTTTGGTCACACGAGTTGCAGAACGAAAGTTGCACCACTTTGCAACTTTCCACTGCTTCCATTTAACACTTTTTTCATCAACTAAAAATTGGACACCACGGGAAAACCACTTCGAGATAACAAAAACCGAGAGAGGTTATTGTAGAGGGGCCAAACATGATCCCATAGAATCAGATGAGAAGTTTCTAAGTGTCACGGTGTTCGTGTAACCTCATGCTGAAGTTTACAGCCATTTTGCCCTTTGGACCCTTAAGGGATCGATCCGATTGAACATAGCTCGGAGCGATTCCACATGTTTGGGTGTGAAAGAGGACCATACCTAGTGTAAAAATGAATATTTGGACGCATTGGAACAGTCCGTTTGGTCACACGAGTTGCATAACGAAAGTTGCACCACTTTGCAACTTTCCACTGCTTCCATTTAACACTTTTTTCATCAACTATAAACTGGACACCACGGGAAAACCACTCTGAGATGACAAAAAATGAGAGAGGTTATTGTAGAGGGACCCAACAAGATCCCATAAAATCTAATGAGAATTTTCTAAGCATCACGGTGTTCGAGTAACCTCATGTTGAAGTTTGCAGCCATTTTTCCCTTTGGACCCTTAAGGGATCGATCCAGTTGAACGTAGCTCAAAGTGATTCCGGAATGTTTGGGTGAAAAAGAGGACTATGTCTAGTGTAAACATGCCTATTTGGATGCATTGGAACAATTATTTTGGTCAAACGAGTTGCAGAACGAAAGTTGCACCACTTTTCCACTTTCCACTACTTCCATTTGACACTTTTTTCATCAACTAAAAATTGGACACCATAGGATAACCACTCTGAGATAACAAAAAATGAGAGAGGTTATTGTATAGGGGTCCATCATGATCCCATTGAATAGGATGAGAAGTTTCTAAGAATCACGGTGTCTGAGTAACCTCATGTTAAAGTTTGCAACCATTTTCCCTTTGGACCCTTAAGGGATCGATCTGGTTGAACAAAGGGTCTATACTCTAAACCTATCCAAACTTTACCAACTCTTGAGGCAGCAATTCTAAGGTGTCAAAACTTCAAAATCCACAACCAGATCTCAGTTATACCACCGTACAATGGGTAAACCACAAAACCCTCTATTGTAGCCTAAACCTTAGGGGTTTATTGAAAATGATACTTCCAAAGCTAACCACAACCCTAAAAATTACTCAAACAAGTTTTTGATACCCTACACATGCTCAAACAATCATAAAATCACACTTCCCTAGACAAAAACACAATTTAACTCTTCAAAACCACCAGTTTTCTTAAAGAAAACTCACTTTTACACACATGGGTTTCACACCCATCTCACTTTTAGACCTCCACAACACTAAAACATCATTCCCACACCTTAATAATGTTAGTGCAGACCCATTCGTCAAGTTATAGAGGCTACAGAAAGAGGAATGGATCAAAAATCCATTTTTATTGACTCAAAACCTTCAAATGTACAAGTTTAGGCGAGTTTTAGTAAATTGATGATATTCTACTCCTTATTTCCCTTGATGAACAAAACCTATTGAATGGTGCTCCTGCACCAATCATACATTGACCTTCTTTTCCCTCCTAAAGTTTGGACCACATCCATTACCTCCACATAAAACTCAACATCCTTGGTCTTCTTGGTTCTCATGCCTTGATATGGTTATGCAAATGAAAATGAAGCAAAGTAATCATCTCCTTCTCCGTTGGTTGGAAGAATGCACGCTTAATGTTTTGATACATGATATCAGCTCTCTCATCTACTCTCATGGTTGAATACCAAAATCTAGTATGGTGGGCCTCCAGAGTTCCAATCATCTTTCTTCCTCTTCCACCAAATGTTGGCCCGATCCACATGTCTGTCAGCCTAATTGACTTTTTTTTGAAAGCTGAAGTTTCTCCTGTGTCACCAGTGTTGCTCTATCTACCTTTTCAGACTCTTTCATTGCTATGGATCATCTCTAGGATTTAATCATTTGTACCACATGTGGTTGATGTGCTTTGAATCCTTGCATCTAAAGGAAATTTCCTCAACATAAATACTCTCTCAAGGTTAACAATCATACATTGACCTTCTTTCCCATCTTAAAGTTTGGACCACATCCATTACCTCCACATAAAACTCGACATCCTTGGTCTTCTTGGTTCCCACGCCTTGATATGGTTATGCAAATGAAAATGAAGCAAAATAATCACCTCCTTCTCTGCTAGCTGGAAGAATGCATGCTTAATGTTTTGATACATGATATCAGCTCTCTCATCTACTCTCATGGTTGAATACCAAAATCTAGTATGGTGGGACTCTAGAGTTCCAGTCATCTTTCTTCCTCTTCCACCAAATGTTGGCCCAATCCACATGTCTGCCAACCTAATTGACTTTGTTTTTGAAAGCTGAAGTTTCTCTTGAGTCACCAATGTTGTTTTGTCTGCCTTTTTAGACTCTTTCATTGCTACAGATTGTCTCTGGGATTTAATCATTTGTACCACATGTGGTTGATGTACTTTATCATACATTGACCTTCTTTCCCATCTTAAAGTTTAGACCACATCCATTACCTCCACATAAAACTCAACATCCTTGGTCTTCTTGGTTCCCATGACTTGATATGGTTATGCAAATGAAAATGAAGCAAAGTAATCACCTCCTTCTCCATTGGCTAGAAGAATGCATGCTTAATGTTTTGATACATGATATCAACTCTCTCTTCTACTCTCATGGTTAAATATTGAAATCCAGTATGGTGGGCATCTAGAGTTCCAGTCATCTTTCTTCCTCTTCCACCAAATGCTGGCCTGATCTACATATATGCTAGCCTAATTGGCTTTGTTTTCTGAAAGCTGAAGTTTCTCCTGAGTCACCAATGTAGCTCTCTCTGCCTTTTCAAACTATTTCATTGCTACAAATCATCTTTGGGATTTAATCATCTGTAGCACATGGTTGATGTGCTTTGAATCATTAGTAATAGTCTTCAAAATTGGTTGCTAGTACAAGTTCATTATGCTTTCATAATACTTTATAACCATGGAGTTCAGCCATTCCTTGTTGCCATCAAGTGAAGATTGAGGAATGGCATCAATTCGGAGTACATCTCGCTTGAAGTCTTTGAAAGAAATAGCCATATCAAATTCCTTTTTCCCAAGTCCTACTCTCTCAAGGTTAACAATCTCAAGCTCACTAATAGCGATTACTACTAAGAAAGGTAATTCCACCAACTCTACTAAACAGTTTACCATAAGAATAATAAAAGAAGAGGCTTTGAAAGGAACTCCATGAAAACCAAGCTCTCTAAATGGTGCATATCAAAGTCTAGTTCAAAATATTTTAGATGAGGCCGCTCCCAGAGCTCTCTTACTCGCTTGACAAAACCTTAAAACTCTATATTGATTTTATTTTTCCTGTGCCTCTCTTGTTGTTCTTCCTCAATTTCATCAATATCATACATTGACCTTCTTGACCCTCCTAAATTTTGGACCACTTCCATTACCTTCACATAAAACTAGACATCCTTGGTGTTCTTGGTTCCCATGCCTTGATATGCTTATGCAAATGAAAATGAAGCAAAGTAATCATCTCCTTCTCCATTGGTTGGAAGAATGCATGATTAATGTTTTGATACATGATGTCAAATCTCTCTTCTACTCTCATGGTTCAATACCAAAATCTAGTATGGTGGGCCTCTAGAGTTCCAATCATCTTTCTTCCTCTTCCACCAAATTCTAGCCCAATCCAGATGTCTGCCAGCCTAATTGACTTTGTTTTTGAAAGTTGAATGGTGCAGGAGCACCCACACCTCACCCTCAATTTGTGATTGTTTGATGGTAAATTGGGAGGACAGTTGGTAGATGTTAGTATGTTGAGGTCTTTTTGTCTTGAATAAGGTCTAATAGACCAATCTTTTATGTACTTTGGGAATTAGTAGGTTAGGGTGGACAAATGTGCAAAAGTACTCTTGAATTAAATAATTGTTGATATTTCCATAAAGAAAAATTATGTAAAAAGTAGGTGGGATTGCAGATAAAGAGTCTAAAATTCATGTTATAAGGGTGTCTAAGTGGTCCTAGGCCTTTAGAATATTAAATTTGCATGATAAAGCTTAGTAAGCAAAACCATTCTTAAATAATAAATACTAGTATTTGTAGGCTTAATAAGGGTTTGGTGGTTCAAAGGTAGTTATGGGAATTGAAGGGAGATGATTCTCATTTGAAATGTATTAAAAGCATCATTTAAGCCTGAATGGGGGTTCAATCAATAGTTTTTTTGAAGATTGGTGCTCTTCACAACACCTAAAACTGTGGAATTTCAACATTTTTCTGAGTTTTCAGTTTCTTTTCTCTGTGTACGGCCTAGTACAGGCCTCTTATGAAAATAAATTCATGAAACATTGTGTTGGCAGGTCTTAACCTATATTTCACTATGTTTTGATACACCTTTGGTTATTTTAGTGAAAGGAAAATCCATTTTTCTTTATTTAGCCTGTATAGACCAACAGGGTCTGAGTTTACTTTAATTTTTGTGATGGAGTCCTTCCTCCTACTATGGTGAATTGTGACTCAAAAGAAAGGTTTAAAATGTGTTTTTTTCAAGTTTCCTTAACTCTTTTAATAATGGTAAGGTGTTTATAGGGCTGGTGATGTTGTTTTAGGTTGAGAATGTGAGATTTTGGCTTGAAATGGAGGAACCAAAGTGATGTTTTTGAGATCTACTAAGTCTAAAGGCTAGGTGAAGGTTTATTATGTGTGTGCAGACCCTAAAAAACTTGTTTGATTATTTGGTGAGGTTTGGAAGGCCTTGGAGTTGCAAGATGCTAAAAACCCTACGTATTTGTTAGAAAATTGAGGGTTTTAATCAATTATGGCTTAGAGGTTGAGTGATTTTCTAAAACCTATGGAATTGGTAGTTTTGTGACCTATTTGATGACTTTCCAAGAGCTTGCAGGGTTAGAATAAGTTTAATGAGCAGTTTGTTTGTAAAACAAGGCTAATTTTGTAGCCTTTTTGCAGGGCAGTTTGAAGGATCTCCAAGAAATTTCAAAGAAACTTTGTATGTCTGGCTTGGGAATGGTGTTGGGGGTTTGAGTAGATGCTATATTGATGATGAGATGGTCCTTGAGAGGCATTCTCTAAAATTTAAGCCAAATTATTGAGTTTCGAAGCCTTTTTGTTGGTAGTTGTTCCAAGATGGCCAAATGAAATAACAAAGGTTGTTGATTTACTAAAATATGATTTGTTTGAGTCTTCTCCACCTTGACTCTGCATCACTAAAGTTTCTCCTGAGTCACCAGTGTAGCTCTCTCTGCCTTTTCAGACTCTTTCATTGCTACAAATCGTCTCTAGGATTTAATCATTTGTACCACATGGTTGATGTGCTTTGAATCCTTGCATCTAAAGAAAATTTCATCAACATAAAGATTGCTACTCTCTGAAGGTTAACAATCTCAATCTCACTAAAAGTACATTTACAACCATATTCAAATATTTTCCTTCAAAAGGCTACAAATTCAAATATTGACTTAAATAGCCTTCAAGAGGATTTAAATAGCCTTTACAAATGATTCTACATCTTTCCGATCATGCCTAACTGTTCTTTTTGTAACTAACATGACTTATTACATTATAAATCAATTGTGGATGTGTTATGACCTTATTCAATTGACAAAACTCATAACACAAAACTAACTTAATAAGATTTTTGTGAACCAAATTTGCTCAATAACCTTGGTGCCCCTACACCAAATTTCATTATTTCAGTAAATGTCATTACAAGTAAATCTCATTACAATGCCTTAGGTATTCTATTCTCACAGATATTTTACAATGTCACTCATAAATTCAAGATTCTCTTATAATGTCTACATCATAGGTTCTCATTTAGAGGTTAACTTCAAATGAGAAACTTGAGATTCCCTCACAAAGATTCGCACACTCTTTTATAATGGCTTGAAATCAAAATTGAGATTTGTCAAGATCATCAAAATAAGGATGTCGCATTTCTTTTTTGGTTGAGATTCTCTTCAATGGCTCCAAAATCAGCATTTTCTACAAGGAGAGACCAATCAATTTTTACTAGTTTAGTTATAGATAGGAAAAGTAAAAGAATAAAAAGAAACAACTCATGTCCAAAATGGAAATGAAATGAAAATATATTGAAGGCACTTATAGATAGGCATGGAAGTCTCTCAACTTAGTCACTCCTGCTCATACATCTTCACTGTGAGTTCCAAGATACCTATTGCACACAACACCTGTAATGAATCTAGAATATCTTGAAATTCGAGATGCTCCTATAATGTCTACATCATAGGTGCTCATGATAAGGTTAACTTCACATGAATAACTTGAAATTCCCTCACCAAGCTTCGCACACACTTTTGTAATGGCTGAAAATTATAATTGAGATTTGGCTTCATAATCAAAATAGGGATGTTGCATTTCTTTTATGCCTAAGATTCTCTTGGATGGCTCATAAATCTGCATTTTCTGCAAGGGGACACCGTTCAATGTTTACTGGGTTACTTATAGATACGCAAAGTAAAATAAGGCATGATAGCATTGGCATCAAACAAATTAATGTGGATACAATTATAAATTAATAAGAACCATTGTGCATATAATTACAAATTAATCCAATGAACCATCTAGATCTGCTCTACTCTTTATTGTGTCAAGTATTGCCTCATGGTCAAACTCACAGACCTTCCACAAGGTCTTGTTCAAAGGTCTACCCCCATATTTGCTCAAACAAACATTGGATGCCACAACAAGGTTCGAGTAGTGAAGAATCTTACAATGCAGGTCAAAGTCCTCAAACAACCAATGTTTAAAACTCTTATGTGGGTACCTTCTAAGCCACGTTCCAATATCAACAACTGAGCCTGTAGGGTATTCGATGTTTTCTCCATCTATAACTGGGGCTTCCAATTTCTTTTTGGCCTCAACACAACGACACAAGTAATAGTCTATTCCCTCTTCATTTTCTTCATCTGCAATAACTACATAAACATGCCCTGCATTGATATGTGCATAAAATCACTTGAAATTATTCAACATTACGAATACAGTACAAAGTAAGATAACAATATGGAATTTGAAAGACTAAGCAAGTAGATATATTACCTGGTTGAACTAGATCTGATACATGGTCAAAGTCGACCGATGATTCCATCTGTGTTAGTTCCAATGTTGTTGGAGGGTGATATGTGTGAAGTGGGGTAAGATAACTTGTCAACCATTTATCAACCCACTCCTGTGACTCACAATAATTCTAGGTTTGCATTGTACATGAAGAACAAAAGCATGCCATTTTACGTGTATCAATACTCCATGAACTTGCATTTGAGCTAAGGAAAGAGTGTAGCTCACTTGATCTTGTTAGTGTACAACAATCCTCATATGGTGCAATGTTAGTATCATCCATCAACCGAAAAAATCTATGAACTGAAGACATACCTTCATTACCTGGACCCATCGAAGCATTACACCACTCGACGATTGAACTTGCATCTGTCAACTTTGCACTATCTTTATACTTTAACTCTTCTCATGCTAATGCTCTTTTCACACATGCTCCTACATCATCATGCTCCCCCTTTCCATGCCCGACCTCACAAAAGTTCCACATATGCTGAACACCTATAGTGAGATGTATCCTCCACAACCAGTAGAACATGCACACGTTCTTGAACTGTGCTGCACAGTTATCCGACCATATTATATGTCGACCGTATGCTATGCCCCTCCGAGCCAAATCACTATAGAACATCTAGAAGCAACCTTATATGAACTCTGGACAATGTGTGCGATCATCACTAATATAAAATTGATACTCCCTCAATACCTTACTTTGGTCCTTTGTACTATTAGCTACATGAATGAAGGCTATGTGAACAAATATCAAAACCTGTGTTGAGTTGTAATACTGTGACTGCACCTCACACTATGGATGTAGAGTGTAGTTCTCTACAAATTCAACCAATGATACTATGCTACTAACTGGAAAGGTGTCCTTGCATAGCTTGAATTGCGTGTCTATCCATCAGGCTCTATGGGTATGCCTTGCATACTCACACTAGATTCTCATAAAACATGGACTTAAACTGATACACTGGAGTCTTCTCAATAACCAAATCACACCTTTTTGCTTGAGACCCATCTTTTCTAGTGTATACCACTATTTTATACTTCCCAAAATCTACTAGTTTATGCCCCACCTCATCTGTTCTTTCCATATGTTGACATACTGGCATTTGTTGCAAGCCACCACAATGCTCGCATGAACCATCCAAGCATGTTGTCCTGTAGAATATTTGGCCATCATCTATTTGACATAAATTTTTTGATAAGAACTCTCTTGAATATTTTGGTGGGGCTTCTATGCCACAATCCTCCAAAACATCATTAGTATGCAAATCTAAACATATAGAATGATAACCATCATAATGGTTAGGGAATTCAATATGTAGTCTACAACAACAAGTAGTGCGTGTGTGATTTATCTTGACATAAAAAAATTTAAGCATTTCAAAAAAATTTTGAGAAATACTAATTTGAGGATAAGCATTTTGAAATTTATGAAGAAATTGGGTTTGAGTCATATCCAAAAAATGCTTTGGATGTGGCTCACGGTTCTGACTACCGATTCTACTTCTTACGACATCCCTTTGATTCGGAGATGGCCTTGTATTATTCTTCCAATAATCTTCAATTGGTGTTCTCAATGCTTCAACAACTTTTTTATCTTTATGTGGTAGTCTTCCTAAGAATGCCCATAATTCATTTGAATCGGTTCCCTCAATTATTTTCCGCCTTTGAACAGCTTTTGATAAAGTTTTTCTACTAATTCCCATTTGTTCACTTGTCTTTTCAATGAGACGAGATCTCTTTGTTTCATAGCTTACCAAAGTCGATGTAATGACACGTCGGGTGACATTACTATCCTTTGAGCATGAGTTCTTACCCACACTCTCATAAGCATCCATTAGATTCTTCACAATAGTGTTTTCACTTGATGCATTCAATGTTCTCAACCCAAGAGTCTTCATGATGTTTCTGTACTTTAAACCCCGCATCATTTGAACAAATAGTTGACATCTTCCGGTCTCATTTAGCATTTCAAAGAACATTTTCCAAATCTTATCAGCATATCTTATATAAGTGCATTCTGGAATCTTACCTTCCATGTGCTGCAAAATATCCTCATCAATATTAATCAAAAACTTTGGCTTTCTACGCAAAATTCTAGATGGTGTTCTCTTAGGTACATACATCTCAACATTAGCAATTTCATCAATATTTAATTGAGGTGGGCTAGATTGCGTACCTTCGACCAAGGGAGGAATAGAATACATACCTTGAGGTTCATGTGGGGATGATGGCATACCTTGTTCATCAAATTCAAGTGATGATGTACTCTCAACATCAGATGTGGTGGATGGTGTCCAACCATACACACTTGTGGTAGATGGTGTCCCTCCATATTCGCTTGTGCTTAATGGTGTCCCTTCGTATTCACTTGTGGTAGAGGGTGTGTCTCCAACTACGCTATATGCATCTCCCCTAGCATGACTCTTTCACATTCATGCCCTTTGTGCTACCAATTTCTTTTCTCTTTTTGATGGTTGAGGTTCCTCTTCAACTGGCTTGTTTTCGTCAATCGTTCCCAATTTCTGCTTTTCACGATACTCCCTCATCTATTTTTTCTCTTTATCTCTGAAGGCTTGGAGCTGATCATCTGTTAGTTTTTTCCTTTTAATAGTTCGTTTCTTTGGAATGATGAATAATTTTACCTGTGCAAAAAGTGCTAAGTCAAGTCAAATTAACTAATAGTGAACGATTGTAAAAGTCTATTAAAGAGGGAGACCAAGGGTCACCTCTTTCAAATGTTAGTTTTTGAAGTTGAAGTGGTTTTTTTTAAGAGTGAAACATTATAAAAGGCCATGATAAACTTGAATGGAGGATGATCTTGCATTGGGCGTCAAACCAAATGAGGAAATGTTGAGTTTTCCTTAGCAAAATTGAGCTTTTGGTGACTGAAATTGAGTTTATGAGTTGGGAAGCATTATTTTATGCTAGATTGAGCATGAACAAGGTATATTATGCTTGTTTCAATAGTTTTCAATTTTTTGAGTGTTTGGAAAGTGCTACTTTCAATAAAACATATGGTTTCTAAGCCTAGGGAAAGGGTTTTATGGTTTGGGTGGTAAATGATTGAATCTCTGCAATCTAATGCTATAATTTGAAGTTTTGATAGATATAAAGTGCTGCCCCAAGGTTTCAGGAAATTTGGACACATTTTGAAGGTGGTCCCTTTGTAAAAGTGGGCTAATTTGGGCCCTTAAAAGCATAGAAAACTTAATAATTTGTGCAGTTTGGTACAAAACAAACATTGGTGATTGTTGGATATGTTGAAAGGCTCTGTAATGGGTAAAATAAAGGTGTCTAAATGGACCCAGGTCTGTAGAACAACAAATCACTGTGGTGGCAAGTCTTAACTTGGACTTCAATCTATTTTGAGACTCCTTTGGTTGTTTCGACGAACGAAAAACTCCATTCTTCATGATCAGCCTGTACAGACTAGCAGGATATGAGTTTTACTTTAATTTAAAGATGGAACCTTTCCTCCTACTGTGGTGACTTGTGATTCGGAGGAAAGGCCTATAATATGTTTTTTTCAAGTTTCATGTTTCTTTTAATAGTGGTAAGGCATCTATAGGGATGGTGATGTTATCTTAGGCTGAGAATGTGAGTTTTTGGCATGAAAAGGAGGAACCAAAGTGGTGTTTTTGAGATCTAATGAGGCTAAAGGCCTAGTGAAGGTTTATTTTGTTTGTACAGACCCTACAAACTTGTTTGATGCTTTGGTGAGGCTTGGAAGGCCTTGGAGTTGTGAAATATAGAAAACCCTAGATATTTATGAGCAAATTGAGGGGTTTTGTATTGGAAACCTATTTGAGCATGCATTAGGAGTATATTCCAATTTTTTAGAGACATGTATGGAAAATTTGGTAGCATAGACAAGGCAATCAGCTGGTTTGTATAACTATTTGACAAAATACCTCAATGAAAGCTTTGGAAGCATACACAAAGAAAGTCAATTGTTAAATTTAACAAAATGCCTCAAAGAGATGTGGTTTAAAAATGTAATAGGAAAGTGTATAGAATTGTGTAATTTAAAATGTCCATTGACAACCTAAGGTTGTAACATGACAAACAAACAATTTGATCAACATGGAATAAGCAAAACAACAAAAATGAAAGCAAGCCATAATAGAATGAAATAAAATGTACAAAGACTTCACATACCTAAAACCAAAGTTTCAAATGGAGGAGTTCTACCCAATTATGTAGCCTTTGCTTCTTCTTTCCTCAAATTCCTCAAAAAATTGACTTTTTCAAAAGCTTGTTCCCCTCCAAACTTCAATTGTATATTAGTTATCACTGTAATTCAAACTTGAATTCATATTATATGCCTTTCAACATGGAAACTCTGCTATTTCATGCAAAGGTGATGGAAACATCATGAAAAAGGTGGTGGAATCTAAAAATCATGCATGCAAACTTCACTCAATCACCAAAAAGCTACCTTTTGTCAGAGCAAGTGCAGAACCAGGAGAATATGCAGAATGTGGGCCGACATCACGGGTATATTGTGTTTTTTAACCATTTTTAGTGCAATAAAAAATGTGCTCACATTATAACGTGAGCGCATTATTTCTTGCTAAATGACCATCTCTCTATTTATTCATAATGCCCTCGCGTTATAATAAAGTTAGTTTTTTTAAAGATTTATAGGGTAGAACCACTCCAACCCACTCCCACCCTATCTCCCACACTCTTTCACCCTCTCCCACCCTATCTCCCACTCAACCACTCTCTCCCACTCTCTCCCACTCTCTCGCACCCTCTCCCACGCTCTCTGACTCTCTCCCACACTCTCCCACCCTATCTGATGCTCTTTGATTCTCTTTGACTCTCTCTCACCCTCTCCCACCCTCTCCCACGCCCTCCCACTATCTCCCACCCTCTCCCATAATTTCCCACTCTCTCCCACCCTCTCCCACTCTACAATCCTCTCTGACACTCTCTAACTCTCTCCCACACTCACTCACCCTCTCCCACTCTCTACCGCCCTCTCCCACTCTCCCACTCTCTTGCACTCTCTCTCCCACCCCCCCACCCTCTCTCCCACCCTCCCACACTCTCTCCCACTCCCACCTCTCTCATCCTCTCTCCCACAAGCATAAATACATACATATAGGCATACATGCATGCATGCATACATATGCATACAAACATATGAACAAATATTCAATAAAGTGGCATTTAACTAAAGGAAGACATAATGCGAGCATGTTATGTGTTGTTATGTGTTGCTAGACATGTTCCTCGGAGAAGCAAAAAATGTAAAAAGTAACACATAACGCAAGCGCGTTATAATGCGCTCGTGTTATATTTTGCTTTGGGAATCCCCGAGCCTTAGCTTTGGTATTTTCCTTGGAATACCAACCCAAAGGCTTGGAGGGAATTCCCAATGACTAGAGATGTTTTTTTCACAAATTCTAAAATTTTCACATAATCGGGTTCGTGCTCACCGTCAAGATTGCATCTGGTTCAATATTGACAAAATCGAACACATGGGTAATGTTAAGTTCTCTCTTAGCTTTCCAACGATGTAATTTTTTTCACTTTCTGACAATGTTAGGCCTTTCATCCATAATTTCTTTTGTTTGTATGTCTGTTTTTTGTCAAAAATTAGTGTTTGGTGTTTTTTTCATTATAAATTAACTGTTCATCAAAATTTAAAATAAATTACATTTTTAGAAACTAGAATCCATTCTACAAATTTTAAAAAATAAAAATTAAAAAAAATCTATTACTTTCCAAAATTTGTATGGGGAGCATGACCAAAATTCTACTTTTTAGGAAGTGCCCACTTAGAAAACTAGTAAAACATCAAATATTCATTAAAACATTATCAGAAAAATCATGCATCAACTAGATACTGTTAGCTAACTTCTAACCATAGCGATTTTAAAAATACTACAAAAAAGTTCACCGTGCTAGGGTCGTACAAGAGTTGCTATGTTATGTTTTTCTGACAAAAACAACAAATTTTGTACATCCCTCTTTTGAACCCCTTAATCTCAACCATTTTCAAAATAAATTAGTAGTTTAGAAAGTAGGCTCGGAGCACTTCAATCCTTGTTTTTGTTCCATCTCAAAATTTTGAGTGTAGCTATCCTCAATTTCATGTCCAAGGTCAGTATTTCCTGATTTTAGAAAAAAAGTGGCCACTTAAGCCCCCTTTTTGGGAACCATCTTGGTACACTTACCCTATGTTTGATATTTCTAGCCCCTTTAAAAACCAATGTTATAAATTACTCTAATTTCCTTGAAGAATATTACCTTCCTTGAAAATAAATATTTTTTAATCTATCTAAAGGGTTACCTTTAACTAATATTACCCCCCTTTTAAAAAAAATAAAAATATTACCTAATCTAAACATTTGAAGGGCATTCCCAATGACCAGAGACGTGTTTTTTGAAAATTCTACAATTTTTCACATAATTGGGTTCGTGCTCACCGTCAGGATTGCATCTGGTTCAATATCGACAAAATCGAACACATGGGTAATGTTAAGTTCTCTCTTAGCTTTCCAACAATGTAATTTTTTTCACTTTCTCACAATGTTAGGCCTTTCATTCATAATTTATTTTGTTTGTATGTCTGTTTTTTTCCAAAAAGCAGTGTTTGGTGTTTTTTTTGTTATAAATTAACCGTTCATCAAAATTTCAAATAAATTACATTTTTAGAAACTAGACTCCATTCTACAAATTTTTAAAAATAAAAATTGAAAAAAAATCTATTACTTTCCAAAATTTGTAGGGGGAGTACAACCAAAATTCTACTTTTTAGGAAGTGCCCACTTAGAAAATTAGTAAAACATCAAATATTCATTTAAAAAATATCTGAAAAATCATACATCAACTAGATACTATTAGCTAACTTCTGACCATAGCGATTTTAAAAATACTCCAAAAAAGTTCACCATGCTAGGGTCATACAAGAGTTGCTATGTTATGTTTTTCTGACAAAAACAACAACTTTTGTACATCCCTCTTTTGAACCCCTTAATCTCAACCATTTTCAAAATAAATTAGTACTTTAGAAAGTAGACTTGGAGAACTCCAGCCCTTGTTTTTGTTCCATCTCAAAATTTTGAGTGTAGCTATCCTCAATTTCACGTCCAAGGTTAGTATTTCTTTATTTTAGAAAAAAAGTGGCCACTTAAGCCCCCTTTTTGGAAACCATCTTGGTGCACTTACCCTATGTTTGATATTTCTAGCCCCTTTTGACCAAGTAATTCTCTTGGATTATTAATTTACATTTTTATTTATCATTATCCTTAAATTTTCCTAAGCCCCATCCTTGAACGCCTGAGGTACTGGGAGCATCCTTTGTTTCCCAGACTGCCTACATACCCTGCTTCCAAACAAGATCAAGGCGTAAAATATGTAGTTCTATTTTCTAATCTATGTTTGATGTGAACTATTTTGTGGGTACACAACCCTTTCTAGGGATTTTTTTTCCCCCAGACAGTTCCTCTATGATTGCTACCCATGAAGGGAAGAAATAAAAATATAAGTAAATAGTCTCCATGACTATTACTTATTTCCTAAACATCTAAATCCTAGTTCCTAAATAACATCTCCCTTGAACCCGTTTGAGATACAATTACCTTTAATTATCATAACAATATATTAAAACAAATTCCATTGAATCCTATAATGGGGTTTACTAGGTTTGAACTAGCGGATTTTCGTTTATTTGAAATTATCTTATTAGATTATCGATACAAGAGAGATTACCCATCTCTTGGATTTTATCAACATGATGTTCCTTATTTCTCCCCAAAAATTGAAAAGGACAATGCCACAAACACCGTTGTTGCAAATGTGTTAGGCTATGGATGTAGTAGCTCAAGCGCGATGACATTACCCATAAATGTGAGCTAGAGGTACCGCTGATACAAACACTACTAGTTTTAGTTTCAAATTTTGTTTAAATTTTTCTAACACAAAATAAAGATCATAAAAATAAATGCTGAAAGTAAATAAACACTAATTACTTTTACATGCGTAAATGTATCTAGTTCTATTTTCCCTTGAAAATAATTAATTGCTAATGAAATTAAAAATAAATTTATCCAATACTAATTGCTGAAAATAACTATATTAATAAACTAAAATTTCATTTCTAAACTCATTTACCATATAAAATTAACTAATATCATATGCCTTTACAAATAAACTTAAACTATTAAAACACTTCAAGAGTCTCTTATGCATTTACCTAAACTATTTAAAGTACTCCAAGAATCACTTTTGCAAATATAACTTAATGAATATTTCTTTTCAAAATAAGCTTAAACTATTAAATTACTTCAAGAACTATTTTTTGAGTATAATATAATAAATACTTATTCCCTTTTAGAAAAACTTAAAACTATTCTAAACGTTTAAAAACCAATGTTATAAATTACTCTAATTGCCTTGAAGAATATTAACTTCCTTGAAAATAAATAATTTTTAATCTATCTAAAGGGTTACCTTTAACTAATATTGACCCCCCCTTTTTTTTCGCAATGAAAAAGAGCAGGCCTGGGAAGAAGTTGGCAAGCTGAAAGGGAGAATGGAGAGGCTGGAAAAAAAGGTTCAGGAGGTGTCAAACTTTGCCCTGAAGGTCATGCACAGGTCGGCTACCAGTCTATGCTTGTTGCAGAAGGACAAGTCCGCGGACGATGGTGAAGAAGATGCTAGTTTTAAGAAGCTGCTCGAGTTCCTCATGGCGGATTGGGTGACTACTATTCAGGATAAACCTTACAATGAGGAAAAGAATTAGACCTTTGGGTATTTTTGTTTTTGTCATTTTATCTATGAATTTTTATATGTTAATGTTATTTTTCTAGTTTGACCCCGGGGGGGCTTTGGACTCGTCTGTTCTGTATCATGCTTGCATGATGGACTATGTTTATCCTATGTTTACTATTACTTTTTGGTTTTTGATATGACTTGTTGTGGGTGATGGCTTTCTCTCTGTTGTCACTGTGCTGCTAATGTGCTTACTCTAGATGGCCTTTGGCACCTTTTGTACTGATGGGACAACACCCTTTTTTTTGCTACTTTTTATATCAAAAACATTTGAAATTTACCTTGTAATTATATATTTGGTAATACTAATTTTTTTTTAAAATAAATTCTAATTCTAACATTATTTTTTTGAAAATAAGTACTAATTAACCTTGTAGAAACATTACAAATAATAAGAAAAGAAAGTCAAATTAAAATAAACCCAAGGATTAGTTCTACATAATCCTATTTTAATTTTAAAGTTAATAAACCCTATTATTAATTTATTCAACTAATTCACTTCTTATCACAATAATGATTGGACCAATTAACCACCTATTTGTATAATCAAATATATGTATTCATAACTATAACTATTCAATTAAAAATTCAATATGCATCAAGGAACTAAAGGATCCTACATGAATAATGAGAAAGAAGTTAAAAATGTGATCTATTATTTTCTAATTATTTATTTATAAGTACTAAATCTAATTTCTTCAATTTTCATTCAATTTTCTTTCAATTTTCCTACCAAGATTCACTAGTTGATTGGAATAAAATTTCATATGTGATAGGTCTTTAAGATAAAAAATTTATGTAAATAGTTATTTATTTATTCATTTATTTTCTAAATTTTCTTTTTAATTCCAAGGGTTACTAGTTTTGAATGGTTTGTCTCATTCCTATTTACTAATATTCTCATTAAAATTTGGACTAAGAAAACATTTTGGTTTCATGGATTGAAGTTCTTGAGTTGTTTAGGTTCTATATTTCTATATTATTAATTAATTAATGCTACTTTACATTTCAAAATATCTATCAAAATATCTAATCTTGAATTCAAATAAAATTTTCAACTAATTTTTTTTTACATGATAAATCCAACTTAATTATTCCAACACTTATAAATTTAACTATTATTATTATTATTATTATTATTATTATTATTATTATTATTATTATTATTATTATTATTATTAAATGTACTCAAACTGTTAAATACCACAATTACTAATTTATCTTGAAAGTAAACTTAGTCACTTGAAAAAAATTTACTAATAACAATTATTCTTCTTTTTTTAAAAAGAAACCACTCAAACTATTCTAAATATTAAGATATATTTTTCAGATATAATTTAACTAATACTACATAAATAAATATAATACTTAGTTTATAAGATTAAACAAATTTTAAATGATTCAAAATTTCAAATCTAACCAATTCTTTTGAAAGTAGAAATTAAACCAAATAGAATCTATTAAAACTTCTTTTGTAATACAAATTTAAAACTAACCTTAATTACCCTTTAAAAGGTATATTTTTAATTATATTAATTTCTTTTGATATAAAATTTACTAATCACTAATATATATTAATATTAACCTTCTAAAAATTTAGATATATATATATATATATATATATATATATATATATTAATCATTTTCAAATAAATTTAATTATTTTAAAATTCTCTTCAAAATAAATTCATTTAGTGATTGCTTACTATTTACCCTCTATAATATCAATATACTACTAGTAACTTTATATATATAATTCTAGTTAATAATTTGATGTAATATAATCATTTCTAATTTTGTTTTGAAAATTTTGAAAGTAAAAGTTAAGATAAACTCAATTAATATTATTTGTCTTTTTAAATGGATTTTCATTTTGGAATAAGAAAAATAAAAAATAAAAAATAAAAAAATTCCAACTAAGTAAATCAAAATCATATAAAGATTTTATTAAAAGAAAAAGATAAGTATTTACTATATTTACTAAAAAAAATGTTGAAATCTTAAGGAAATTTATAATTACAAATTTGATTTATTATTTTAACAAATGAAATTTAAGACTATATTATACTATAAATTAAGTTTTTAATTCATCATGCATAGAACTTAAAACACCATTATTTCTATTTTTTTTCAATATTTCAACTAAAATAAAATTCACTTATTTTCTCTAGAATAAATCTTGTATTAATAATTTATATTCATAATTTAAACATTTTGAATTATCCTTTTTAATTTTTTTTTCATAAATACTTTATAAATAATTTATTAGTATTTATTATTACTATAACTATCAATTTTATTTGATATGGATAATAATATTATTATATATATTTTTAAGACATATCTTAAAATAATATTCAATTTAAATTATTAAAATAATATTCAATTTAAACTATTAAAATAATATTTTAAACACCATATAAATAAATTATATTTTAAAGATTTAATATTTTATTTGTAAATATAATAATTTTAAGTTAACAAAATCTTTTGGAAAAAAAACTTACAAGAATATATTTTTTTGAAGTCTTGCATAAAGGCTCCTTGCTGCTGTGTAAAGGGCCGCGCCCAAAAAGAAATTTTATAAACTTTTTAAATATTGAATATTTATAATATATTTTTATTTTTATTTTTGTTTTCCTATAAATTTTAATTTATTTAAATTAATTTTCAGCTACAATTTCAGTAAAAGATTTATGTGGTTTCAATAAAATAAATTTCAATGATTTTACTAATTTTTAATAACTTTTAAATAATATTTTAATAAAGAATTTCAATAGACTTTCAAGTAAAGTTTTGATAAATTTTGAATTTAAGTAAAAATTATGAGGGTTTTCTTTTTGTGATTAATAAGAAAATTTTAAAGAAATAATTTTTAATCAAAAAAAGGTTGTGTTAAATAATTAGAAAAGAATACAATCTCTTGTTTTTTTAAACAAATTCTCAATGCTTATAGGCATATATATATATATATATATATATATATACAAATTAGTGAGATGAAAGGTTTAAATCCTTCTTTATGGAATCCTCACTCCTTAGCTTTGCCAAGTATTTGCTACTCTCCAACAAGAAATAAAAACCCAACCCTTTCCTATGAAATTACTACCCTTGGAATTGTATGCAAGAAAAAAACAAATGATGAAAGAAAAGTGACTATGGGCAATTCTAAATTATTTTCTCCCCTTTGAAAGAAGTTGGGTCATATTTAAAGAAAAATATATGTTAATTCGATGGTCAATATTTAATGGTAAAAATCAACGGATCAACGGTTGAGATCAGGGAAGCAGAAAGGAAAGTTTCCATTTTGTCTGGTGAAAGGATAATATTGAATTTTTAATTTCAAAAGATGGATAATGGTGCACACAACTTTCCCTTTTTATGAGTAGCTTATACATGAAGTTACTAAAATAAAAGTAGTTAACTCATAAAGGAAAGATTTAAATTCTAAAATGAGATGAAATTAACTCATAAAAAACAAGGTGTTGACTAGAGAGAAGAATAGAAGTTAAAATAGAGAAATATGGCAACTTTTAAAAATTTATTTATTTTTTCATACATAATTTGAAAACTATGCTTATTTCCATAATTAAATTTTAGCATCATAATTTTATTTATTTATTTTAAAGTATCTATTTGATTTTAATATTTTAATTTATTGATTTTAATTTTTATTTTTTCCTTGTGTTTTAATTCCATAATAAAATAATATAAAATAATAATTGTTTTCAAACCAACTTAATTTAATAATAAGAGTTTCATTTTCAAATGTTCTAGGAAGGGGGTTGTGACACCTAGCTTCACAATGCCATGTTGAAGAAGAGGTAAGTGCTCTTTTTTGTGCATTAGATTTAAATTTTGTTTACATTTGAAAAAATGGATTATTTTTGTAAACAACCCAATTATGACAATTAAACATTGGATTAATTAAAATTCTAAAGTACAATTATTCTCAGCCATCACCCTTATGATTAATTAAATATCATTATTTAATTAATTGTTTCATTCCATTCTATAATTAATTAAATATTATATTATTTAATTAAACTGTTCATCTTTATCTTGTAATTAATTAAATATGCATTATTTGATTAATTATCTCATCTTCTTCTATAATTAATTAAATATCATACTATTTAATTAATTATTCTATCACATCTTATAATTAATTAAATATCACATTTAATTAATTATCCTATCCCATCTTATAATTAATTAAATATCACATTTAATTAATTATCCTATAGTCCTCTCCAAATTAATGAAATTTATTATTTAATTAATTTAACTTTAGTGTACATTCCTCCAAATCTACTAATCCTGGTTAAGTTAGTGAATCTATTATTAATTATCTTAACCCATATCCTAATCCCAATTAAGTTAATTATTCCATGATTAATTATCTTAATCCATACCCTAACCATCATTAACATTTTCCCTAATATTTAGTTCTACCCATGTGACAAGTGTTGCATGCACAAGTCACCATCAATATCCAAGTCATCATTTGACCTCTATTCTCATTGGATGCCCACACATGTGTGAGATCCTCTTCCTCATGTGAGCCAGTCTACACTTTCCCTTTTTACCACTTGTCATATGGTCAAAGCCTACTTATCTTACACCTTTCCTTATTTTCTTACACTTGTCACAATCTTGTTCTTCCCAAGATATGCTCACACATGTGTGAGAACACCTTTCTCTCCATTTGTCACTTCCTTTTTCTTCACAAGATGTGCTCACACATGTGTGAGCACACCTTACTCTCTTCCCCATGCCACATGTCATAATCACATGCCTCCACCTTGTGAAAATTGTCACAAGGCTAAGCCTTTTCCATCTCACTCAATCTCAACCATCCATCTCATAGGAAGATCTTGACCCTCCATTTCTCAATCCAAAAACCTATAAATTGAAGCCTCTCCATCCCATTTTGATCATCATAATTGAAGCTAGTGAAATTATGCTAGAATAATCACTAAGAGCAATCCACCAACCAAAAATCAAGAGCAAATCAACAAGTTGAGGGTGCAAACTTGGATCTCAATCCATGGAGAATGAGAATTGAAGGTATAAGATCATTTTCAATGCATGTGATTTATGTTTTTATTGGTTTTCCCTTCTAATCAATTTCCCCATCTTCAATGTTTGATTAATTTAATGTTCTTTTTTGAAATTTTATAATAGATCATATAAACCCTTAGCCACAAACAAATTTAAGTGATGAAATTATGAGTAAAACCCTAGGATTCTTGGCCCTCCTCCTTGACCCTTCCAAAAAAACCTAGACAAAGCCAAGAGGATTTGTTAGGGAATCTAGAACAAAACAAATTTGTAATTTCTATTGGGAATTAGGTGTTGTACACCTTGCATAATATTTAAATTATTATTATGTGTGGTGCACCTAGGGGGACCTATAAGTACGTGCATCACTAGGAGTTAACATTCTTGGGGCCACTTTATATGTTATATGTAACATTGGAGTTACATAAGTTTAATGTAAGTTGTAAATATATATTTATTTTTAATATTGGGGAAAGTTAATTAATAAAGTACCTAATATTAAATGTGGCATCATGGTTTTGTAATATCATGGTTTTAGTCACATGGTTTTATGGAATACCACTTGGTGGTTTTGTATGAGCTTGTTTCTATAAAAGCAAACACAAGGGTAGTTGTCTAAGGTTGACATGTTGGGGTTTTGAGTCTTCTTCTGAAGAGTGTGTATGTGAAGCATGACATGGGATGTGTAGTTACATGCTTGGACACATGGAGCATGCATTGGAGAGGCTTGATGTTTCATAGGTATTCATAGAGGCTCTGAAGATGTATTATAATATATTTATTGTTGAATAATACATTGACCATGGATGCTTTTGGTGGCTAGGTTTTTTCCTCTATGAGAGTTTTCCTAGGGTATATCTTGTGTCATTTATTGATGAGTATGTTGTCTATTCCCTTGCATGTGGATTCTAAATACTTATTTGCATAGATTTCTTAAATTCTTTTGATTTTGTGGAAATTGTCATTATATGGCTGCAAGTTTCCTTTCATTTGGTATTAGAGCTATGGTTGTGGTTGGATAACCCTTGTCTGAGTAAATCTATGGTTAAGTTTGAATCTAAGCCTTACATAGAAATAATGAAAGACATGGAAAGATATGAAGGTTTTTTGGTTATTTTTAAATCACAAATCTGAGGGTTTTGTGTTAGTTGTTATGATGGGTTGTTTGCAAATTTGGGGTGTGAGAAATGTTTGTTCAAAAGGGTTTCTTGTATGTGTGTTCATGTGAGGGTTTTATAGTGGAAGAGTTGTATATGATCCATTGGGATAAAATGGACCTCACCATTGGATCCAGGACATGGTTGAGAAATGAAGATTCATATAAAATTTTCCCTATTTTGATCATTGTAGTAAAATGAAAAAAAATATTGACCTCCTACCCCTATTTGGTCATATGATCAAATTCGTAAACAAAATTAAAGAGAAAATTTTAATTGGCCACTTTAAAATAAATCCTCCAAACTATTAAAAATCCATTGAAAATTTAATTAAAAAAAAATGATTTGGCAAGTGGGGGTCCGTAGACCTCCATACCTGTGGGTATGACCTAATAGGAAAATATGGGACTAGTAGTCTTGACCGGCTCTATCAGCCTAGGCAACCCTACTATCAATGGGTCCATGGGTAAATGTATAGACCTGTGTCATCCTTTTAGCCAATTGCATGGATTCTATCGTACTAATTTTAGTCAGAATGCATTTGGCCAAGTATGTTTTGGCCGAACCCACGTGGCAACGACATGGCGCCTATGTGGCTTCAGTGTTTCAGTTGAGTAGGTTTTAGCTGAAACATACTCGACTGAGTATGATTTGATCAAATTGTGTCAATATAAAAGAAAAAAAAAAAAACCGCAGACAGTTTGCTTGTTCGGTCTAAGACTGCATGAGTGAAGAGGGGTCGATCGAATAGTGGGTCTACAAAACAGGAGCAAACCCAAGTTTCTTTTATATTCTTGTCTTTGTTCAAGCAATGGTTGTTGATAATCGCAATGGTTTTGGAGGTTTTAATTAGTTGTATATTGATTGAAAATCGCAATGGTTTAGGGTTTGTGGTTGTTCTCCTACTATTTGTAAAATTTTTTGAAATCTGTCTTTTCACATTTGAAGCAATGTATTTAAATTGATTTGGTATAGAATATCTGGGTTTTTGTAGTACCCCTCTATTTATGCTTATGATTTCTGTTAGCATGTTTTTACATTGATAGACTTTGGTACTTTGTTTTGTATATTTTGATCGTTGACATTAGAGTGACAGTGGATTAGTTTTGTGATATGATGATACATTGTATGGTGATAATTAATTTTTGTCATGCTTTGTATTAGCGTAGATGTTTCCTTCAGATGTTATTGTTGTATATATGTTTATGTAGATTAACTATTACTTAATTTGTCAGTTTGATGTGATGTATATTGGTGTGGAGAACGAAGTTGCATCACTCGCTTGCGAGTGCCTTATGATTTCCATGATTTTCTCAGCATGGTGTGCTTGTATAATGGATTATATATATATGTATGTCATTTGTTTGATTGCAGGATTGCAGGTACATGACACCGACTCCACCTGGTTACTCAGGTTTGAGCATGTCAAGACTCAACGAAAATGTTGATTGGGAGGTAGTAACAAGGTTTATCCTAGTCTAGTCTTAAACCCAGTCACAGTATATTGTCAGTTTTAGTCTAGAGTCTTTGGTGGTCTTGTTTGTGTTTGATTGGATTAATTGTTTTGAAAGGAAAATTTTGTTAATTTAATGATAGTTTATTATTCTTTAATTTACTGTTTATTTAAATTAATTTTAAATGTTGAAAATAAAGTCTTACAATTTATTTAATTAATTAATTAGTTTGTTTGGTTAAGTAATTTGATCACTGAGATTAAAATTATTTAATTAAATAAATAAATAAATTAAATTAAAGTTACTTTAATTGTGAGAATAGATTTAAATTTTAAATTAATTGTTATGTGGGAAATGGTATTTTAATTGTTAAATAAATAAAATTAATAAGGAAAAGGGAAATTGTATTTTAAAATTTAAATTCTTTAATTCTTGAAAGGCATTCAATTTTTGATAAGGAAGAAATAAAGGATTGCCGTGAGTTGGTTGGAAGATATTTTCTTCTTGACATGTGTGGTAGTTAAATTTATTATTTCTTATTGAGGATTCTCTCAAAAGATTTTGATGGATTTGGGGAAAACAAGAAATTACTTCACGGGAAATGAAAAGAACAGGGTTCTAAAAAAAAAATATTGATTTTTGTAGAATTTGTGATTTCCTCTGGGATTTGCTTAATTTTTCTAGAAGAAGTTTTTGGATTAGTATTTGTTTTCTTCTGGGTATTGTTTTTCTGGAGGAGCTTTGGAGGATTGCACGCAACAGGCAGCAAAGTTTCTTTTCTGCAGACAGTTTTCAAGCTACAGGAAACAGGTTTTTCACTGGTTATTTATTTAATTCATTTCTTTTGAAAAGTTTGTTTGTGAAAAGGATCAGTATTGTGAGGTTTTGTTAAAAAAATTTAAAAACGTGTTTGTTTGAGGAAATTGTTTGTTATTAAATCTCTATTCTTCTCGGCAATTTAGCCTATAGAGAATTGGTTATTTCTTTGTTAAAAGCTTCCTGTAGGAAAAAAAAGTTTGAGTTAAAATTTGTGAAGGAAATCATTTATATGGGAAAATGAAATTGAAACCTCTCGGAATAAATTAGAATTTATTGGGGAAAAATTTTGTGTGTACTTTAGAAATTTCTCAATTTCCCCATTACAAACCCTATTGAAAATATATGCATTATTTTAGTAATCTTTTATTCATTTAGTTGTGAATTTATATATATATATATATATATATATTCATATATAAATTGGATTGAGGAAATTTTATATTCTTTGAAAGAATATTGTGAAATCACCGTACAGGTGAATTGGGGTTTTATTTTTTTTAAAGAAACAAAATTTAATCTGAAGTTGAAATCTGTGAAAACGCATTTTCGCATATTTCATTTTAGCAACTTAAAGTTAATAGTTTTTGTTAAGGGGGCCGCGGGGGACTGTTGTGGAGGCAGTCGGCGCTGCCCTCACAAGCAGCGTGAGGCTGTCACACAGCCGCCTCCCCATACGGGGAGGGCTGCGAATACAGCTGTGGACTGTATGATACACAACCCTGTGTATTATGTACAAAACCTTTTTGTTAATTTAAAAAAAAGTAATTTCGAATATATATTCATTCGAATGTAATTTTGTTTTAGGGTTTTTTATTATTTTATAATACTTATATATATATATATATATATATATATATATATATTTAAACAATTTTTTAAATTCACATTTATTTTAGTAATGAAATAATAATTTCTTTAAGTATAAATACATGTTAAGAATGACATCAGCTAGATTTATAACAGTAAGGTTGGAAAATTAAAATTTGATAGATATTGATAAGTGAAATTGTGAAAGTTAAAATTAGATTATTTTGTTAATAAATTTTAACCAAGTTGATATATTTTCATGCAAATTTTATTTGTCTTAAATGGATTTAGTAAATCCTAATAGTAGATGTTTATTCTTCCTGATTTTCTTTAAATTGTGTTTCTTTTTATTGGGCAAATTGGGAATGTTTTAGATGTACAAGTCTTCCAGATAAGTTGTATAATGTGGGAGTTTCTATTGTTTAAATAGAATTCTTGTGTTGATTAAGGTTGTGTACATGGTTTTGCATGGTGTTTAGACACATGGTTTTATGATCATAGACTTGATGTTCGTTATGAAATGTGAGGAATTATATGATGTTTCTTGTGCACCTTGTATACCTTAGTTAGTGAACTTAGATTCTTTGTGTTATTTTTAGGGGAGTGGCTTTGTGTGAGGGTCGACACACAAAGTGGTGTCTAGGTAACTCATATAGAGTTAGTAAGTCAGTGAAAATTAAATCTACACATTGGGTATTCTAAAATATTTAACTAGATTAATTGTGCCTCACTCATGGACTCATGAACTAGTTCAGTCTTGAGAATGAGTCGAGAAGGCCTGGAATGGAAAAGTTGATATCTTGTTATTTTAAAGGATATTCGATTCCGCAAAAGTTTGCATGAGGGGTCGGGTTTCGTAAGAGGTTGCCAGGGTAACCCTAGTTGGGGGCCGGAACCTAGGAAGAAACACCAGGGTAACTTATGCAACATTGTGATGACACTACACCTAAAATAACAAATTTCCATGTGAACTTAGTATATTTGATTATCCCAATTCTAGAAGCAATGTAACCAAAAGTTAAGTATGTACTTGTGTAGATTGGTCTATGGTTTTACTTGTGTCTAGGGTTTATAGGTTATGTCTAGGGAACCTTATTACTGTCTCCTAGCATGGGGGGTGGACCTACGGGTACCACATGGTTGGGTGGAATGTGCACCTTACTTCGTTGGGTCCCCAGTTCTTGATTGTGGCAATGAGTGCTTCATGGATGGAGAGCTCATATTTGGATATATGTGTACTTCCTTAATTGCATCATTGAAAATCTTGTATTTGTAACCTTCCTCAATTGTTTATGAGGTGAACATTTGTAATATGTAATTGTAAACTATTATTTGATCTACCTCATCTAAAGAATGAGTATTGTAATGTCATTTCAAATACAATGTAATAATGTTATTTGAACTTTATACTTTCATGGATGGAATTCAAATGTTATGCAATGTTTACTTTTAAGTTTATGTTAACTAAATAAATGCAATGCTAAATACTAAAGTCGTCTATGGGATTCTCAAGTAGTGTGTCATCGCATAACTTAGTGAATGTATGCAACTAATTAGGTTAATGTTAACACTTTAAAAAAAATTATTTCACTTTCATAGACAATTGCAACATTCCTTAGGTTACAAGACAGGGCATTACAGTTTTTCCCAATATTGGGGGTATTCGGTGGCAAGTTTTCATTTCATGCAATCTGTAATTGAATGTATGTTCACCTAACTGCAGGTTAGGCGTTTTCTTTTTGATTTTAGGGGTTTATTTATAAACCCAAAAAAGAAAATGTGAAACCCCTACATAGACGCCTAGTTTTGGATGTTCAAATGTATATTTTACCCATTTTGATTCATTTGTGAATGAGTGCATCTAGTTGTTTGTATACACAAAAATTTGTATATCTGAATGTGTATCTGTTAAATCTATTTGTGTGAAGTGTGTCTATTTGTATACACACAAATGTGTATATTTAAATATGTGTTTGTTAAATCTATGAGTCTGTAATATGTGTATGTTTTAACAAAAAATACATTTGACAGGCACACATATTCAAATATAAATATTTCAAATTAGCAGCATAGTTATAACCCTTAATATTTTTATTTGATAACTGCTCTGGTAAAAGAATTGTCGATATTTAGAATACCTGTAGAGAGCCTTGAAATGCAAATAATATTTCACCTATCATCATGTATACATATTCTTACATTTCAAATGCATCTTATTCATATTTACACTTTTTCCTACACATTCTATATTTATTACACCTCTTATATCCAAACATTTATCCCCAATACAGACTTCACTGGTTTGTTATCCTGGGTGATCACCCCAAGAGTGGGACCAATCCCTCATTTGTGGATTTGATCTCTAAATTTTTAGAAATCAAATACAATTCTGAATTGTCCTTGTGTTTCATTGCTTCATTGGTGGACATCAAACTCTCCAAGGAAGAGGTGCTTGAAGGTGCCAATTTGGTGGTTATTCCAAATTATTTAGGTAATATAGATTAGACTTTGGTTGTCTGTGCAACCTGGAATAGGAATCCCTACTATAAGGGACATCCCTCACTATCTTAATGAAGGGGTAGTGGTGCCATTGCTTCCCCTAATTGGTAATTTGCAGACCATTGAAATAGACGAGCATCAACATAATGCTCATTTGGGTTATCTACTTTTGATAGACGAGGCTTAACAAATAGATTAACAATGTGGTGTGTTGAACTTTAGGTCACTAGCTTTGAGAAAAATTAATACTTGTGTATCAAACTTTATATTTTCCCCTATGTTTATAGAATATACTTGTTAATATGATTAATGTTAATTTCTAGCATTTAAATCTTATCTTTTCTCTTATGTGATGGTGCATTTTCTTTAAAATTTGAAGTATGTGCTTATGTATTTAATGATTGAGCCAACATGAGATTATGCTCTTTAAATTTGAGGAATTCAAACTTAAGTGAGGAGAAAACCAATTTTACAAACCAAACCTACACCATAATATTTATAGACCTACCTACTCAAATTAACCCTAAACCAGCACCAACCTTAACGCTAATTAAACCATGTTGAAATATTTGAATTATAGCATAATTGGTCATATAATTACACTCTTTATATTCTATTATTCTCCCCGCAAACTCTATCCATTTTTACTCAAAAAAAATTGTTGTTTCAAGCCTGTTTTCTTGGTAAAACATGGTCTAGGGAGGATAGGTAAGTTGTATCATAAAATTCTTGTTGTTGTGTTCAACCCTGTGTATGTACAGTCCAGTTTGGGTTGCTGTATTTTATGCGAAATTTCCTTTTACAAAATACATATTTGTATATTTAATGTTATGCATCTGTATTTAAAAAAATTCAATTACACTCATTTCACCATCCAAAAACATCCTCTTTTATCCTAAACATCCTCTTTTATCCTACATAATTTGAATTCAAGAAGCAAGATTGTTGCACTAAAAAAGAACATCAGTTGTATCAGCATCATCATATATGACATCTGAATGATTGCTTGTTGTCTGCAAATCTTTTGAAAAAAATAAAGCATCATTTTCGAAGGTTAACCTGTTAGACCATGCACCCTAGCAATCTGAAGGCTCTATACAGGTATTCTTAAATACAAAGAACATATACCAGTAAATCCAACAAATTAGAGAGCAGAAGTGCACAAGTTGCAAGATCAAATCTATTTGTGTCTACAGAATTGTACCAAATCTAGACTTACCTAATGCATTTGTGACATATGTTGTCTATAAATCCTTTGTACAAACATAAAGCCAGTCGTTTTTGAAGGTTAACCTAGGATACCATGTATCTTAGCAATCTGAAGGCTCTATCTAGATATTCTTAAATACTGACAATTCTTTTGCCAGAAAAAATATCAGTAAAACCTGAAGGCTCTATCTAGATATTCTTAAATACTGACAATTCTTTTGCCAGAACAAATATCAGTAAAACCAATATGTGCCTGCAAAATTGTGTCAAATCTATTATCATGCTACTACATGAAAATGGCTATAGCCATTCATAATATTTTTGAGTCATTATTTGACAAGAAGAGAGAATAAATAAAAACTTGCTAAACTAGAATAACACAAATCTTTCTAGTAGTACCACACAAAACTAAAAATATGAATATACAGATTATGTATCACTCCATACATACATCAAACTTAATATTTCTAATCCTCTTTTCTTTCCTTTTCTAAGCTAGTTATAGTAGAAATTTTGGTGTCTATTCAATGTATTTTAAGATGTGGGACTAGTAGAAATTATGGATATGACTTACAATTGTATAATTTTATGCATTATGAAATTATAGAGTTGTAAGTCATCTTAAAATACATTGTGTTAGGCAACAAAATTTTTATTATAACTAATTTTTCATATATCTATTCACATAACTTCAATTACTTTAAGGTATCTAGTACTTGGAGTTATTAAATTGAAACTTTATGTAAATGGATAAGTGAAACTAGAACTTATAGTAGAAATTTTGGTCCCTACAATGTATGTTAGGATATGACTTACAATTAGATATAATTTCATTTAAATGTATGATTTTATGAATATATTTAAGTGGTGCATTTAAACATTTAAATGAAATTATAGTTATAAAGTTGTAAGTCATCCTAAAATACATTGTGTTAGCAAAAACAATTTCTACTATAACTAGTTTCACTTATCTATTCACATAACTCCAATTAATATCCTTAGAATATTATTTCAATAAAGTATTTGATTGATCATTTATTGTATTCAATGTATACCATCATGGAGAATGATGAAAAGGGCCAATTATTACCCTTCCAAATTATTTTAATAAACTGTTATTTAATATTCTTTTGTATTTGATTGATCATTTATTGTATTGAATGTAGGAAAACTTGGGTTCTTGAAATGTAAATTTTTAAACTCACTCTTTGACCTATCAGCCTTCGAACGTAGTCAATTCACTTGAACATGCAAAATGTCAATCAAATATAGAAGAATATTGATTAACAATTTATTGAAATAATTTGGAAGGGTAATAATTGGCCTTTTTGGATGCCTCACACAAAGAGAATGTTTAATAGGTCATTCTTGGTGATGGTGTACATTCAATACAATAATTGATCAGTCAAATACTTTATTGAAATAATCTTGGAAGTGTACTAATTGGAGTTTATGTGCATTGATAGTAGTTGGAGTTTATGTGCATGGATAAATGAAACTAGGTATAGTAGAAATTTGGTGCCTACAATGTATTTTCTAGGATATGACTTACAACTAGATATTTCATTTAAATACATGATTCTATGAATATATTTAAGTAGTGCATTTAAATGAAATTATAGTCATACTCTTACAATAAGTTGTAAGCCATATCATAAAATACATTGTGCTATGCACAAAATTTTTAGGTTCTAGTTTCACTTATCTATTCACATAACTCCAATTAATATACCCTTTCAAGATTATTTCAATAAAGTATTTGATTGATCATTTATTGTATTCAATGTATACCATCATTGGGAATGGCGAAAAGGGCCAATTATTACCTTTCCAAATTATTTTAATAAACTGTTATTTAATATTCTTTTGTATTTGATTGATCATTTAATGTATTGAATGTAGGAAAACTTGGGTTCAAAATGTATTTGTAGACTCATTCATTGACATATCAACCTTCGAACGTAGTCAATTAATTGAACATGCAAAATGCTAATCAAATATAGAAGAATATTAAATAACAATTTATTGAAATAATTTGGAAGGGTTATAATTGCCTTTTTGGATGCCTGAACACCAAGTGAATGTTTAATAGGTCATGCTTGGTGATGGTGTACATTCATTACAATAATTGATCAGTCAAATACTTTATTGAAATAATCTTGGAAGGGTAGTAATTGGATTTTATGTGAATGGATAAGTGAAACTAGTTATACTGAAATTTTGGTGCCTAGCACAATGTATAAATTAGGATATGACTTACAACTTAATGTAAGAGTATGACTATAATTTCATTTAAATGCACACCACTTAAATATATTCATAAAATCATGCATTTAAATGAAATTATAGATCTAGTTGTAAGTCATATCCTAAAATACATTGTAGGCACCCAAATTTCTACTATATAACTAGTTTCACTTATCCTTAGTATTTGGAGTTATGTGAATGGATAAGTGAAATTAGTTATAGTAAAAATTTTGGTGCCTATCACAATGTATTTTAGGATATATGTAGCACCCCTCCATTTTGCTCGTTTGATTGATCAGTGTTCTTATGTATGCTTCACTTCTGTTAGCACTCTGATTTTGATACTTGGTTACCTTTGACCGCTATCTGTTAAGCGATGTAAACATTATATTTTGATGTGATGGGATTTTATTTATATGTTATCATTATGCCATGTTTTGTAATTGCGTAACAATGATTTAATTTAAAATGTTTGATGCTTTAATTATATTGTGGATGTTAAACTCGTCATTTTTAGAGCCTGTATTGGTGAAGGGGACAAGATTGTATCACTCGCTTGCGAGCGCCCTGCGATTCTGATACTTCCACTTCACAGTGTGTCTTATTATGTATGTATATATTTGCACGTTCGATATGCTCTTTGGTTGCAGGTTAACAGGTACAAGACATCGACTCCACCTGGCTTCACAAGTTCGAGCGTGTCCATTTACCAACGTTTATCGATTGGGAGATAGTAGTTAGGTTTCTGTGTCAAGTCATCACCCTAGCCATAGCTGTTGCTAGGTTTAATAGTTTTGATTGGTTCATTCCTCTCTGGTTAGCTTTTTCAATTCGTATTTTAAGGCTATTAAATGGTGGGTATGGATAAAGTGATGATTTAACTTATCTAGTTTCAATGTTGAATATGATTTGGTTGAATTGATCATTTGGGTTTAAATAATTATATAAATTTTAGCTTATTGATAAACTAGGCAAATGGTCATAGATTAAATGATATAGTTATCTTTCCATTATTGTTTATTTGATTCAATTTAAATGGAAATGAGAATCATGTTTTATACTTGAGTTAAATTTAAAATAAAATAAAAAAATAGAAATGGGAATTATATTTCACTTTTTGAGTTTTTTTGAATAAATCATATTCTTGCAACTTTGGGATTTTAGTTTTAAATAAAATCATGAAATTTTGAAATGCATGAATTAAAATTTTGGAAGTAATTGTTTTAAAATTTGAAAATAGAAAATATCCTCCAAAAACCCAATAAATTTAGTGGGTGGGATATTTTAGGGGTTTGACCAAATTTGGGGAAAGTTCTATGTAAGAAATGAGATTTCATTTGTTTTGCAATTTTGATTTTGGTGGAGAATTTGGTTGTGGCTGAATTTGGAGTTGGAGAAGAGTTGGAATCACCATTGTTGGAGTTTTCAAAAGCTTGGGGAGAAAACACCAGGTTCATTCTTTTCCTTTTTCTATCTTCTGGTTTCATTTTGATAGAGTTTTAAATTTTGAAATGTTGTTTTAGATTCAATAGAAAACCATGTGAAAAGATTTCAAACTTGCAAATTTGTGGTTGGATTTTGAAATGAAAACCAAAACTTCAAACACAATGAAATAGGAAGAAAACCAAATAAAATCTCCATTTCAAACTTCATTTGCAAACCCTCTATTGTTTTGGCAATTTAATTCTGTTATTGCAATCTATGTTGATCATTTGCACAATTTAAGCTGGGATTTAAAAATCTGGGTATATATTTGCAAATATACCTGTGCATATGCAAACAAAGATATATTTACAAATACATACTATGTGCTTTTATTTTGTTTCTGGTAAAATAATTTTTTTATGTTTTTAATTTTTTTTTTTTTACAGGGGATATCCCTATTTTCACGTTTTTTTATTTACAGTGGTTTTATTTATGAAAAGGAGGTAATTAAAAATAAATAAATAAATATTTTTTGGAGGGAGGGGCCGAAGCCCTACACCCCCTAGCGCCGCCATATGGGAGGCCCTGTGTGGAAGCAATACCGCTGCCCACAGGCAACGGCGCTGCCCACACAGCACCCCCCATACGGGGGAGGCTACGTGGCAGCTTGGCCCTTCCCCATACAGGTGGGGCCGCGCCCAAAAATTAGGGCGTGCCTTGTTTTTAAAATAAAAATTTATTTATATTTTTTTTAATATTATATTTTATATATAATATATATATATATTATACATATATATAATGTTATTTTAATAAGTATTTAAATAATAATTTATTTATATATATACTATATATATTATATACATTTTATGTGTATATGTATATTTTATATATATATTTAAATAGGTTATTTAGTTTGGGTAAATTGTTTTAATATCAATGGGTATAGATGAGTTTTAATTAATTAATTTGTTCTAAGTTGAGTTAAAGTTCAATTGACTTTAATCAAATGGTTTATTTATTAAAATATTTTGATTATGAATTTAATCGTGAAACTTAGAGTTAATGGTTGATTTAATTTAGTCAGATGACTTTATTTATTAAAATGCTATGATTATGGAATTTAATCGTGAAACTTAGAGTAAATGATTGGTTTTTTAAATATTTCAATGTTGTGAAAATAAATTGGTGTATCTGATTGGATAATTGCAAGTAATGAAAACTGTGATTGACTGGATTTAGGAAATCCTAACTTTAGATGATTTAATTTCTCAAAATGATTTTAGTGTCATTTGTTCTTTCTCGAGGTTCGTGAAATAGAGTAAATGTTTAGAAGTCTTCCAGATAGAGGGTCGTTTATTGTTTTGGGTTGTCTTTTTGATAGTCAACCTTTGGATTCTTTGGGTAGTGCATCAAATCTTATCCAACTTTAACTCAGTTATTGAGAATGGTATGTGTGGACTTGAGGTCCTGTATAGGAGTCATTCTCCTTAGGTCGCACTTGTGTACCCTTGAGTGTGGATTTACTCCACGAGTTGTCTTAGAGGAGTGGCTTGCAATGGGGGCTGACACACAAAGTGGTGTCAAGGAAACTCTTTGCAAGTTGGTTAATTCAGTGATAAAATAATAAACTTTTAGAAGCTTAGGTTGCATCAAACATTAAACAAGATTAATTATGCCTTGCTCATGGACCCAAGGGCTTGTCTAGACTTGGGATGAGATGAGAAGGCTTGGAATGGCAAGATCATCTATCTTGTCTTCACGAGAGGTAGTTGATCCCGCATGAGTGAGCATGGGTGCCAGGATTTTGGTAGAGGCCACTAGGATAACCCATGGTGGGGGCCAGAGCCTAGGAAGATTCCCAGAGGATATCCCTTGACGAGCTATGCGATGACACTCTTTCTAAGTCAACAGTTTGTATTTGGTCCTTGTGACATTCTCGATCTATTTTATGTCTGGAAGCAATGTGACTTATGTCAGTGGTGTGAGAGTCATACTAGAGTTGTGCGTATGGCCATTCAACTCTTGTGATGTGGTACTTGGGTTTATTTCATTTCAATTTTGTGTAGCCTATGTTTTAAGGTTGATGGTCTTGCCTAGGAATCCTTGTTACTATTTCCTAGCACGGGGGGTGAGTCTTTGGGTATCACATGGTTGGGTGGAACGTGCATCTTAATCCGTTGGGTCAGCTTATGTTCTTTGGATGAGATTTCTAGTTGGAGAGCTCGTGGGATCCAGTTCTTCATGTTTTATTCTTTTAGTTATAAATGTAATTTAATACCCCTCCTTGTATCGAGGTGAAAGTTTGTAAAATTATAATCTTTATATTTTGGAAGTATCTCATTTGGGGAATGAGTGTTGTAACCTTATTGTAAAGCATATCATTGGAATCATGTGGAACTCTTATATCTTTGATTTAATTTTATCATGTATGGAATGTATGTGCAATTAATTGTTAATCAATTATATGTAATGGTTTTAAATCTTGTTTCGTAATTGGGTTGATGTAAGCTCAGCCTTGTAACCTTAGGGGTCATTGGCATTGTGTAGTGAATCTTCATTCACTTTGTTTTGCTTTTAAAAAAAAAAAAAATTTGCATTTATGCTGTTAAGTGTAACTTCCCCTAGGGTTGCGTGGCGGGGCCGTTACAATATATGACTTACAACTTAATGTAAGAAAGTTTGACTATATAATTTCATTTAAATGCACCACCTAAATATATTTATAAAATCATGCATTTAAATGAAATTATAGAGTTGTTTTAAAATTCATATCCTAAAATACATTTAGGCACCAAAATTTCTACTATAACTAGTTTCACTTATCCATTCACATAAATCCAATTAATAGCCTTCCAATATTATTTCAATAAAGTATTTGATCGATCATTTATTTTTATTTAATATTCTTTTGTATTTGATTGATCATCTATTGTATTGAATGTACACCATCACCAAGAATAGTATTATACATTCACTTAGTGAGGCATCCAAAAAGGCCTAGATGTGTGTAATGACAAAAGGATAAACAATTTTAAGACCTCAATCATAATAGAATATCTCCTTCTCTAACATGAAGTAGAATTGTACCACACATAATTATATTGTAGAAGTTCATTCAAGATTTATGTATTTATATGCTTACTTGTTACTTTTGCATGTGAATGTTTCATTAGGATATTTTAGTACTTTTATAGGAAATTTTTTATAATCCTACTTTCTCCCTTTCTCCCTCTTTTTCATAGATAGCTTCATTCAATATTTTTGTATTTATATGCTTACTTGTTACTTTTACATGTGAATGTTTCATTAGGATATTTTAGTACTTCTTTTATAGGAATTTTTTTATAATCCTACTTTCTCCCTTTCTCCCTCTTTTTAATAGATAGTTGAATGAACTTAAAATTGTTCTTATTAAATTACTTCATGATGTTCAAGCCACTCATTGCTCATGTATTTGGACCTATGTTTTATAATTTCCTATGGAGCATCTTACTAGAAAACATTTGTTTAATGCATATTTTACTAAATTAGAGAAATAAAATTAGTACATATTTGTAATTTTTTTTGTTTTAATTAAATTTGCAGATCTTTACATATTTATATAGATATGGCTGATGATCAGGAATCACATCATTCCACTCAGTCTTAGCAGCAAGCTAAGGCTAGGTCTAATTTATATAATGATAGCATTAGGATATTAGAGAATGCTTTGGGATGTTTGGACCAAACAATACTTAACTCCCCTAATCTCCCTAATAGAGATAGATTAGTTAGCATTCAACAGGAGATCCATCGTATGATTCACATGATTCGATCTTATAATCCTTATGATGAGGTCAGCACAAAGGAGTTTTATAGGTCCCTTGCTAGCAGTGTTGTTGGCACAGAGAAAATTGATTCTATTACTACTAGAGTTTCGACACATAATGTGCACAACATGTTCCCTCATTATATCAGACAAAATAAAGTTAGAGGATATGTTGTTAATAGATGTATAGATGAGCTTGTTGCTCCTTTTATATATCCTAGATGGTTGGAAGCCCATCATAGATGGCCTCATAATGATGAGTTGCCACTTTATTTTTGTAAACAACTATATGTTGAGCTTCATTTAGGGTTAGCAGTGGACTGCACATCTATTCCTGCACATGCTGGACAAGGAAAATGAAGGTTTGCTAACAAACCTCAATTCAGATGTGCAGATTTTCCACCGCCCATCAACAAGAGGGCATTAGTTGGTCCAAACCTTTTGGTTCTTCCAAAACATTTGAAACTAGCAGTAGCAGGAGGTGTCACAATATCACCTACTCGAACTGCCTTTTTGATAGTATTGTTGTGATTGATACTCAGGTGGATCAAATGTCATCCGATTATGTAGGAAGATACTTATTACATTTGCGGATTAGCCTTCCTCCTACTGAGGCTACATCTTCCAATTATGATCCCTACATTCGAGCAAAGCTACCATCACCATCAGATGTGGCCTAGATGAGTGAAGCCACTGTACGTAATGTTGCTTCGGTTTCCATTGCTGATTTACTATCATCATACCAGTTTATCAATAATGAGTATGGGATTCCTTTAGATGGTGTAGCAGCTCATATTAGATGACATTTTGGTAGACAGTCGGGTCAGGTTGAGGCAGCTTCACAAGATGTACATATTCCAAACCAGCCTATAGCCCCTGAGGTTACTGCACACGATGTACATGGCACATATAGCTCACTTCTCTTTAGCACTGGTCCTCTACTTGATACAGGTGTCCCTGATTTGACTATGCATTCTCATGACATTAGTGACATTGGTAGAGTGCTCCAGGGTGAGATGTAGGTGCTTTCAAATAATCAAATATATTTTGTGTTCTAAAAATTCACATACATATATAAAATAAAATTGACTTTAAAGTAGTTCTCACTCTTCATTGAAATCTAGTATTTTTAAATTTGTAGAAAAATTAGGGTTTGTCAGGATTTGGAGATTTGGAGCATGCAGATGATCCTATGCATGGTGCATCTGAGGTACACATTTATAATATTTAAAGTACTACATTCAAACATTGAAAGTACATAACTTTAAGATGACTTTAATACATTTACACATGTGTACATTAAATTAATTAATGTACTTTCTTTTGCAGGGAGACAGATCAGGACATGGATCAAGAGGAGGATCTAGAGAGGCATATGATCCTATGCATGGTGCATCTAAGGTACACATTTATAATATTTAAAGTACTTAATACATTCAAACATTGAAAGTACATAACTTTAAGATGACTTTAATACATTTACACATGTGTACATTAATTAATTAATGTACTTTCTTTTGCAGGGAGACATATCAGGACATGGATCGAGACGAGGATCGAGAGAGGCATCAGGCCATAGGTCTAGAGAATCACGACATGGATCCAGACAGGGATCAGGAGAGAGATTGATCCATAATCATATTAGGCATCCTCCACTTTGATTTATTTTACATGTAGATACATGATTTGTTATACATTTTATATTGTGATTTTTCACATTATGGTTCTTAGATGATGATCTTCACATTATATACATTCGACATTATGGTTTCACATTATGGTTCATCTTATTATGTTTTATAGTATATACATTTTACACTATGGTTCATCTTATTATATTTTACAATATATATACATTTTACATTATGGTTTCACATTATGGTTCATCTTATTATGGGAATAGAAATTCTTGAAGCTAATCAAGGATTACAAGATCCATCTTTACAACTTTTCCAAGAAAATAGAAATATAAATATACAACTAACAAGATAAAACAAGATAATTCCACACCCTCCAATGAACATATGAAAGAATAATCAAACATACTAATTGCATATCATACATGAGGCATCCAATAGAATACACATTGAAAAAATAATATCCAATAATGGAATCCAATAGTAACATTTAGTGTTAGCCACTAATATGTTCACACAAAGCAAATGGTGATAATTGCTAATAACATACAAAGTAAATTATGATAACTACTAATTAAAAAAATTGAAATGGTGATAAACACCAATAATCAAATAGTGAAAATGAAAATAAAAATCAATAACATACAATTAAAATGGAAAGGACAACCAATAATCATGTGCAAATATATTTATGTACACACATTGGATATAAACATGTGAATATATCATGATAATGTCTTGAGTCTTAATTATGTTTATGCTTATTTGATCTCATTTTAAATTATATTTTTATATTTTATCCATTCTCAGGCTCCTCTAGTTTACCATTCAAATTTGAATGGAAATAAAAGTTCACTCTACTCCTAACTCTAGAGTTAAATCCAAAAGGTCCAAAGTGATTAAAATATTGTGACACATAAATTGAGGTAAAAAACAAAGACATTCATATCCAAAAGATAGATAAATGCATTTCTATAAGGAGAATTTTCATCCTACAAAACAAAAAGGTTTAATATGGTCTACAACTCAATTTTGATATTTAAAAAAAAAAAACCATACAAACTTCCCAAAAACATCATTAATGAATTTTGGAAAAATTTCAATGTTAAAAATAAATAAAAAAACTAAAATGGAATATACCCTTTTGAGAACTCAAATTAGGAGATTACTTAAGTTTCAAATGGTATTGATTTAGCAAAAAAATTCCATAGATCTAGCATAAAATGTAATTTTCCAAATCTAAAAACTTACAAATATAAATTTCACAAGTAAAAATATAGATCTTGATTCAAACTTAGCATACGACAAATGCAAAGACATACAATCTCCTTAGGTGAAGGATGAAATTTAATATGGAAACTATCTAAGCATGTTTGTATAAATAAAAATAGAATAATACATTCAAAAATCAAAACCATCAACAACAAAGATTATCCTTCTTGAATGTAATTCACACAATCCTTTGGCAACCCTCTTTTAGATCCAACCTAAATATCCTAATCCACAAGAAATTTGTAAACAATAATTTGGAAAAATAATAGCTCACACCATGGAGGAGAGGGAAGAGAGAAATAGGGAAAATGAACAAGTTTTTCAAAAATGACTTTGTGTTTTCTTTTGTCTCAAAAATCCCTAACCTCTAATTAAATTTTTTTACTCCTTTCACATTCAAAATAGTTATTTTCCACAATTAAGACACTAATTTTTAGTGATGGAACAATGAAGACACCATCTGATGTGTTGCACGTTCATGGTACTACTTAATCTAACTAGATGCCATGAATTTTGATCATATAAATGAATTAGTTGATATGCCTTGATGTTTTGACATCAAAGATTAGATCACATCTAGGTGAGAAAGGATCAAAAACATTGAAGAATAAATATATAGGTGAGATTGTGTGTAAACATAATTGGATTGTAATTTAATAGAAATTTTCAATGAAGTTTTGGAATATGCATAATGTGCTGAAATTTTATATAATTAATGAAATTTAAACTATGTATGTACTTAACATTTGTTAAATCTTACCATCCTAAGCTAACCGCAAAACACCTAAAATTTAAAATACATATAGCAAGATTAAAATACAACAGATTATGATAGAAAAGATGTAAGCTCCCAAATAATAACCACCATTTTATGTCCTACATAGATTTAGTTAAATATTTATAGCACCAAAATATTGGATTCTATAAGTACAACCATAATTAAAATCTATAGACTATCATGAAATGTCTCCTAAAACTTGAAGGCAATATGATGTAAGAATGCGGGAGAAATAAAATGGACTCTTTAATATACGTTTTAAGAAAGCTTTATAGGAAAATAAGATCACAAAAAAAGAAAGCTTCATGGGCTACTATTGATTGAAATTATCTGAATTCAACATAAAATAAAAAAAATTCAAATTTAGGTCCAAATGTTTTATTTTTATTCAAGGGGTAAATGCTTTTGATCCAGAGCTATGAACCGATGAGGTCACAAATGCGAGACCTCATCCCCAAATGTTACATGTATGTATTGTCATAGAAAATATATATGTACAAAAATATCTTAAAATTTTTGGTACATATAATCTGGATCCTCTTTATCTTTTATTATCTCTAAAATATTTTCATGGTCTTCAATAGGCAACCTCCACCTTTGTTTGGCACGCCCTCTTTTTGGTAAAGTTTCAAGATTCAATCTTGTTGTTATAACTAAATGACTATAATGTAAAACCTTTTGGCCTAGCATATAATCAATAAATGTAATACCATTTGTATCTATCTTTGTTTGTTGATAGTATGTGCCTTCAACAACCACTGATCCAATAGGATACTCTTGTCCATCACCATCTGTCATTGATTTTGACAATTTACATTTTGGTTGCGTACATCTTAGTAGATAGTAATATACACCTTTTGCATTGTCATGATCTGCAAGAACAACAAAAATATCTCTTGTACACACCATGTAGTAAACCATGCTCAACTTAGGTAGAATATAAATTATCAATTGTTAGAAATAAAATTCAATTTAAAATTTTAAAATTTACATGTAACAACTAAATCTGATACACGTTCGTAATTAGTTGAATACAGAGGATCATAGATATCTACAATGCCATTATCTTCAAAAGGGTTTGATGTGTCCACTAATTGTTTTGTTTCCCATTGTGAAACATACCCATCTCTAATATTCTCACATTGTAGAGTATTTGCATTGATCTCAATGCAATCAACACAAAAACATGATTTTTCTCTTACTTGAATTACTGGAGGCCTACTATGTCCTACTGTCATGATTTGATGCAAACTTCTAATACCACTAATCATTTGACAATTAGTAAGAGTTGATCGATCAATATCTGTAAATTTCAAATGTATCTAATTAAAAGGTGTATAAAATTTAAAATTCAATTCATGTACACATTGAAATTCATAAAACAAATTCATTTATGTACCTTTAACTTCCCAAAAATATCATGTGTTGTATATTGAGTCATGGGAAACAAAATGAATTTTGCACCATTCAACAATTTCATGTGCATTCCTTATGGCATTACCTACAAGTTCATGTTGGTGAAATGTCAAGTTAAGAAGTTTTGTAGTTGAAAGGAAAAGACAGATCTCAAAAAACATAATTAGATTTTTTCTAAAAGTCCATATGGCATTACCTGCAAGTTCATGTTGTCGAAGTGCACGCTTCACACATGCTCCAGCTCCATCATTCTCTCCTTTTCCATGTCCACTCATAGAAATTCCACAAAAAATTTATGTCATGTCTAATATGTTGTTGGCTAAACCAATTAAAAGCTTTTGTAGACTTAAATTGTCCTATGACGTTACAACCAATTTCATTTAAAAATAAGATAGTAAAAATAAACTATATGTGTACAACTAATTAAGTTTGGACAAGTTAAGTAAACAAATATAAACATATAATTTCAAAAAAAAATTAAATCAACACTTATCAGCACATCCATCAGACCATATCCAGTGTTGTGAAGCATCTATTTGACGTCGTCTCAGGTCTTCAAAAAGCATTGCAAAACAATGGGATACATAGCTTCTATCATGACCTGTATCATCACTGATATAAAAGTGAACCTCTTTGATGATAATTCGTTCATCTTTGCTACTTTGTAGACCATCCACATGTTCTTCAGTATGCCTATAACAAACTTGTGCAAATATTGCAACTTGCTCTGAATGATAATATTGGCTTTGGATCTCACTTTGAGGATTAGATGTATATTTCTCAGAGAAGTCAACAATAGAGAGAGTACAACCCACTGGAAAGCAATTCTTTGAGTCACGAAATTGCTTAGCTTGCCATCTAGCACCATGACAATGTTGAATATGTGGATATATGACATTGCAAAATTTGTTCATAAACTCATTGTAAGACAACTCACTCTCTTTGAGAACAATTTTTCTAGTCTCAACTCTTGACTTTGTTGAGTATTTATCATATTCAAATCTCTTCCACATAACTTGCATTGAATGCTCAATATTGTCAATCTATAAAAGATTCTTCAAATTTCCACATTCATTACATATATTTTTTATACAATGTACTTTAAATTCATTTGAATCTTCTATTTTTTTTGCATAGAAGAGACTTCGCAAATTGTGTTGTACTTCCAGGGATGACTTATTTTGGATTGATTACTACCATAGCTTTTATGTATGTCTAAAGGTGTAGATCAAATTCAACATGATTTCGAAAACAAGTCTCACGTATCTTATTTATATGTACAAAACTTGGTCGTAGTCTCTCAAACATCCTTTGACAAATCTTCACATCTGAAAACTCACTTTGAGTTGTATCTATAAAATGTTTCGGATGTGAAATTTTTTTACCACCTGCACCTTTTATTTTTATAGTGTCCCTTCTATTGGAAGAAACACGAGAGTGGCTGGTCCAATATTCAATCACATGTTCCTTTACATCTTCTGAGATTTTATCTTTTCGGGGAACCCTGCAAATATTTACCCAATTATTCTCAACATTTCCATCCAATCTATTTCTCTTTTTGATATATCTTTGAACAATTCTCTTAGAAACATTGAGTAATTTAGAAAATTCTTTAACTTGTCTTCTATGTGATAATTTCTTACTAGAAATTACCATCATCAATGCTCTACATGCAACACTTAAATCAACAGCTTGACTCTTGCTTTCAATAGAATTCAATGCTTCTTGCAGGTTTTCAACTATTGTTTTCTTTACTGATCCTGATGACTTTCTTTTATTATCAACCCCTAACAACTCCAAAATAGGGGTCATTTCTTTCCTCCTAAATAATTTTGCAAATAACTATGCTCTTCCAACTATAGACTTTTCTTCAAAATATTCATCCCATATTCTTTTGCAGTGTAATTTTACTATGCTTTCAAGTAACATATCTTCAAATGAAATACTATTAAAAATGGATTCCTCATCCATCTCTATAAGATTTTCCATACCAAGGAAAATATTTCTATGACCACCTTCAGTTTGTCCTGGTACCTGTACTCCTTGGTCGTCATCAATTTCCATGGGTTCTTCTTCAGAAGATTCAGTTTCATCCATATTTCTACTATCTCTTTTTCGATCATACAACCTTGTTCTTGTCTTTTTATTCCCCATCACAAATTGCTTTGGTTTGAATTCGCCTGCATACACAAAAATAACGTGCATTCAAAATTTTTGATGTTTGTATTGGATAAAGTGTCCCCTAATATCATGGAGGTATGACTATTTTTTACAGTGAAAACAACATGTAAACCCATCATTAAGTATGTTGAAACTATTGTCTGGAATCTTCTCCTCTGTGAGAAAGCCTAATTTGATAAAAGTGGATGATCCTAGTTGATAGGATATTATAGCCTTATCATTCATCGTGCTCGACTCTTCTTGATCATTTAGGATATAATTTGATCCATGGTAGCTTTTGTATGTTCTTTAAGATGTTTACTGAAAACTACCAAATTCGGGTAATTTTGACTTTAAAATGTTATTACAAGAAAAATATACATCAAAATTTCATTTTTTTTACATGCCCTAGATATTGAAGTCAGCTATTTGGGAAAAAAAAGAGGAGAAAATGAAATTTTTTTCTGTATGTTTCTTGACGTCAACTAAACGTCATTTTTTCTTGAAATTTTCAGCATAACAAAATCTTCTTTTAAATTGATAAAAATGTATCAATTTTTTTTTAAAAAACAATTGAAAAATTATAGGAATAAACTTCAACAAAATTTCTACATTTTATTAGTTTACATCATTTTGAAATTCAAAACATAAATACCACTTTTATGTGGTTGAAGTTGAGATTTTTTTCTCATGTTGGCCGATTCCTTTATAAAGTGTGACGCAGGTCTGTACTTTTACCCCCATGCATCAGAGGGGCTTAGCCCCCGTGGATGGGCCCCCGGTTGATTGGGGAACTGCTCATCTCCAACCAGGGCTATAAAATATTAACTACCACTTAAATCTATTTGAAAGGTTCCCTTGAATTTTTTAAATATTAAAAATTAAAACAAATTTAAAACCCATTTTAGGTCCACCACCACCAACATCGCTCGGGTGCCATCGGCAGGCCGCTAGTGGCTCCGCCCGAGCACCAACTCTATACAACGTATAAGGTAGATTGGGAAACTCTTATTCAAACATGAAATAGCTCTCACCCATATAATCATATTTTCAACTTCTTATACTCATTGGAAATCTAGTTTAGAGCACTACATTGTGGTACAAGTTTAATTTCCTAATTTTATTATTTTGACTAGTTTTTGGAGCTTGAAATCTTGATGCTATCCATTACACATTTTTTATCATAACTTTTTCATTCAAAATCATTTTTTTGATTTCGAATAGGTGCTATAGAGCATGTTCAATTTAATTCACATTGGTGTTGATAGTTTCTCAATTTGATAAATAGAGAGATTTGTGTACTTGTTTGAACACTTGTGTGTGCCTGAGATTTAGGGTGTGATTATGTTAGAATCCAAATGAGTCAAGAGGTGAAACCTTGAGGGGATACATGTTTTCATATGATATTTATGATGTTACAACTAATTATTAGTTTGGTACTTTTTGGTATAGGTTTATAGGTGATTTTTAGAGTTAGATTGTGATGGTGACAAGTGCATAGATTGTCTTCATTTTTTAGGACATGGGTTGACATGATTTGAGACTTGGAATCTTTTGTGGGTGATGGTTGACTGCTAGTATAGTGTTGGCTATGATTATGGTGTTATGGATATGCAAGTACATTTGAGAATTAACACAAAATGATCATGTATGTGGTTGTTTGGTGGTGTTATTTTTTGGTGTTAGGATGTTGTTTTTATCTCCTTTATGCTTGATTAGTTCCTTGACCAATATTACTCATTTGTGGACATTTTCGGAAAATTAGATCTAAGATTGATTTGGTTTTTTAGTCTTATTGTGTATAGGGATGTCTTCTTTGATATTTTCAGCTTGTAGGTTACTAATGTGATGATGAGTTTGCATGCTTCAATGTTTGGGATCTTTGAGTTATGTAGGTTGTGGATTAGCTACCCATTTTCTTGAAGTGGGATGACTTAGTTGTGGACTATCTATATCCATGAGATTCTTCCAATGTTGATACAAAATTTGTTAATTGGCCTTTTTTTTTGTCATTTTTTCATTGGTATGTTCGCTTTGAGATGAGAGGATGGATGATTAGAGCACCCGATTAGTCAATTTTTGAGACTTGTAGCATGTGGTTTATCATGATGTCATGGTATCTTAGTTACATTTCATTGGTTACACATTTTAGTGGGAGATTTTGACAATGATGATTTGGCAATGTAGGATTGGTTTCTGATGGCTTGATGGTGGTTGTATCTTCTTGGATTGGAGATCTTAGTTCAACTTTGTATGATCGTAATTTTAGTTGCATGTGTGGACCTTGATGATCTTCATGGATGAGATGGTTGTCACGATGCCATGTGTAGCTCGGTATCATATTTTAGTGGGAATTGTTGGTAGTGATGTTATTCATCATTGGTGATGGATGATCTTCTTTAGTTTTTGTGGATGTCTTGGATGAGCTCTTAGATCTTGTTGTTGCAGAAGATTTATTTCACATTTATAGGTACACTGGTAGGAGATGGTTATCTTCATGTGATTGGAGATGTTGATTCTTAGTTTAGAGTGAAATTATTACTATGTTGTGATGTACTCTTGATTTTATATTAGTGTTTTGGAATGGTACAGGTTCTCTTGAAACCAAGATATGTACATTGTTGTATGTGATATCCTAGGAGGAGATGGTTAGATCAAGATGCCATGTTGGGTTCTTGATTTTGCGGTTAGAGCTTTGACATTGATCTTCTTGGTTCTCTTGGTATTGAGTATTGATCGATTTTAGGTGCTCATGGATACTTGGAGATGTGGGTGAGGTTGTAGTTCTCTTGTGATTAGATATATTGCTTGATATTGTTACTCTTTGGAGGTTTTAGCATGAATTTTGAGGAGCCTTCACCTACATACGAGTGTGAGTTCATGATGGAACTATAGAGGATATTGCTCTAAGTGACTCATGATGACTTGGTTATTATATAAGAGCATTCTCATTCCCCACTCTTGGTCTACTAATTGGTTTATCATCTAATAGGTATTATCAATCCTATTTTTTTAAGTGATTATGTTTCATGCTTTGATTTCTCATGGGAATAAGTTGTCATGGTAATTAATTTTGGGAGACTCATTTGAGGATTTTTTAGCATGAGTTTATATTGCTTTATCTTTAATAGATATAGATAGTTAGTTCTGGAGGATTCATTTTGAGGGATAGTTAGCATGGTTATCTCCTTGTTCATTTGAGTTTATATTATCATTCATTGACAAGGAGTTTAGGAGATGGTTATCAAGTTGATTTATTGATTTGGGAATGGATACTTTGAGTTTGATTTCCTTGGTTAGAGAGGCTTACATTCATGTTGGCATTATACATGATTCATATGTTGTGTTTGATCTAAGAGATTGAACATTGTTTGGGGTGTTGTTGTGGCTTCTCATTTGGAGTTTTTAGGAGATCATACTTGACACAATGTTGCATTTAGAAGTGTATGTATAAGGATGTGCTACATGATTATGATTTGTATATTCTCTCTTTTTGGTCTTGGTTATCTTCATGGATATGTGAAATTGGCTTTGATGTTTTGTTGGAGCTATGGTAATCGCTAGGCTTGTGGTCATGTGTCATCACTTTGCTTTTGGGTGATAAAATGGAGGTTCCTTTATTCTTTTCTTTGTTGGGTGTGGAGAACATGGGAGAGTGATGGATACCTATGGTGAGAGTTTTACTTATAGGTTATTGGTTTATAGTCTTTTCATATCATTATGGATGTTCCTTAGTAATACATGATGTTTACTCCTATGTGATGCTTGTGGTAGAATTTGGATACATTGATCTTTTTAAATTTGTATTACCCATGTAGCGGGAGTTCTTGGATGTGTATGTTCTTCATTAAGAGGTTTGTAAATGGAGCTTGTGATTACAGTTTATGGGTTGTATATGTTGATGACATGAGTTTACTATGTTTGTATATCTTTGAGGTTGTTGTAGCTAGATAAGCTTGATTATCATTGATGTCAAAGTATGTTTATAATTGTATATTCTTTGGAGATTTCTAATGTGTAGAGATATCTAATGGTGCAATTCATCACTGTAGAAATATGGAAGATTAGTAGTCTATTTGTTTCCTATGTAGGATGTGGAGGTGGGTACACATTTCTTGATGTGTTTTCAATTTTCCTACAATGATATTTTTCCAATTTGGTGTACCACACTCAGTGACAAATTTTAGGAGTTCTATATAAGGCATTCATAGTGCATACTCTAAGACATAGTGACAATATTTTGATCTACATCCTTCAGTAGAGAAAGATTTAGTATTTTGGTTTAGAATTTAAGTTGATGGAGATATGAATGTTCATATCTAAATTTTCATGCCAATATCCCTTCTATAGAGAAAGTTAGAAGTGATAGAGTTCCATTTTTTTCTATGACAAAGAAAAGTGGTTCAAAAGGTTTGTTGGAATCCTCTGCATTCCTTCAGATATGAAGTTTTAGCCAAGTGGTTTTAAGGAAATAATCAATTATTTCTAATGTATGCTATATTGAAGTTTCAAGTGATATGGTACTCCGCAAGTTTAGTTTTCAAAGTGATAATTTGATATAGTTCATTCTAGATGCTTAATATTCATCAAAACTTATGTTTAAGTACTTGTGCTAGTAGGAGATTATGAAGTTCAATTGTATGAGCTTGTGTGGAAACTCCACATGTCTCATAGTGTCTAAGGTATGAATCACATGAAGATATTTCTTGTTTCCAATACCACATAGATTTTTCAAGTTGTTTTGGGAAGATATACTTTTGTTGAGGTTGACTAAGGAATGTTAATGATGTGCACCACAAGTCCAAGTATGAGAGGATTTTATGTAATGATTGAAGATGTTGTATGGGTCATGTTGACTCATCTAGGGGAAATCTAAATAATATTTTATTATTCTTGTATACCACCAATGGATATGTAGGCCGACATGCTACAAGTTTCATAATTTCTTGTTTATGGCTAACTTAATTTATATTTGTAAAGCATGTAGATGATATATATTGAAGATCAAAGATGAGAAGAGTATCATTGAAGTGTGTGAATATGTGTAAGTGTGTGAGAAAATCATGATAGGATATTCTTTAGATCCAATGTATAAAGTTGATGACTATTAGTGGGTTGAAGCCATAAAGTCAGTCATATTTCAATTGTTTTCAATCAAGGAGTTGTATATTTCTTGGGTTGTAACTATTATTTATTTTTTAGGCTAGATTAGGATAGTATCTCCTAGCAACATTTCTCACTATGGTTTTTCCCCTATGGTATTTTCCATGCAAATCTTGTGTCAATTGTGCTCTTGTGTGGATGCTTGTCTTCTTTCTTATTTTGATTAAGTAGATTAATGCTTAATTGGTATAACTTAGCATAAATAGTTATTAATTGGGATTAAAATTTGAAGTATACTCATGCACCCCCCTCTCAGCATTCTGGTGTTCAACAATTGGTATCAAATCAAGGTTCCTTGATATAGTCCTAACAACTAAGGCAGATCCTATCTTTAGAACACATGGGGAATGAAGCAGTGACCAAGAAGAATTTCTATCAGGAAGGAAAGGAAATACTTCATAAGGATTATGATGAATTTAAATTTGAATTCAATAAAGAATATTGTCCAATGGATTATGAAGGAGAACTCATTTTTTCTCTAAATGATCTAGATGAAGAAAGTGAAAAGAATAAATAACTCTAATACTAACTTAGAAAAATAGAAAAAGTAATTGTCAAGTTGAAAGTTCAAGTTGAAGAAGGTAAAATAACTATAGATTACTTAAATTCCAAGCTCAATGATGATTTTTTGAATTCTCTAAGCTTGAAGAAGAGATTGTCTCCTGGAGGAAAGAATTAGAAAAATCCTTGAACAAATTGATAAAGGTCTAAAGCTAAAGGGAGGTTTTGAAATTATTGATGAGGTAATGAGCTCTTAGAAACCTTCAAAAGGAAAATCTAGTCTTGGTTTTGAGAAAGGTAAAATTCCAACAACTAGTGCATTTGCAAACCTATATGATAATTTTAAAGCAAAAGGAAAGTCTGAAATAAAGGAAGACAAATATTGCACTAAAGACCCTAAGAAGATAGCCTTCAAAATTGAAAAATAAAATCAATATAGCAAGAATAAAGAAGGTGGATTTATCCTAGTTCATAGAAAAAGAAGATTTAGAAGTCCTCTACCTACTAGTTAGCATGCACCTACTAGGTTCACTCAATCTTTTCAAGGTTATTGTTATTCTTGCAATAAATTTGGGAATAAGGTTGTTAATTGTAGATCTAGAGAAATAAGAAATGACATGGGTAGAAAAGCATGTGTGCCTCAAATATATGATTCTATTTCCTTTCATGGATATTGCTATGTTTGCAACACTTTTGGTTATAATGTTCCAGAGTGTAAAACTAAAGTTAGGAGAAATAACTTTGTTCCAAAGCATACAATTGTTTCCTACAATTTCAATTAGGTTGGACATAAAGAAATTTTGTAGATTTAGTTTTGTGAAACCACCTATTTAAAATTGGAAGAAGGAAGAAATGCTAATTCAACAAAAGAAGGGAAATGCAAAATTTTAGAAAGAGAAGCAAATTTAGGAGAATATGAAGAAAGATGATACCATGCTTGTAAATTATGCAAAATATTTTGTGACAAACTGAGATAGAGCATTTGCAAATAGTTTATCCCCTAGAAAGGACAAAATTTTGAATATTTTAGCATGAAATTTGAATTGGATCAATTCCTCTAGTATGCGGGTCCGCTGAGAAAAATTGAACCTATTTATCAAGGTTTCAAAGTAAAGGAATCATTTCTGAAGGTGTGTTGAGCATCCTTCTATCCATGTGATGACACAGAGTATTTCTGAAGAAGTTTACCTAACAAGTATGAATGCATTAATGATAAAAAGGAAAAATTCAAGGATTTTTATGTTCTACTTGAACATTTTGTTCTCATTTGCATTCAAAAGCACTTGTGTTCAGAAGTAGAGAAGAGTGAAAGAGTTTTTCAAGCTATCTTGGTAATTTTGTGCCAAACCCTAGTGACAATAGGAATATCAATGGTGACAATCCAGTTGGTAGATGTTGTGGAGAAACCAATGTAAAAGTACAAGAAATTTCCTTTCAAGGCAATAGAGGTTGATAAAGATGGTGAATTTTCAAAGGTTCCTTTGAATGTGGTGTATTCAAAAGATGTAAGAAACTATATTCATGCCCTGCTCAATGAAATTGATCACACATCATCATTTTAAGTGCTCTAACATGAAATCCTAATTGATAATGGTGTATACAAGCTTGAATATGCAAATTTGGTAGCAAAAGGGTTAGTGTAAGAACCTGAATTTGGACACTCCCATATGGTCAAATTTATCCTGGTATTATTCTATCTCATTCGCATATCCATATTAATTAAATAATTCATTATTTGGTTAATATTTATCCTATCACTAGCAATCCTTAAAGTGTTTAATTATTTAATTAAATACTTTATCCCTTTCCTCTATAAATTAAATAAATAGAACAATTTATTTAATTTAGTCACAAAAATTAAATTAATTTTTAATCCATTTCTCCCTCCAAATGTCACATCCTCCATAACCTTCTTCTAATCCCAATTAACTTGCTTAATCTTGTATTAGGATCTGTACACCACTAATTATGGTTAGTGTCATATCCTCCATAAAATCCCACTTGCCTCTAAATCCCACCATTAGTTTGCCTAATCACTTGCACAATCAATAATCATGATTAATTAATCCCTAGCTTAGTCCTCTTGCCAATTATGGCATAGGTACTTGGGTCAACCCTCTTAAATGATTTCTTTGGAGAAGCTATCCCTATCTCCCAAAGAATTTTTAATTCCTATTTATCTTCCCAACATTTCCCATGCCGAATTTTTAATTCCACTTATCCCCCCAAGACATCCTATGTGGAATTTTTCATTCCACTATATTCTTCCTACAAATTGGGAGGAATTAAAAGGTAATTTTTAATTCACTTCCTACATCCCCATGCCCTTACAACGGGAATTTTAAATTCCCCTTGTTCTTCCCAATGTCCTTTTCCAGAAATATAGAAGGATTTTACTTGTCACATCCTTCCATAATTTGAGGAAGGATGAGACAAGTTGAGCCTTTTACTCTCCCCCAAGGTACTTGCAAGTACCTCCACATGTCACTCACCTCGTCTCCACATCACCATTTCCTTTCCACCTAGGCCTCCACATGTATTCACCAAATGAGTTGAGATGCCTCAAAGCATATCAGCCATTGATGTCTTAAACCTAAATTAAATCCCAACCCTTCATTTTATCCTCTCCCAATTAGATAAATACTTAGCCAATTTTCATTCTCACAACACTTATCACTTACACAATTTGTACTCACACTCTTGCATTCAAGCTCTCATAGACCTCCATTGTTGCAGCCATTATAGTCTTCATATTGCATCCAAATAAACAACATGTTCATCCATTACACTCATCATATCCATATAATCATTTTAGTATAGATTGCATGCTATCATATTGTCAAAAAGGAGCACACAAATCTTTTATCTAAGGGCCAACCAAAGGAGAAATTTGAGCAAGGTAAAGGTGTTGTCTTTTGTTCTTTATTTTGCATAAATTAAACTAGGCTAATCATTGAGGTATTACTTGTGTTTTTTTACTTTTACATTTCATTGTTGTATTTGTATTTTAGATAGGAATTTCACCTGCACACATTTTTGGCATGCCTAGTGGGACCCACATCATGGGTCTACTTTCACATTTGTTGTTTTTTATTTTTGCAGGTTCAAATTTTTGAGCTTCAGAGAAAAATACACCCAACGGGCGATTCTACCACTTTCAGGGGCAATCCTACAACCTAAACGGGTGATTATACTCTTAGTGGGCCCAACAAAACTTGCAGGGGCGTTCCTGCAACCTAAGGGGTGATTCTGTGTTCGGCCCCCCTCGAGTAAATGTTTAGAGGCGACTACACACTCGCCCATCTGCATTTAATCTAGATGGTAAAATACATGTTCTTTAGGGGTGATTCCATGATTATTTACAAAGGAGATTCTACACTCCTAAGGGGCGAATTTGAGTTAAACCCGAGACTATAATTTTTCTATTAAAACTTTTATTCGGTTTTGGGTTTAGGAACTAACCAGATAACTTGTATATTTGTGTATGTAGTATTTTTACTAACTATTTGTGTAGATTTCCTTTCATTTGATGAAGACCAAAGGTATCAAACATCTAACATATTTGTTGTAGAATGATTGATCGAAGACCTTAGTGTAGTGATTTCCCTAACTAGCTAGGCACACATAGGTAAAGTAAAGGTTCAAATAAAGTAAAGTAGTGATTTCCATTTGGTGAGCTCGGGGATCATAAATCACATATAGACCCAAGTCCATTTGTGTTTACCTAGGAGTACTAATATGTGTATGCTCTCCCCTTGTGCTACGTATGAGCCTAGGGATCATAAATATCTAGATTTCCTTCCCTATAAGAGACCTGCTTGGGGATTTCATCACCCCAAGGGATGTTCTCAACCATGCAAATCGGCAGGGTATAGAAAAGGGGGAGAACTAAAGTTGTACCCCAATCCAGTTGTGTCGTGTCTATCAGAGCACTAATACTAGGGTGATTCCTAGTTAGGTGTGAATTTTTGGTCTAAGTTTCTAGTACCTTTGTGGGGCTCCTGATCCATGCTTGTGATAGGTTGGTGTTCACAAACGTGCCTCACACACCCTCTTAGTGTATCGAGGATTCCCTTAGTTGCTTATTAAGCATAGTTTAAGACTCGTGTTCAGCTATGGCTTGGTGTAGTGTAGGGGATGCACATTGTACCCCAAGCTACTCACCATGTGCTCCCTTAGGTTGAGATAGAAATACTTATGGTGAACTATGATAGTTCTCAAGGAGAGAGAGAAGGTGTGCCTTTGGTGTCTGTTGACAACCCTATGTCACTAGATCTCTACCTATCCACCTTCACAAGAAAGGGTGTTCCACTTGACTATCATGGAGTATTAACCCCTCGGGGTGGTGGGCCTACATCGAGTTTGTAAATCTTTACTACTAATTCTAGAACTATTCATGTGCTTGGTGTGTCTTCTTGTGATATACTAGTGAAAGTTTTAGTCTTGATTTGGTCATTACCACTAACTATTGTTTTTTGTTTGACTTAGAGTCCTTTTCCAATATTTTCACCTCAGAGGTGATTATGCTTCTTATAGGGTCAAATATACACTTTGGATAGGTGATTTTTCCTTCACAGGAGACTCTATGTTAGTCACTAGTCTAGTCTTTTCAATCAGTATTTTCTTGATAGGTGATTTTGTCTCCTTGAAAGGTCAATTCACTTGTGTCTCTCTATCCTTCAGTTAGGAAATCCAACTCTCTTTAGGGGTGAGTCCACCGTGAAACTCCATATAGTCAATACCCCATTAAAGGAAACTTGTCCTCCTAAAGAGGTGATCTTGCTCGCCCGTCTATATAGTCCAGGCGAGTCTATGTCCCCAGGTCCATACTAAGTTGATCCTCGATAGGTGATTCCACCTCCACCAAATGCAAATCTACTCCAACCATTCGTATGGATGCAATTGGGTCTTCCCACGTTCATACCATATTTTCATAGATAGGCAATTTCCCTCTACCAATAGGTGATTCCATCACTTTCATTTCGTACATAGTCAATCCTCCATAGGTGATCCTATTACATACATAGGAAATTTCGTGACCCCATATATACTATTCATTTTTGATAGGTGAATTCATCTTCCTATGTCCATACCAAATTTTCATGAACAGGAAATTTAGCTACTTTGACAGGCAATTCCGCATTGCTATCTATACAATTAACCTATCATGGGCCGTTGTATTATCTATTTCCATACTGCGCTCCTAGATTTGATAGGCAATTTTGCACTTGTAATTTTTGCATCCCTTTGTTAGTTATGCTTGGGTGATTTTGTGTCCTACAAAGGTGAATCTATGACATCATAGAGGGGCAATTCTGTTATCCACAAAGGAAATTCCACTTCCCATTGAAAATACCAAGAGTTAATTCTCTTGACCAATGAAAGCCAACATTATTCCAAGGTTAGCCCTATGATCAAAACATTTTTAGCATCATCCAGTCTCCTGTAATCACCATTTTTTGTGCATTTGATTTTTTCCAAAATTCATCAAACCATCCATTCGATCACATAGCTTCATCTTAGGACATCCGTAATCATCGTATCAGTCATCAAACATCCAATCTAAATCCCCTAGACATCTATTTGAGAACTTTTTATCTAATTTGGCTTGTTAATTAGCCTATATCATCATCATTCTTATTTATTTAGGAGTGAAATTTGTCAAGAGTCATTGATTATTTGTGGCCTCATCAATTTTCTTCCAACTAGAGGTAAATTTGTACTTTAATCATCCAATCCAATTCAATCATCATCATCATCATCATTATCCTATTTGCTTGAGATTGTTAGCTTATCTTGAGTAACAATCTTATAATCCAAACATCATCTTGTCAAGCTCTCAAGTCTAGTTGATCCAATCCAATCATCAACTAAATCCAAACATTAATCTAATCCAGTCATCTATCCAATCCAATCAATCAATCAATTCAATCAACCAACCAATCATCTTGGCAATCCTTTAATTAGTCATCCAACCGTCATCACTTAGCATCATCTTAGGGCTCCACATCATTGTAATCTCTTGATTGTCCACACTTTCATGCCTATTACCACTCAATCATAGGTTAAAAATCTCATGGAACTACAATAATCACACATTGATCAATCATAGTATCCTCCCAATCCACCCACTCACAATGGATCTCAACAGTCCAACATAGAATTCAATCCTCAACAACCCATGGAGGAAGGAATGGTTAACTAACCCAAGCTCTCTATTGAGGAATATCTTAGTAATCTAGTAAATGCACAAATGACTGACCGTATCCTTTTCTGAATGATTAGATAAAATCCTTGCTACTTTGCTTATGAGGGGTGTTAAATTTCCACCTAGGTTTGACATGACACAATATGCTAACACAAGAATTCCTTCTCAATCACAAGATCCCCAGAGTTCCTAGATTCATCCAGACTCCTTAGTCCCTTGGGATCCAAAAGTTGCTCAGGTTACACCATAGGACACTTGATATTAGTCAAGATTTGGGAACAATGTGTATTATCAAATTCCACCTCCTGCCATTAGGATTTTTGTTAGAGGAGCAACACCTAAAGCCACCAATCTGCAAGGTCACACATCCATTACATCTACGCCAACTCTACCATAATATCAGTAAAAATAGTCATCAGGAAATGTTGGGGGCACCATAACCAATCTGCTAGCATCTACCCCCCCTCACATCCCTCTCATCTAAACACAACCATTGACGCAATAAGTGCCACCATTTTATCCTATTCATTCCATCCCTCAACAAGTCCCTCAACAACAATCCACACAATCTATCCCTCAACAAGTCCCTCAACAATAATCCACACAATCTGGTCCTCAACAAGTCACTCAACAACAATACCAATCATAGCCTCTGTATACATACACCAATCAATCCCCTCATTATTTTTCACCTTGTTATCATCAACCTCCACCCTTTATGGAACCACCTCTATGAAATTCCTATTACCAACCACCTCCACCAACTAGCACCCCATAACAACATTACACCATGCCTAACCCCAAATACCAACATTCCCAACACCAAAACCAACAATACACATCCTATATTAACCCACATCCAACACCTACCAACAACCATCTAATCTGCAACCACCTCCATATGTCCCTTCACAACAACCAACATATAACTATCAACCTAACTCATCATACTATCAATAGGTTCCTTCCCAACAACAATAATTTGCATCATCCTACCTTCAATTGCTTCCACCTCAACAAAAAATCCATGTCAACTAGCAATAAACTTACACTGATCAATACTAGCAAGTTCCATCGTATTATGCCAATTCATCCCTTGATCAATCACTTCCACCACCACCATACCAACAATATGCTCCCTATGATCAATCCAATCCCATAGGTCCTTCCACATTCACGCCTATTAATAAGAAGTGGGAAGAAATGAAGGACACCCTAAAAGATTTAGATGCTAGTACCTCATCATCCAAAACTTCCTTCAAGTTTGAAGACATTTGTCCATACCCATTTTATCCATTGATTTCCACCATTCCCTACCAGGAAGCACTTTGAAATTCCAAAATCTGATAAATATAAGGGAAAGGGAGATCCATGAAACCACTTGTAGTAATTCTACATGCACTATCAAGAGGTATTATACAACGAGAATTATCTCCTTTGGTTGTTCCCTCGTAGCTTGACTGGACAAGCCTTAGAGTGGTTCTTACGTCTCCCATGTGAGTCAATTTTTATATATTTTTATTTGTTAGAAAATTTTGTGACCCACGTCTCTTTTAACCTAGAGAAGGATATAGACCCATGGACCTTATGAACAACAAGCAATACAATGCTGAGACATTTTCTAGTTACTTGCAAAGGTGGCGAGCTTTACCTAGCCATCTTAAATTTAGCCAATCGGAAAAGGAATTAGTGGGTATCTTTGTTGAAAACTCACATCCTGAGTTGACCTATAATTTATGCCTTCATTGTGCAACTACCTTCACAGAAGTCATCAAAAAAGGAACTACCATTGAGAAGGATTCAATCACTAAGGGACTCATTAATATCTTCAAGGAAGAAAAAGATAAGCAATATGGTGATAAATATCGCCACTTGGAACAAGAATATGAACTCTGTTAACGATGGTGTCACCAACACCAAACATGTTGGTGCAGGGGCACCCACAGGGTTACATGCCTCCAAGGGTCAAGAAGTGGCATTTTCCTTTTTTTTATGTTGTTTTCATGTAATAATGTCTCTTAGACGATTTCATGTTTTTTGGAGTCTAGGTTGAGTCCTTAGGTGTAAGGTTATGAGAAAATGTAAAAGTTGTCAAGGTTGCATAATGTTGTCAAGCAACTTTTTTGCATTTTTTTTGTCAAAAGTGAACATAATGTTGTTTTGTTAATCCATAATTTGAATTATGGTTGGTTACCATTGGAAGATGGTTGAAAATTCTTTAAAAGGCCTTATATCATCAACCATAAGGTTGTTGTTGAAGTTTTGAAGTGGAAGCAATAAAATAATTCTTTTTTTTCTATAATTCCTAACATTTCTCATTGTTCTTCTATGTTGTAAGGATTTGTACGATCCTGCACTGATCCAAAAATAATTGTGGATGAAATGAAATTGATTCTACTTTCCTTTGGTGTTGGTTGCATGTAATTTCATTGAGATTCAAGCAAGTTGTGTTAATTTTTCTTTAGACTAGTCTAAACCCTAGGTAGGGTAACCAGTGAGTGAATAAAATGCATAAAACTCCATTCCATAGAAAATTATAAAACTCAATGGAATGTCTTGTGATAACATGTATTTCATTATCCCAAGCTTGTAGATACAGAGGAGTGAGTTTGCATGTGTGGGAGAACATTAATAGTCTGATATCCTCATGTATCAGATCTAGAAGCCCTAGTGATTTGGAGAAATTTTTTGTATGCCATTGGAGAGTGATAATTGTGGTAGGAGTTGTTGATTTAGGCCATATGTGATGTTTTTTAAGTGTTGGCGTAGGAGTTGAGACCCATTGAAGCCCTAAACCCAACTGTATCATGCCTACTTGCCCAATTAGGCCTAGTCAAAAGGAGGATAGTTAGTTTTTGAGCCTTTCTGTATAAAAGAACCCTACCTCATTTTGAGATATGTTTATGAAGATCCAAATGGGTATCTAAAATGGGTCACATTTTCTATAGAATAGGTCTTCTCTAGAAGTTATTCCCAAAAATTCATTTTTGAAAGGCTACAAGTGATAATGGTGGTTTGTGAAGGAAAGCCCATTGTTTGACATGACTAAAGATTCTCAATATTGGTTGTTTGAGTGTGTTGGAATATTGTACACCCCTGCTCTACATCACATTTCCAAGTATTTAGTGCCCCTGAAGAACCACAAAATATCCCTTGGAACAACCCATAGCTAATGTTATATCTATACCGCAAGGGGTACCCCACCCTCCTAATCAATCCAATCATTCAAGTCAAGGGAATGCTAAATGAACACTCACTCCCTTAGGATAACCATTGGAAGCTATCTTCAGAAGATTGGTTTAAGCCAATGTAGTTGTGTATCCTGTCACCAAACCTTTTGATGAGTCTAAAGCAAATCCTAATTGGTATAGAGAAAATGAATATTGTGACTACCATAAGATCAAAGGTCACTCTACCAACAAGTTTCAGGGTCTCAAGAGTTATATTCAGGATCTCATCGATCAAGGAGACATTGTAGTTGAGGGAAACCAGTCTTAATCATTTAATGCTCAATTACAGATATTCCAAAATGCCTTCCCCAAGCATAATCAGGGTTTTAGCTCTACTAACATGAACACCAAGTCCAATAACAACAATCAAAATAATCAAGCCAAAAATATTAGTTATGTCAAGGTTCCTTTTAGTTATGTTAATATAGTTGGTTGCATCACACAAGTAGACCCATGTGCCTCTATGATTTGTATAAAGGGAAAGGACCCTCAATGTGTTGTCACCACACATCATACACACATATTGGTTCCAGGACCCTCCATTTCATTCTAGCTAGCTCTTGTAAGCTCACAATATAACATCCTTGATCACCTAGGCAAGACTCCAGCTCAAATATCTACCTTATATTTGTTGAGGTCATCCCTAATGCATCAATAAATCCTTACCAAAGCTCTGTAGGACACTCATGTCCCTATTGAAATATATCCTACTTAGTTCCAAGCTCTTGTAGGAGATCTCTCCTCTACATACTAGTTAGGATTCAATCGAAATGATATGCCACCCACTGACCCCACATATAACCATTCTCTTCACATAGAGGTCCTTGTTACTAAGCACATAAGTCAAATGAATCCTAGTAGATAATGGATCTGTCATCAACCTGTGTACATTGAAATTCATAAATTAGGTAATCACCATTAAGGAATATGATAATGCAAAATGAGATTCAAAAGGCATTATTTGTCTTCCCATCCAGGTTGGTCCCGTCATATAGTATACTACTTGTCATGTCCTTGATCTGGACCTTCCCTATAATCTCCTCCTTGGTCAACCATGGTTTTATGCCATGCAATCCATTCCATCTACTTATCATCAATTCCTCAAATCCCCCCACAATGGAATTTAGGTTACCATTCCCACTGACCAATGTCCCTACGAGTACTATCATGCCCTTGAGGCTTCCTTCCTCCCATTCCCACCACTGTCCTAGAATTGAGGTGGGAACCTCTCATGCCACACCATCACCATACCTTACTAATCCTAACACTTCAGATTCCACCATTACCAAGGTTCAAATAATTGACAAAGGTTGTGGGGAATATGAGATGTGCACTACCCTCAATGTGGGCACAATTCCCTCCTCACCACAAAGTTATGGCCACCATACCAAATCTCCACAACAAGGAGAGCCAATACCAAAACCATAAGCTCTAAGAATGTGGGTCCCACTACATTTTAGTCCCTAGGTACCTTACAAGATCAACTTGATGAAGATATCAGTCAGTGGGTGTATAGAGAAGAACCATAATCGTCACCTCCTCTCATTGAGTACTTCTAAGAAGTCTATCCACAAGCTTCCAAATTGGCACAAAAATACAATCATCAAGGAGGAGGACTAGGGGTCTATGAACATGGAATGCATAAGCCAATTGATACTCCTGTGTGTCCTAAACACTTGGGTCTTGGTTATGAAAAGAAGCAAAAACAACCCACAACATCTTCTAGTTCTTCAATTAATGCTAGTGCAAGAGTTAGCATCCCAGATGACATCCCTGAGGAGGAAACCATCATATTCTCTTATGATTATTTGGACATCTCCTCCCTATTTAAATCCACTTTCATTTTCACTATTAGACTTTCCCTCCACCATCTTGACCTCATAGATTGGGATCTACAATGAAGCACACCTATTGACATATTTCCATCTGAAGAGGCATATGTACACTACATGGGCTTAGAACAAGACTGCTGAGCATACCTTGGGGAAGATGAACATCTCAACCACAAAAATAAAAAGAAACAAAGTACAAAAATGTCTCCTAGTGAAAACCTCCCCAAGGCACTTTCAGACCAATCAAAAGTAGAAAGAAAGGATGTATCCTCTGATGAAAACCTTGTTAGAGGATGGACATGTTCATCTTCCTCTTATAGGTACCCACTTTTTAAGAAAGGTATTTCATTCTCATCAAAGACACAAGAGAGGTGAATTTGGGAACAAAAGCGGAGCCAAAGATCACGTACATAGCTAAATCCTTGACAAGAGGAATATTTTGTAATTGTCAATCTACTTCAGGAAGGGATCATAAATTTTGTATGGGCCTATTTAGATATGCTTGAGATATCTCCAGAATTAGTTGTACATCACCTTGATGTCCATCTCAATTCCAAGACAGTGAAACAAAAGCTCTGAAAAATGCATCTACAAGTTACTCTTCTCGTCAAGGTGGAATTGAAAAACTGCTAGTAGTCGGGTTTATTAGACCTATTGATTATTCAGACTAGATTTCCAACATTGTCCCTGTAGCTAAACCAACTAGGGGCATTCACATCTGCATAGAATTTAGAGACCTTAATAAGGCATGTCCCAAAGACAACTTCCCATTATCGAACATAGATATTCTTGTTGATTTGACAACGGGTCATTCCATGCTATCTCTTATGGATAGATTTTCAAGGTATAATCATATCAAAATTTCCCCTAAAGATCAACATAAAATAACTTTCACTACAACTTGGGGAACTTTCTACTATAATGTCATGCCTTTTGGTCTCAAAAAAGTGGGGGAAGCATATCAATGTGTAATGACAGTCATCTTCCATGATTTGATCCACCTTATAATGGAAGACTATGTTGATGACCTATTGGAAAAATCCAAAACTCGAGAAAACCATCCATAGATCCTGAAGAAATTTTTTCACAAGTTAGAGTAGTATAAACCAAGGTTAAATCCCAATAAATCTATTTTCAGAGTCACATGAGGGAAGTTTCTTGGTTTCATCGTATCCAGGAGGGGTATAGAGGCTGACACTAAAAATCTAAAGCAACTAAGGAGTCTACAAGGAAAGTTACAATCAATTTGATGCTTCATAGCTCAACTTGTGGACAAGTTTCAACATTTCACACATCTTTTGTGCAAATATATTATCTTCAAATGGAACTATCAGTGTTAGTAGGGCTTCAATAAAATCAAGGAGTATCTTGGCAACTCTCCTATCCTGATGTCTTCTATATTGGGAAAGTATTTGTTGCTTTATATTTCTGCTATAGAAGTTGCACTGGGGGCACTTCTGGCTCAACATGATAGCAATGGGAAGGAAATGACAATCTATTACATCAGTTGTACATTGGTGGGGTATTAACTTAATTATACTCCTATGGAAAAGGTGTGTCTTGTGGTTGTTTTCAATTCTCAAAAACTCCACCATTACATGCTTAGCCATTTGATTAAGTTGATTTCCAAAGTGGATCCCCTCAAGTACCTGTTGTCTAAAAAATATTTAACTGGTTGTATGGATAAATGGGTTATGTTGCTCAGTGAGTTTGAAATTGAGTATATAGATTACAAGGAAATCAAGGGAAAAATCATCATAGATCAATTGGCTAAAGACCCTCTAGTGGATGTGTACCCTTTAGTGGTAGAGTTTCTAAATGAGTTAGTGTTCACGGTTTCAAAATAAAATCATGGACACTTTATTTTGATGGATCATACACATAGAACAGTTCAGGTGTTGGAATTCTCTTTATTGCCCCTCAAGGTAATTATATCCCAAAATCATTGAAATTGGCATTCCCATGCATGAACAACATTGTTGAGTATGAAGCTTTGATCATAGGTCTTTGAATTACCATCCAATGGAACATTTCCTATCTCTGTGTCTATGGGGACTCTCAACTAATGATCAAACAAGTTAATGACAAGTACCAAACAAAGGAAAATAAGATTCTTCCATATAAATGCATGGTGGATGACTTTAAGCAGTATTTTAGTTATATCCAATTTGAATAGGTTCCTAGACTACAAAATAAGGTTGTAGATGCAATGGATACTATTGGTTCCCTTATAGATATTCCTAAGGATCATATAAACTGAGTTCTTGGTTGAACAATTATTGGTGCCTGCATATGATATCTTGAATACAAAAATGGTATGAAATCGTAGGTCCCCAATCCTTGTGGTACCACATGTGACATTTACACTTTCCTTCATGGTAACTTCCTTCCACCCAAGCTAAATTGAAACCAATGAAAATCCTTCATACACCAAGCATCTTGTTACACTCTCTTGGGAGACAATCTTTACTATAGAGGGTATGATGGTACTCTACTTCGATGTTTGAATGGTCCAGAATCCAAAATAGCATTAAGTGAAGTGCATAGTGGTGTTTGCGGGGCACATACTAATGGAATGACCTTAGAAAAGAAGCTTCTTCAGAATGGATACTATTGGCCCACTATGGAACATGATGCATGTGAATTTGTTAAAAAGTGTGTATCTTGTTAGCAACACATAGATTTAATACATGCTCCGGCACAAGATCTGCAACTGATAGTTGCACTGTGGCCATTTTTGTAGTGGGTCTAGACTTAATTGATAAGATCTACCCACCATCCTCTAATGGACACACCTTCATCATCACTACCATAGAATATTTCACCAAATGGGTGGAGGAAATTCCACTCTCCATTATCACTAGCACTCAGATATCCAAATTCATCCTATACCATATTCTCTACAGATATAGTATAACCTCCACCATCATCACTGATAATAGAAAACCTTTCAAAACTTAGTATGTTCAACAACTTTGTGAAACATTCCATATCCAACATCATTGGTTGACACCCAATTACCCTCAAGGTAATAGTCAGGCTAAAGCCACCAACAAAACACTAATCAACATTATAAAGAAAGTTGACAATAACATTGGTCGAGATTGGCACCTCCATCTCAATCCTGCCCTTTGGGCTTATTGTACATCCATTCGTATCCCCACTAGCACCACACCGTACTCACTAGTATATGGTGTCAATGCCATCTTGTTGGTTGAATTCAAGCTCCCCTCACTACATATCTCTTTGAAGAACCTTATAAATGATGAGGAATATCATGTGGCATGTCTCAGTCAGCTAGAGCTTCTGGATGAGAAGCATCTCAATGCCTATAATCACTTGCAGGCTTACCAACATTGGGTCAAAAGAAGCTACAACAAGAAATTTTGACCTTTCCAATTCTAGATTGGTGACCTTGTCCTTAAGTAAAATCAACATAATCAACAAAATCAAGAAAAGAAAGGGAAATTTGAAGCTAATTGGTTGGGTCCATATATCATCATGGATAAGTATGGTTCTATAAGATATCATCTTTCCACACTCGAGGATGAACCCCTAGAAGAAACCATCAACATCATGCATCTAAAATGGTTTTACACCTAAGTTAGCTGGGTTACCCCACCTAGAAAATAAAAATAAAAGTAAAAATTACAAAAAAAAATGAAAAATGTCAAAATGATGTCAATATTAAAGAGAAATAAGTCGTTCTATGGTGAAAACCACCCTTGGTAGTGCCTTGGATAAGTATGTTTGGTGAAAACCTAGTATCAGGCACCATTCATAGAGGGCTTAATCATTATCTACCTAGTATTTGGTTTTCCTATATGCTTATATATCCACCATATCCCATCAACACATCCTATATACATATCACATTCATCCTATCAGTCACCCCATGGTATATTTTGATTAAGCATTAGAAATTTTAGATTCATTATCCCAAATTTTGAGCTTCTTTCTCTTGTTGGTAGTGAAATTTTGTAAGTCTTGTTGGATATCCTAATCTCATATCCCTATGCTAGTTGGGCTTTGGTTGGTTATCATCATTTCTATTTAGTGTCTTGTTGATTGGTCTCACATCCTCATCTAGGATCCATCCTCGCGTATTGTATCATTATGTCCCATCTTTCATCCCTCATTTGTCATGTTGGGTCTCTTTGTGGAACTACATTACCTCTATGCTTTCATGCAGGCAAGGCCATCTTTGATGAGCCCCCGAGGCTTTGCTTCATCCGTTTGAGTCTTCATCATCCTCTTTCCACCTTTTTTCCATCTTTTGTTATCAATATTTTTGTTGAACTACATTGCCTCTCCACTTTCACATAGGTAAGGCCATCTTTGCTAAGCCCCCAAGGCTTTGCTCCATCCATTTGAGTCTTCATCATCCTATTTACATTTTTTTCCATCACTTATTTTTTAGTCTTTTTGTCAAACTACGTTGCCTCTATGCTTTCACATAGGCAAGGACATATTTGATGAGCCCCAAAGGCTTTGCTCCATCCATTTGAGTCTTCATCATTCTCTTTCCACTTTTTTTCCATCACTTGTTGTCATTCTTTTATCAAACTACGATGCCTCTATGCTTTCACATAGGCAAGGCCATCTTTGATGAGCCCCTAAGGCACTAGGTTGTCCTTTAGAGTTTTTCCTTGAATTTTTCATGTCAACAAGAGTGTCCCTATCTTGCTAGAAATAGAAAACTAAATCTATTAGCCCCTGGTAGTCCCAATCAATTTTAGTTATCCCAAGTCATTGTTGACCCTATGATCTACTCAACCCATCTTCGATCTTAGCAGGATGTATCCTTCCTCACATTAGACCATGTCAATTCCATCCATCTATCATCCTCATGGCAAAGGCTGTTTGAGATTTATTATGATTTCTTGGTGCTTTTGCATTTTCTTTATCTTTTGAGCTTCCTACTATACCTAGTCAGGGTCTTCATGATCCATCATATCATGGTGCACTTTGATAGGTAGACATAGGGGCATCTCTTGAATTTTTGTGTGATCATGTCTTCCTATTTGTCCTGTGTAGTACCAACCAAGACTTTCCCAATCTTGTGTTACACTAGGGCAACCTCTTGTGCTTGTGGATTTCTAGCATCAACCCGACCAATGCCCTTGTGACTTTGGGATGTTGGACTAACCTACTTGTTTGTTGTGTCATTCCTCTATGTGGAATGCTAGTGTACTTTGGTTCTTTATACCCTAGCATGTAGTGTCCTATGCTATAGAAAAATTTAGTGCTCCTTAAATGATAGCATGTAGTTAGATTGCATGATTCATGGCATAATCCCCCATCCATTCACCTAGTCCATAATCATGGTTTTTGGTTGTGCAAATGATTTTCTCCCACCTATTCTTCCTATTAGGTTTATTTAGTTTTGACAAGTCCCCTACACCCATCATCCCATTCTCATTTGCATTTCCATTATCATATTTCTATTATCAATTACCATTTCATTATCCATATGCATTTATCCTTGCATTAGGTTTGCATTATCCATTTTCATTAATCATTTAATTAAGTTTCATTATCCATTTCATTCCCCATTTTCATTTATCCTTCCATTAGGTAGATATTTCTTCTATATCTTACAAAGAGGCAAAAAATGCCAAAATGCGTCGGCCCCTATTTTAGGGTTTACAAAATAAGTCAGTTATAAAAGGGTCGGTCCTAGAAGAGTTTTTGAAATAAAGCCAATGATACATTAAATGCGTATACTCTACTTATGTCGGTGAAAAATCGCCTTTAGGCATGGTTTCTAGATCTTTTACAACCATCATCATCAACTCGCAGCCTTCAAGTCCGCCATTAAGACTCCACGCGTTCTATCCCCAACCTCAAAAACTGCTCCCACATAGCTACTTTGAATGCTATGAAGCATTGTCATTAATGTTGATCTACTTTCGTGAACAGACATCCCATTGGTCATTAAGACTCGTGGCTTTTCATCCTTTACCCTTTCCTCTTGTTACAGACCTTTCTACAAGTTGATCTTCTTGTAAAGTGGCATCAGGTGTTCTCGACAAGCTTTAACCGTGCAAAACAATGCCTTCATTAGTCCTCTAAAGCATAGCAGATATCATCATTCATCCCACCTTTCATATATCCTTCATTCAATTATACTTAGAAAAAAGAAACCCAACTCTGGTGGAGGTGGAACCAAATCTGAACCAGAAACACTTACCTTTAATACCAGTGAGGGTGAAGCCAAGATGAAATCGGATCTAGGACTGGAGTTGGAACAAGAACCAAACATGAAAATAACCATCACTTCCAAGTCCAGCCCACATTCTGGCTCCACGTCCGCCAAAGGGACCAAACGCAAGGGACAGATGGAAACGAACGCAGGTGGGGTCAGAGTAAAAACTGATCTCGGGTGAAACACAATGGGGGTGGGAGCGGAACCAAATCTGACACTGAAACTTTTCAAAGTTTCAGTTTCGGATTCTGTTCCGATCCAGCCTCCGACAACACACAAGGAGACGAAAAAAGGGACGAAAAAGAAAAAGGGGAAGGGAAGAAAAAACATCCCACAACCAAAAAACAAAGAACAAAGGAAAAACAAACAAACAAGACTGGCAGAACTAGAAACCAGAACTTAGAAGAAATTCCAAATTTTGGTTTCGGTCCCGGTTTCGCGTCCACCAGAACAAAACTGAAAACGCCAAAAGCAGAAAATAAAAGGCCAAAGGAAGAAAGGAAATTCCTAAGGCATAAAACATAAAATGAAAGGAAAACAAAATAGAAAAGAGGGACCCAAATTTCAGTCGAAAACAACCAACGGAACAAAGAAACAACAAAAGAGGGTAGAGTCAGAGTCGGGACAAGATCTGAACTTGAAACCCTAAAAGAGTTCTACGTCCAAATTTAGCCTCAGACCTGGCTCCGCCAGAAAAAAGGTAGACTTAGGAGGAAAAAAGAAGAAGTCCTAAGACCCAACCAAAGAACCAAAGGAAACAGAACAAAACAAGGGGAACCTATTTTAAACAAGTTTAAAATGGGGTGGTTATGCAAGGCATAACAAGTAGTAGCATGTTCATTACTATCAAAAACAACACAATTGGAATTTATGGCACTTGGTACATAGGGCTCTAGATGGTCTTTGGCAAGTAATTCATACTTAATGGTTACTTTTGTTCTGTATCTAGTCCTAAATAACATGTGGGACCAATCTGAGGACAAGTAACCCCTATTTTGGAAGTTAAATCCCTTGAAAAACATAAGGAAAAATATGGTGGAAAATCAATAGCAAATGTCTCGAGGGATGGAAAATTTTGGGTAGGCATGTAAAGTAAGGTTTGCATCCTTAATAACACCTACGGTGTTAATGGCTAACCCATCAAGTTGGATCACTCCCTTTTTAAGAGGCTAATATTTCAAACCTAACCTATCATCAATCTATTTGGGCATAACATAACTACTTGCCCCTGAATCCACCATACAATTATGAACCAATTTATCCCCTATTATCAAAGATACGTAAAAGGGGGGGTTTGACATCTTTACTTGGCTACTTACTGCTATCTTGAGGTGTGTTTGTAAAAACAACCTTGACTTGGCCAACTGGAACATCACTTGAAACAATTAAATTAGACAATGCAGATTGTAATAAATCCTTTTATCCTAGGATGGACAAGGAATCCCACACAGACATAGTGGAATTCATTTTCTTCATGTGCTCAATAATATTGAAAGGTGTAGTAGTGTTTACCTTTTAGTGGGTCCTTACAACAATAGGGTCTTCTTGCAAGTGGGTTGATTGGGGATAGTTCCTAGGCTTTTCTTTACTAGTGCCTTGTGGATTTCTTTGCAATATGTGTGGTACTTGAGAATTGGATGGTCCTGCAACTTCTTTTTCTTTGTTTGCTAATTGTCCATTTTCAAAATTCCTCTTCTTGGCTCTAGCATTAGCTACTATTGGAGAATCATCGCTATTCACTCCATAAAATTCCTCTCCCTACCAATTTAGGAGATTTTTATCACTTGCAGGGAGATCATGTTGTTGTGGAGATTCATCGTTAGGAACATTTTGCATACTTGATAAATTTTGTACCATAAAATCTTGGTTGATAACCCCATTTAAACATGTAGCTTGGTTATGGGGTTCATTGCAGGGAAAGCACCACTCATAATCAGTTGCAAGGTTATTTTGGACAAGTACAAGATCCTTATTTGAACTAATTGGAGCTAGATTGTATAGCTGAAAAGGCCTTGGATTGAGATTTTTCCTTGCACCTTGGTAATTCCCTTGATATGGCTACCTATTAGCTTGATAAGGTTGGTTCTGTCCTTGACCCTAGGGCTGATATGGCTTGAAATTTTGAAACTACTGCTACTTCATTCTTTCTAATTCATTGCCAAAAGATTGAAGCAAACCTTTTATTTCTTGCAACTTGAGAGATTGGTCTAGGACAACATTTTCTTGACTAATAACAGCTGGTAAAGGGGCTATTTGAGGTACTAGCATAGTAATAGATGGTTGTATATCAGGGAAGACTGGCATAGGAGGTCTAGGAGCTATCCTTCTAGCTTGTATAAGGTTATTCTTAGCTCTAATAGCTATGTCATAGGCCTGTGGTAATGTGTTCCCACCCATAGACTATATCATAACAACAATCTCACTATTCAAAGACCTCAAAAAATACAGAAATGCATACTCGGGAGAAGGCCTAATGTTCTATGGAATTCTATCTCGAGACCTTTAGAAGCAAAAATTAAAGTCTTTCATGTGTTCGTGAGGGGCCCTCTTGATAGTAGTGAGTTGCTCCACCAATGACAAGTGATCATACTTGTCCTCAAATTTTTTACAAAATACTTCTCCAAGCTCATCCCACGTAGTAATTGAGTTGACAGCTAAACTCCTAATGGCTACATTTTCTTGGGTTATATGATGTACTAAACACATATTTTCTATGTCTTTAATGTGATCAATGGGTTTAGTTTGGTCCTCTCCAGTGAAAAAGGGAATACTCTTAAGAGTTGTAATTGGGATATCATCATGCTAAGCTAAATTCAATGGACTACCTCCATTAAAATGCACAAAAGGTTGATTTCTTGCCATTGGATTGGCATGAACTAGATTAACAACACAAAATTTAAAGGTACTGATACACTAGTTACCACTGGTCTAAAACTAGGAGGTGTTGATTGAACTCTTTTTGATGAAACATGATTTTTGTTGTTCTTCCAGTTCTCCTAGGTAGTGAGAGCTGCAAGTATTCAAAAGGAATGAAACTTCCTCTTGTTTATATTTTTCTCATAAGCTATTGTAGCATTGTTTTTTACTAATTTCCACACTCAGAGTCGCCAGATATTCTGATTTAACCTCTCAAAGGTCTGAAAACTACTGGTTGCATAACAAAACCAACAATAAACATGTATTTCTTGAACTATCTTGATTCGACAGTCCCACCGGGCATGCCAAAAACTATTGTCTCCTAAAATTGCACCCTTGCTAAGTTGTAGAACTTAGCATTTTGGAGAAACATGGGAACATTCCTAGGTCTGTGGGTTGTCTAAACTTGGAATGGACCTCCAGAGAAGGTTGGCTCCTAAGTTACTCACCTAATCTACTTTTTGTTGGGAAAAGGGTAAGGAGGCAACATGAAATGAAACTAAACTCTTATGGTGATGCACCTAAATGTTATTTAAAACCTATAAAGATGCTTATACACATAGTTTCAATCAACATCAAGCCTAACATGCAAAAATCAATATGTATATCCTTTGAATAAATATTTCATAAGAAGGTTCCAATGCATACAATTCAAGAAGGAAAGAACTTACATAGCTTGAATTACTTGCAACATAACACAACTTGCAACCTGCAACACATATATACTTCTACACAAGGGTGATGCTAATGAGACACAATAACAAGGAATATGACAAATTCATATGTAATTGCATCAATCATCAAGATTCACACAATAAAATGGAAAATGAGAAGGAAAAAATGCTTATCTTCATTGATCTAAAAAGGTAAAAAAACTGCTATACATGCCTATAAAAGAGTTACAATAATGTCTCCTACTGAAAGAAAAACTCCAAAATGAGTTACAATGTCTATTGGAAAAAGAAAGAACTCACTTCCAAAGCTCATGTTTGAAGTTACTTATGCTTTTTTGAAACTTTCCCCACACATATAATTCTAGAAGCCTCTTGGTCGTGTACAACCAAAAAACCCTAAAAATAGCTCCCAAAACATCTCCAAAATGTCTTTAGAGTGAAGAAAAATTAAAGCCATGACCTTACCCACAATAAAATCATGAGAAACTGCTCCTAGATGCTCTCATTCCCTTCAAAAACACAGTAAAAAACAACCTACATACTTTCCACATGTTTGGCACAAGTCATCATTATTCAACCATATCTCCAACTATTTTGACTCATACCTTTGGTGTGTTCAACACACCTCTATCTTGCATATACAAAACATTAAATAAAGTGATTTATAATTCCAACACTTCAATAATGTTTTTTACATTTTCAAATTGTTGCAATAAAAGAAAAAACATGAGTCGTCTATGCTTTAACAGACCCTAAATTTTCTTCAAACTGAGTCAAACAAGCCTATATTCTCTCCAAAGGTCAACTAACCTCCCCAACCTCACCCTATATGCTTGCAAAAGTATAAAGACTCAACCATACCTCCCTTGAAAGCATTAACACTAATTTATTTTTCATTACAAATAACATTAACTTAGTGATTTATAATTGCACCACTTAGATAAATGTTTTACATTTCCACAACATATGCAAAATAAAAGCATCGACTCAACAATGCTTAAAGGTTAATGTTTGAAATGTGTCTTAGCTTACTGGCATGATAATGGTGGCATTGTGTTCTCTTATTAACCAGACAGAGCTTCATTAGTGGGACTTTCTTAGTTGTCTCCCTGACAACCCAATAATCCTTCATGGTTTCACCTAGCTCCATCGGCAAGACACTACGTGGTCGATGAGACCTCACTGGTTGTCTCCACATTGGTGGTTTGTGGTGGTTTTCCTTATTAGCAAGAGTTTTCTCCACCGGCAAGATTTTTTCCTTTATCTCCTTCACAAACTAAAATCCTTTGTTGTGGCAGCTTGTTTACCTTGTCGGTGAGAGGTTGCATCGTTGCCAGGACTTTAAGCAATGTATGCTTGACATCCCGATGGTAGGTTGGAATGCTCTTGTCGAAGAAACTTCAGGTGTTCAGTGAGGCATTGGAAAATGTCTCTTTGACATGCCGGTGAAAATATTGAAGGTACCTATTTGAGAGACCTAGATGGTTCGGTGAGACATTGGAAAATGTCTCTAAGAAATTTTGATAGAAGTCTTGACAGTTCTCCTCGATGAGACTATGGATGTTTTCTATGACTTTGGAAGATGTCTCTTCGACAAAGTTTGTTATGCCAATGATTGTGGTGGGACACACATTATTAGGAGGAAAGTGGTTGGTGGTTCAAGCCATGTTGACTCGATAGTGGAGATCACATGGACGGTAAAGCAGACATCAATGAGACCTTGGTGTATCATTGGGAGAAGATGGATTCTCTCTTTGACATAGTTGTTTTGATCGACAATGTATTGTGATATGCATGCATTGGTGAGACTCATTTTGATCAGCGAGAGTTTGGAAACTCTCTCTTTGACATGGCTCATTTTGGAAACTACTAATTGATGGTTTGTATGTTGTAATGTATGAAACTGATTTAGTATGTTTTCATGCATGGGTCTAGAGATGCATATTTTTTGGAATTCTCTCAAAGGAATTATGCTATAAGTGTATAATACATTTAGTAATAATGTTGTAAAAGAATGACAAGTTGAGTTGTGAGTCTGAGATAGAGAATGAGATAGATCAAGTTTGTAATGTTGCCTGTATTGAGTGTCTGAATTGATATTTGAAAGGAAGAAACTCTAATTCTATATGTGGACCCTTTTTTCATTGTAATAAAAAGATTTGTTTCTTCGTGTGGTGGGATTTTCTCCTGAAAGGGTTTTTCCATGCTAAATCTAGTGTCTATTCTATGTTGTGTGAAATTTTTTCTTATTTGTTTCCTAGTAATGTGCATCTTTAATGAAATGTATTTTGAAATTTGAACCTTAAGTCTACATTCTCTTCTTAGAATTAGCATCAAGGAAGTGTTTCTGCACCTCTACTTTCCTTACAAGTGGTGTCAGAGCCTAGCCAGTTATGTTATCCTTGTGATTTGAACAGATTTTTTGTGCCAATTCTGAAGTAGGAGTCTTGTAGAGGAATCTAGTAATCTTGATTGTAGATTAAGAGGCAAGCACATCAGGGAAGATAAAAAATTAAAAATTCAATGGTGGCAATTTTGAGTTGTGAAAAATCAAAATGGAAGACCTGCTCATAGATAGGGATCTTTGGATTATTGTGTCTAGAACTAAACCTTCAGGCATGAAGCAAGAAGATTGGGACCTCACAGATAGAAAATCCAAAGAGTTGATAAGACTATGTCTAACAAACTCTGTTCTCCTGAACATTCATGAAGAGAAGTATGCATCTTCTTTGTGGAAGAAACTTGGAGATATTTATCAGGGCAAGTCCATGGTGAATAAGTTATTCTTGAGGAAGAAGTTGTACTCTTTGAAAATGGATGAAGGGGCGTTTGTGGCTGATCATCTAAATACGTTTAATATGCCCATTTCTAAGTTAACATTTGTAGGTGTGAAGATAGATGATGAGGATCATTGTATTCTTTTGTTATATTCTTTACCTGACTTGTGGGATCATTTAGTGATGGCTATTGGGAGTACGACAACCACTTTCAAGATGGAAGATGTGGTTGCTTCATCATTGTCAAAAGAGATGTGAAGGAAATCTTCTGAGATGGAAAAGGAGGCCCTTGGTGTTCAAGGAAAATCAAAGGAGAAAGGTAAGAATGACAATAATTCTAAATCAAAGTCTCTTGGCAAGAAGTCCAAGGTGAAATTTTGGAATTATGGGAAGCCTAGTCATGTTCATAAGGATTGCAAGGAGGAGAAAAAGAAGAAGAAGAAAAACAAATCTTCAGATAATGGTTCTTCTCAGAGTGATGCAAATTCCTTCATTGCATCCTTGGCAACTCAAGCATCAGATGATGTTTGGCTGATTGACTCAAGTGTATCTTTTCATGACATCTCACAAAGATTTGTTTACAAAGTACAAAAATTATGTTGGTGGAAAGGTGTATCTAACAAGTGACTCATCTCTTGAAATAGTTGGTCATGGAAGAGTCATAATTCAATTTCTTATTAGAAGAATCAAAGGAATTGATGGCGTAATGCACATACCAAGTTTGGCTCAAAATTTACTTTATGTTAGCAAGCTGAATGATGTTGGTGTGCAATTTTCATTCTTGAATGGTGGCTATAAGATGACTAGAGGCTCGATGGTGTTGGCTAGGGGTGCTCAAATTGGTACTATGTACAAGTTGGACGCACATGATATTCAATGTAATAGTGTCCTTGTAAATTCAGAAAAGGTTGCTCATGTAGAGAAAGAGACTGAAGTTATTCTAGGTGCAAACTCTTAGGAGGTGAAACTCCCTACAGAAAATACCATGCTCTGGCATCAAAGGCTTGGCCACATTAGTGAGAAGGCATAAAAGCTTTGAAAAATAAAAACCTAGTTGAAGGGCTTGATGACTGTAACCTTGAGTTTGATTTTTGTGAACATTGTATATATGGAAAACAACATCAAGTTTCATTTTATTCTAGTCCTCATAAATCTTCTAGTGTTCTAGATTACATTCACTATGATGTTTTTGGTCTAGTAAATGTTCCTTCATTATCAAAATTTAGATATTATGTTTCTTTTATTGATGATTATTCGAGAAGGGTATTTGAGTATTTTCTAAAAAGTAAATCAAAAGTGTTCATCCAATTTAAAGAGTTTAAAAGCTTGGTTGAAAATTAGACTAAAAGAAAAATTAAATGCTTGAGGATAGATAATGGTGGTGAGTTTTGTTTTGCAGATTTTGAAAGGTATTGCAAATACCATGGAATAAAGAGGCATAAAACAACACCTTACACTCCACCAAAAAAATAAGATGTTGAAAGGTTGAATAGGATGTTGATGGAAAAGGCGAGAAGTGTGTTGAGTAATGTTAGTCTGGAGCATAAGTTTTGGGATAAGGTTATGGCTACAACATGTTATTTAATAAATCAATCTCCCTCTTTGGTACTTGTTGAAAAAATTCCTATGGAAGCTTGGTCTGGTAAGAAGCTCTCTTTAAGACATATAAGAGCCTTTGGCTGTGAGGCATATGTTTATGTGTCGAATGAGAAAAGATCTAAATTAGAAAATAAAGTTGTGAAATGTATCTTCATTGGCTACGGTATTGGTGTGAAAGGATACAAGCTTTGGAATCCTATGACTGAAAAGGTTGTATACAGTAGAAGTGTAGTTTTTCATGAGCTGAAACCTTCTTCATTAGATCTGTAGTTAAAGATGAAAGAAGAAAAGAAAGAAAAAGTAGTTGAAATTCCTTAAACTTTAGATAAAGAGGAACTACGAAGTGTACTTGAAACTAAGGAGAGTTCTAGTAGCTTTGAGAGTTTTGAAGAAGAAGAAGAACCACAATCTCAACCTCAACCTTTGAGGAGGTCTACATGTGAAAGGAGACAACTTGATAGGTATGGTTTTTCCATGTTGGATGTAAATTGCTCCTATGCTTCAATTACAAGCACTGATGAGCCTAGGATTATGAAAGAGGCAATTGAAATATTTGATTCAAATTCTTGGTTGGAAGCCATGAATGAGGAAATGGTGTAACTAAAAAGGAATGCAACTTGGGATTTGGTGCCCTTACCTAAAGGCTGAAAGCCTATTGGTTGTAAATGGGTATTTAAGAAGAAAATCGATCTAGATGGCGGTGTTGAAAATTATAAAGCTAGGTTGGTTGCGAAAGGTTATTCCTAGGTAAAGGGAATTGACTATGGAAAAATATTTTCTCCTGTAGCTAAGCTGGCATCTATCAGATTTCTTTCGTCACTTGCAACAATGTATGACTTAGAGATTGAACAAATGGATGTGAAGACAACATTTCTTCATGGAGATCTTGAAGAAAAAATTTATGTCCCAACCTGAGAACTTTGTGGAAAAAGGTAAAGAAAATATTGTTTACAAGTTATAGAAATCTCTATATGGTTTAAAACAATCGCCTAAAATGTGATACCATAAGTTTGACACATTTGTGTTGTCATTGGAATTTGTAAGATCAAAATCTAATCTTTGTGTGTACTTCAAAACTAAAAATGATCAAGTTCTTATTATTTCCCTATATGTCAATGACATGTTGTTCATAGGAAATAGTAAGATTTTGATTTCTGATCTAAAATCTCAGTTGTCTGCAAAGTTTGAAATGAAATATCTAGGTGCAGCAAGGTATATTCTACGGATGGAAATAAAAAGGGATAAAGGAAGTAGAAAGATTTGGCTCAGCTAGAGTAAGTATATCAATAATGTCTTGGAGAGATTTGGTATGATTATTTGCAAGCATCTAGTTGTTCCAGTGTTGCAAGGAACGAAGCTATCTGTTGAAGATTTTCTAAAATCTCCTACCAACATGGAGCACATGACCAGAGTGCCTTATGCAAGTGAAGTTGGTAGTTTAATGTATGTAATGGTCTGTACAATTCCATACATTACCCAAGCAGTGGGAGTTCTTAGTCATTTTATGCAAAATCCAGGTAGACCACACTGGGATGCTATGAAAAGAGATTTTAGATATTTAAAAGGTAACTCGATTGGATCACAAAGATCCATCAAAATTTGAGGTTATGTGGATTATGATTGGGCAGGGGACATTGACAGTAGGAGATCCACCAGTGGATACATCTTCATGTTGAATGGTGGTGCAGTTAGTTGGATGAGCAAGTAGCAGGATGTAGTCACTTTATCTACTATGGAAGCAAAATATATGGCAACAACGCATGCCTACAAAGAAGTCATTTGGCTTAGGTGTTTGTGTTCTGATATTGGGTTTGATGCAACATAAATTATGATTAGTTGTGACAGTTAGAGTGCTATATGTTTGGCAAAAAATCCAACTTTCCATGCCAGGATGAAACATATTGATGTGTAGTATCATTTTGTATGGGATATGGTGGAGGATGGAAAGGTCAATCTTGAAAAAGTGGATACTCTAGAAAATGTTGTAGATGCATTAATGAAAACCAATGAGCACATCAAATTTTAGGTGATGTGTTTGTTCGATGGGCTTTGGGGCCCATGACATTTAGTGGTCTCATTTTTGGATTAAGCCACTAAGCCTTCATCAAGTGGGAGCATGTTGGAAATATGTCTCAGCTTACTCATTTGATAATGGAAGCATTGTGTTCTATTATCAACCAAACAATGCTTCATCAATGGGAGTTTCTTAGTTGTCTCCCCAATAGCCTGATAAGCCTTCATAGTTTCACTTAGCTCCATCAACAAGACACTACATGGTCGGCAAGACCTCAATGGTTGTCTCCACATTGGTGGTCTGCAGCGGTTTTCCTTATCGACAAGAGTTTGCTCCATTGGAAAGAGTTTGTCCTTTGTCTCCTTGACAAACTTAAATCCTTTGTTGTGGTGGCTTTTTTACCTTGTTGGTGAGAGGTTGCACTATCACCAGGATTTTCAACAATGTCTCCTCAACATCCTGATGGTAGGTTGGAATGCTCTTGTCAAAGAGACTTCAGGTGTTCGGCGAGACATTGGAAAATGTCTCTTCAAAATGCTGGTGAAAGTCTTGAATGTGCCTGTCGAAGAGACCTAGATGGTTCAGTGAGACATTGGAAAATGTCTCTTAGAAATTCTAGTAGAAATCTTGACAGTTCTCATTGATGAGACTATGGATGTTTGTTGTGACTTTGGAAGATGTATCTTCGACAAAGTTTTTTATGCCGATGACTATGGCGGGACCTACGTTATTAAGAGGAAAGTGATTAGTGGTTCAATCCATGCTGACTTGGTAGTGGGGATCACATGGATGGTAAGGAAAACATCAATGAGACCTTGGTGTATCGGTGGGACAAGTTGGAATCTCTCTTTGACATAGTTGTTTTTATCAATAGTGTATTGTGATATGCATGCATCGGTGAGACTCATTTTGATGGATGAGAGTTTGGAAACTGTCTCTTCGACATGGCTCATTTTGGAAATTGATAATTGACAGTTTGTATGCTATAACATATGAAATTGATTTAGTATGTTTTCACACATGGTTTTGGAGATGTAGATTGTTTGGAATTCTCTCAAAGGAATTACGCTATAAGTGTGTAATACATTTTGTAATAGTGTTGTAAAAGAATGAAAAGTTGATTTGTGAGTTTGAGATAGAGAACAAGATAGATCAAGTTTGCAATGCTACCCATATTGAGTGTCTGAATTGACATTTGAAAGGAATAAACTGTAACTTTGTATGTGGACCTTTTGTTCACTGCAATACAAAGAGCTTTTTCTTGGTGTCGTGGGTTTTTCTCCCAAAAGGGTTTTCCCATGTTAAATCTGGTGTCTATTCTATGTTGTGTGAAATTTATTCTTATCTATTTCCCAGTAATGTGCATCTTTAATGAACTATAATTTTAAATTTTAACCTTAAGTCTACATTCTCTTATTAGAATTAGCTTTAGGAAAGTGTTTCTGCACCTTTGCTTTCCTTACAGTTAATATAAGAGCCTCATAAGTGTAAAAGGGAACACACCCTAATTACTAGGCATATGACATAAGGTGAAGGTATTAATTCATTTGCAATATGTTAAAATAAAAGGAAAAAAATGCCTTGAGTTATGCTAGCATAGTTAGGGTTGAAACCCTAAAGACAAAACTCGAATCGACATTCAATGCATTTTCATTTGCATTTGCAACTTTTTTGGAACTCTCCACCATCGACATAGGGTTTTGACTCAATCTCTATTAGGTGACTTCCATTGCAGATTTGAAATAGAACAAAGCTCCTCCAATATATTTATGTGCAAAAATCTATAGAAAAAGCTTAGGTGAGCTGCTTCTGAAGGATTTTTTTCATTTTATTTTCATTTTTTAAGAATATAAGCTCAATTCGATCTTTGTTGCTTTGCAAAAGAATAATGAGGATGTTGTTTATTATTTCCTATACATGTGTTTACTTGCAAACTCTGGAAACAAAATTTTTCTTTTTCTATTTTTTGAAGTTTCGAGCCCCCATCATTAAGCAGTATTTCTTTTGATTTCTTCTACATTTTACTTGAGGGTTTGAAACCTTGAATCTATGCCGAGTTGAAAAATATTAAGAATGCATATTGAAATTAAAAATCTCCTTCAATTTCATTTGTTGATTTCTCTCATGCATTTCTCTTGGCATTTCTATGCCACGACTATGTGTTTTAAATGCACATTTCAAGCATTATCTGTAGGAAAAATAGAAGAATAGACATGGCATCATCTATTTGTAGGTACTAGGGTTTAATTCTCACTATTAGAATTGCAATATATTTCATTCATGGTAATGGCTTTGTCTTCAAAGCATTCTATTTTCTGGGTTTTCAATCTTCTAGGTGCAAATCGTGCTCTATCCCTGTTTCTCCTCTTTGTATTTTCTGTTGATTTAAATCATGTGAATCCTTGTTTCCCTTTTTGATGCCAAGTATTAGTGAACAATGGTGCCATAATCACCCTTGCTATGAAAAGATCGTGCATGATTATAATATGAAAGAGACTTCATGAGAGGGTTGACAGTTGAAATAAGAGCTATCTCAGTCAACTGTTTAAACAAGAAAGATGAAAGAAAAAATGGTTTACTAAATGATTCAAAACCCTCACACAACACGGGTATAATTAAAAGGCTCAACACATATTTTTCATTCCTTCATGAAAAATTTCTCTTATGTAATATGGAAACCCTCTGCATGCACACCACTATCATATTGGATTTGTATTCACTACCCACTATCATCATAAGGAATCATCTTCACATCATGTGGCATTATTATCACTATTTCTTCATTCAGTCATAAATATCTCTATTTTCCTAATGATTCTCATAAGGATGTGATTATCCTTACTAATGAGTTTTTTCATATTCTTAAATTCATTGTAGACCTTGTCTCTATTTCTCCATTTCATAAATGTCATGAACATGTTGCTACAAGGATAGAGACATGGTTTTTTCTTTGCATATGATCTTATATGTCCTCCATTTCTATTTTTGAAGCATTCTTTTGCCTCACAAAAAACACATCTTTAATTGTAGATGATACCAAATAAGTACAGTCCACAAAAACCTTAGATAAAGAAACAACAGTCATGAGCAGAGATCTCTATTACACTTGACATGGAGTTAACACTATCTACAATTGGTACATTAGTTGCCATTGCATTTTGAATGCCTATTTTGTAGGTTGTAGTGGTTGTTCCTTCATATTAATAATATCACTATATTTAAGGTATGTCTACAAGAATGATATGCACAAATCAGGGGTAGTAAACCATGCTTTCTTCTATTCTAGAACAAACACTAAATCTATTTTGCAACTAGCCTAGCACTTGCTCTTGAAATGACTTCCCTCAAATGACATAGAATAGAAAAGAGGTCACCATGTGACTATTCTTTGATTTGAATGAAAGTGCAAAAATTTTGTGAGTTGCTACTCCATGGAGGAATTCTACCTACTCAATTGATTATTGATATGAAAAAGTAACATTCTTATCCCTCTCAAAACACAAGAGGGAAACATGTTGGGTTCAACCCTTGTGGGAGCCCATTTTACTCCAGATGCTATGATCCAATGAAATAAAAAAGAAATAAAGATTTCACCTATTCCTACACAGTGAACAAACATGTTAGATAAAACATAACATATGATAGATGTTTATGTTAACCTTTATGTTTTCCTGGACATTTATGATATGAAAAATATTTCAATGCTTAATGAGATTTAGGCTATATGTTTGTAGATGTTTGCATATGTAATGATTGATGATCCTGAGCTCTAACAAACTCTCTCTCACACATGCAAGCAACCTTGGAGAACTAGAGGCTAGACAAGCAAGAGGGCTAAAGTAGATGCAGTTCAACTCAATTGGGATTTGTCATTCAGGCAATGATGGATCCCCTTTTATTCCATATGCCTTTTTACTTTTATGTATCTATAAATGTATAATCTATTTCTTTACTACATTAAAATAGTTAGTCCCATGGCTTGTGTGGGGCACTATACACTTATGATTATCAATAAAGACTACTTTTGTAACAATTGTTGACTCTCTTCTCTATTGTATGCATTTGCATAAGGTAATAATGCAATCTAGTTGATAATTTCTTTTATGCATATGGATATAACATAGAAGAGTAGAATGTACCTTTTACTTCACTTTGTAAAACAAACACAACTCTACCTGATTGAGTTGGTAGCTAAATTAGGTAGCAAATCTAATTTAAAATTAATCAATGAGATCCATAGTTATAATCTATATTGTTAGGATTTTCATGTATTCATGAGTTGTGGACCTAACCATGTATTAAACTGTAGTTAACTCACTTTGTCATGTTAGGAGAGGAGATTTTTAACTTTATATCTTTGTACACCCTTCACCTACACATATCTTGATGTATTCTCATCTTGGGTTCAATCCTAGTAAGTCATGTTCACCTTGTATTTTTAATCTTAATTGCATGAATTTGGTAGCTCATGAGTGGGTTGGGTTGATTTAAATACTTCCCACTTTATTAAGATAGGTTTGGATTGCATTGTTGTATTTGTGCTCTTTTTTGGGCCATTGATTTTAGATTGTAATGAGGCTTGTAGGTGATGGCATAAAATATAAGGTAGTGATTTTTTTTTTAATATTTCTTATGTTCTCTCTCATCTATGGTCATGGCCATTGGCCCACCAATCTTGAGTCCAATATTGAAAACCATGTAAATTAGGTCTTTCTTTGTGATGGTGGTGAATGAATAGGTTCCATGTGTATGTTTGATCATCAATGGTAGTGGTGCCTAAGTGATTCTAAGAAATTTTTATCAATGACAAGCACTATAAGTTCACAAATTGAAAATTAAAAAAGATAATCAGTATGTATATAAAAAATGATGAAATGTATTTCCTAGAGCTAACCAAGTTCTTCCAAAAGGTAGTGTTTATGTGGGATTGAGAGACATGTTTCAAAAAAAAGGCTACTAAGAAATTTTTATGCTCGCGATCCCACTAATTTTCAAGAAAGATGGCTGTCATGTCATAGAGGTCAATTATCATCTAAAACCTAGATAAATATATAGGTAGGGTGGGGGTTCCAATCTTTTTGGAAGATAGAACTAGGGTTTAGGACCCTTCCACCTATTTTCCTTCAAGTTTCACTCAAGGAAATCCTAGAGATCTCAATCCAAGGATGGAATAAGGGAAATAGATCTGCAATAAGGTGTCCTGGGGTATGATTAGAGAATAGAAATTAGGTTTCACCACCAAGAAATTCTTGGAAAGAAAAGAAATGTGAATGATATGCAAACTCAAGTAAATGACCTAGAAATGAACATAAATCATAACAATAAACTGGAGATAAACAAAGGTGCACCTAGAAATTGAAGAGGCTTGAGTTTAGGTTTGAAATGCTAAAAATATTGATTTTTGAAGCACACTAGGACTTATATGCTAGTAGGGGAAATTTAATCGTAGTTTAGGGTTTTGGGCCAAAACCAGAATATGGAACTGCTAAACCAAGATCTATAGAAAATGCTTGAAAAATAGGTATACCATGACTCATACGCCACAAGTGGTGATTTAGTCCTAGTAACAAGGTTGTTCTGAAACTCGGATGTCCTTTAGTGTTTTCCTATAGCTTATCTCCTATCAAATCTCTGATTCTAAAATGTTGAATTCTGCTCTATAGATGACTTTCCCTGATTTTGCAATGTAGATGACAACTTTGACAACTTGCAACTTGACAAATTTTCTCCAATATTTCTCTTTAATGGATCTCTAATCTAAATCTACAAATCACACATAAAATAGAGGGGAAAATGTTGTTTTGTTAGTGGATAGGGGTTTGCCCATTTTGGTAATCAAACCTTGAAATGAAATGAAATAGAAAGAAGGAATGATGAATGAACAAATATGAAATATTGTAACTCACCAAACCCTTGAACAAAAGGTTGCAAACTTGTATGTAATGGCTAGCATGAATGTGGATCTTGACTCTTGATTGAGGTTTATGGATATTGACTTGAATGCTTGCTTGAATCATAAGATACCTACATCACAAATGTTAGCTCAAAAACAAACATGATGCATGATGACTTTGACATGATGCTTGAATCTTGAATAATTCTCTAAAATGCTTGATAATCACTCTTGAATGTTGTTGAATGCTCTTGTAACTCTCTTGATCTGAAATATTCTATAATGCTTGAATACTTGAATTGATAGGAGAAAATGAGTGAAATAATCTTGCATTTAGACTTGTTTATGCCAAATTTCCCAAAATTACAACACTACACGCCAACATCATATCTAGGAGAATAAATCCCGCCAAGAATTGAATTCAAAATTAGGTCCAAGCTTAGTTGCACTCATATTCCAATTGTGGAATATGATTCCCAGTAGGCTAATGTTGGGACACAAATTTTGAGAAATGCTTAGTTTTATGTTAAATTTAGATCCAGGCCTCGAAAATTAGGTGGGACCCATATGCTCAAGGTGGTGTATGAGTCCCAGGTCACTAAATCTAGGCCATACAATATAAAATCACTGAATTATGATTGGTCATTACATATGTGTTAGGATTATGCTCGTAAAGATGCATTAATTAAGGCTTGTGGATGTAAAATAAAACCAAATAAGGTATAAAGAAGCCCAATTTTAGCAGGGAGGGCCCAAGCAAGTGTGAAAATGTAAAGGGATACATTTTCCTACACTAAATTTAGCCCCCACTTTAGTGAGAGGATGAACTTGCTTCAAACTCACACTAAAGTAGAGAAACTCGCATCAAGAGGGGTCCAAGTATACCAATGCTAGTGAGATAGGATGAAAACAATCAAGAAGGTTGCACAAGCCCCAAGGATTGAGATCCTATGGAAAAAAAATATAGGGACAATAGAACACACATGTAAATAATGTAAGGAACAATAACAAGGCACAAGCATGTAATACCAAAGACATGAAGAAAGAAAAAAAAACAAAAAGGGATGGATCAAGCCTCGACCATTTGTCTCACATGATGTGGATTAGATCTAAGTTGTTTGTCCAAGAACATTTACAAGTGGAACATGATGTCCACTATGAAACCAAACACACACTCACAAGGGCTAGTGGAACCTCGGGCCATCCACTAGGTGAGCCCCCAACAAGAAACATATGCACATGGTCAGTATGTGCTCACACAGATAAGAAAGTGGCTATGGGAAAGTCATGCCTAAGTTTGGCTCACATATGTACAACCATACTAAAGCTATACCTCCTGATAACTTTGATAAGGTGCCACACAACAATGAACTTTGAGCTCCATGAGGCAAGCAATGCTCTATATGCTTGATACTCATAAACAAACATGATGGCTCCATAGGCAAGCAAAGTGTGTTATGCAAGGAGGCCATATAATAGATGTTATAAATGTGAAATAGTGAAAGGTATGTTCAAAGGATTTTTTCTTGGTTCATGTAAGGTCTCAACTTAGGGAACATTGTGCCTAATCTCTCCAAGAGAGGATCAATTGAAGAATAGAAGATTCACAACTTAGGGGATGCAGTGTGTCACATCAAGCCACTAAGAGGAAAATAATATGCTAAGAGAGATCACGCTCTTGAGGGACATCACACCCAATGTCACCAAAAATAAAAAGATGCATCACATGAAGTAAGAAGACCCCACAATGAAACATGATTTGTAAAAGAATAATTCCAATGTATGTTGGATGTTGTGGTTGTGTTGATGATATGTGGTTGTCATTAATGTCAACACTATTAGCATTAATTCATTTGAAGCTCTATATGTCAAGGATATTGAGAAAATTGTAATGAATGAGTTGCAGGTTGTTAGTGGTGAAGTGAAGTTCAGTATGTCAGTAAGTTTTATACGTTGATGATTAGAGGTTGTGTACTAAATGGTTTGTTGCTGAGTGTATCTAGTTTATCCATGTCAAGTTTCAGAGATCCACATGAAGATTTGATTGAGTTATGAAGATTCTCATTCTGACATTTTTTCTGTTGCTTCACTTGGTATTAGTGATTGAAGATGATGCTATTTCAGTTAGTTCAATTGCTACAAATACTTCTCTGGTAATTTGTGATGCTTGTGGATGTTTCTATATTGTGCTCTATCTTTTTTGCACATCTGCATTGATCGTTGAGCTTGAGGTTGGTGATTTTCTCTTACATGTTCATGTTTTTCTTGTTGTTGGCCGACATGGTGTTTGTAGCATGTTGTGGATCTTCAAGGAGTAATTAATTGAAGTTTTTTCATGTTGGAGATGTTGATTTGGGTCTTCACTAAGCTATGGCCGACCTTGGTTGATTCACATTAATAATCTTTAGTGTTTTGGGCTGAACAATTTATATTCATTTTATTATTTTGTTGAAGCAGACATGAAGGGATGAAATTTCTTGTTGCAGATATATAAGAGTGATTTTTTATTCAAATGGAAGTGCGCAAGTGTATTCCAGAATGTGCTTCTATGTATGTGTGTGTGAATATTGATCTAAACCATTCAAAGGTAGAGAAAAGTGTGAAGAAGAGTAAAGAAGAGTGAAGAGTTGTTCATGTGCTTAATCGGAACTATGATACGACATTAGCTGATGCTATTTTATCAGTTAAAATCCTTGCGGATGTAATCCAATTCTTTTTGTAAGAAAGTGTGTCTTCCTTTGGGTGGTTAGCCCTATTGTAATTGAGCAGTGAACTCTAGGTAGTGTGCTTGAATGCATGTGCATTCCCCATATTTCATTTTCATTATACTTTTAACATGGTATAATTTTGTGGACTGACCTCCACCTTGGTTTTTCCCCTAACAGGGTTTCCACATAAAAAAATATTGGTGTTATGTGTGTTTCTGATGTGTTGATGATTTATTCTTTCATGGTTAATAATCAGATATGAGAATAAGGTTAATAAGTTGAATAATTTTTAAATTTCTATGACAACTGATTCACCCCCCCTCTCAGTTGTTTGCCCTTGTGTTTCCAACAATTGGTATCAAAGCGAGTTCCTTGGAAGAATTTTAATAGCTTGAGGTTATCCAAGATGGTGAGTTACAAGAAGGATAGTCTGAGATTTGATGGAACAAATTATTCTCTGTGGAAGACTCAAATGGAGTGTCATTTGAGATGCATTGATGAACCCTTCTGGAACATCACATGTAATAGGTTTGTTATTCCTCAGAATGGTCCTACTACTATTGCTAAGATTAGAGATGTTGAGTATAATATCTGGGCTAAGGAATCTTTGTTGAGTGCTTTGACTGATTCTAAGATGACAAATGTTATGGATCTGAAGACTGCTCATGAGATCTAGAAAAAATTGGAAACCTAAGTGTATGAAGGTGATACTAATGTGAAGATTGCTATGTTGTAGAGTCTGGAAGGGAAATATAAAAGGTTGAGAATGGGTGATGATGAGAACATTACTATTTTTATGCAAATAGTGAATGAACTTGTGTGTGGTATTAGATGTGCAGGTGGATAGATAGATGAATATGAGATTGTTGCTAAAGTGCTTAGATCCTTGCCTGATTCTTACAAAGTCAAAGCTAGTGATATTGAAGAGCTTCATATTGTAACAAATATAACCAGAGATACATTGGTTGGTAAGCTTACTACTTTTGAGTTGAGTGAATTTGGTGATGCCCTTCCTAAGGTTGAATCTACATTTAAGGCTACTACTTCTGGAAGAGATAGACAAAGATATGATCTAGGTGAGAGTTCATCTAGAAAGACATTAAAGTATGAGGATGAGATCAGAAAAATTGAAGAAGAAGAAAGACAGTTGGAAGAGTTGGAAGCACTTATTGTCAAAAGAGTATCGAGAGGAAAAGGTAAGTATGAAGGAAAATTTCCTCTTAAATGTTTTTCTTGTAATAAGATAGGTCATTTTGCATCAAGGTGTCCAGAAAGAGCTCCTAAACCAAGACATAACAAGCCTAGATTTCAAAAGAAGTGTTACTATGTTGTTGATGAAGGTGTAACAAATGATGAATCTGATAAAGGAAACAGAAGTGATGATGAATGGGTATTTATTGCTATCAAGGAAAATAATCCTACATCTATTGAATCTGCTAGTTGTACAAATGTGGAGAAATCCCTAGCTGCTCGAGTTGAAGAGAAAGATGAATGGGTGATTGACAGTGGATGTTCACATCATATGACGAGATAAAAGTAAGTTTGTAAGCTTGGAAAAGTGTGATGGCGGTGTTGTGAGATTTAATGATAATATAGTTGGTGTGATCTGTGGCAGAGGATGCATTTCTCTTGATGGTAAGCATAATACTGATGATGTATTGTATGTGGAAGGCTTGAAGCATAATCACACTTGTCACAGACAACTGAGAGGGGGGGTGAATCAGTTGTCATAGAATATTTGATCTTTTCAAACTTAACTTAACTTAATCTTAGATCTGATGAATGAATAGTAAACCACAAACAATTAGCACATCAAAAACATAGAGAACACAAGATTTTTTTATGTGGAAACCCTATTAGGGGAAAAACCATGGTGGATGTTAGTCCACAATATTATACCCTGTTAAAAGTATAATGAAGAATAATGGGAATGCACATGCATTCAGGCACATTGCCTAGAGTTCACTACTCAAATACAAGAGGGATCACTGTCCAAAGAAGGCCTGCTATCTTACAACAATTCATATTAGATCCACAGGGTATGAACTGAGAAAATAGCTTTTTCAAAAGCTTGATTATAGTTTCAGTTAAGCACAAAAACACTCCTTCACACTTTGCTCAAACTTCTTCACACTCTGCTCTACAATCGAATGATTAGATCACTATTCACACACTTGCTCTTTCTTTGGTGCTTGTCCACTACTTAAATTCACACAAACAACCACTCTTATATATCCAAAAAATGGAATTACATCAACAACTTCATTGGCAAAAATAAAATATAAAACATATACACAATGTCGGCCCAAATTTACAAGTAAATTTTCAATGCAAATCAAACACCATCGGCCACAACATAATGAATACTTAAAACAATATCCTTGAGCATTCCAAACATTCAAATTTTAATCTCCAAGGATCCACAACATGTTACAACCACCATGTCAGCCAAGAACATAAACACTCAAACACACAAGAGAAAAATCACTGACCAGGAGCACACGGATCAACACAGACATGCAACAAACATAGAGAATGATCTAGAACCAACCAAAAGCATCAAGAATCATCAGAGAAGCATTTGTAGCAACTAAAATTACTAGAATCACATCAACTTCAATCAGGAACACTAACTGAAGCCACAAAAAAATTGTTAGAACACAACTATTCATAACACAATTAAATCTTCACGTGAACCTTTGAAACTTTTGGTGGATAAACTAGACATACTCAGCAATAAACCATTTAGTCCACAATGACTGATCATCAACGTACTAAGAAAGACACCTTTGTGACCTTCACTGTTCCAATGTCAACCTACAACTCTTTCTTTAACAATTTTCTCAGTATCCTCAACATATACAACCTACAATACATCAATGCTAATAGTGTTGACATCAATGACAACCATAGCATCCAACAATCTCCCCCTTTGGCATTGATGGCAACACATGATGTGAAAAACACCATCAACGCAACTCTCAATCAACACTTACTCCCCCTTAGATTCTAACTCTTCTCCTCATGCTGTTCCACATGATCTTCCCACAAGGCTCTTCTCCCTAGATAATCACCAATTTTTCATATGACTCTTCTCCCCCTTTGAAATCAATGGCAAAGATAAGCATTATCTTTCCACATCAAATATTTGAACCACATAACTGCACATTTGACTACTCCTCCTAAGTAGCAGCCATGAAAAACATCAATCTGGATTAGAATATAGCTATGAAGCACACTGATTGATGCAAGTAAATACATCTCTAGTTCTCATCAGGAGGGGTAATCATCCCTAACATCCCTTTGAGATAGTCAAAATTACCCTTTAGCAACGACTTGGTGAAAATGTCTGCAATCTATTCTTTGGTAGGCACATACTCTAGTATGACTTCTTTCTCACTCACTTTCTCCCTCGAAGTGAAACTTGATTGATATATGTTTGGTCTTAGAGTGTAGCACCAGATTCTTTGATATGTTTATTGCGCTTGAGTTGTCACAGTATATGACAATAGGCTCATCATATACTACTCTAATATCTTTCAGCATCTATTTCATCCACAACACTTGAGTACATTTATTTGCAGTAGCAATATATTTTGCCTTAGTAGTAGATAGGAAAATGGAGTTCTACTTTTTACTCAACCAAGACACCAACTTCTTCCCTAGGAAGAAGGCACCACCACTAGTGCTTTTTCTGTCATTTACATCTCCTGCCCAATCTACATCAGTATAGGCACTCAAGGTAAGATCACCAATTTTAGGATACCAAAGCCCAAAATCAACTGTTCCTTTTAGGTATCTAAAAATTCTCTTTACAATAGTCACATGAGATTCTGTTGGATCAACTTGATATCTAGCAACCATACACATAACATTCATGATGTTTGGTCTAGTCTGAGTTAAGTAGAGAAATCCACCAATCATTGAATTGTATCTTGTTTGATTTTCCTTAGGAGAATCATCATTCTATGTTAACTTGCATCTAGTTACCATGGGTGTACCAATAGGCTTTGAGTCTTCCATGCCAAACTTCTTTAGAAACTCTCTCACATATTTAGATTGAGATATGAAAATCCCATTGTCTAATTGAGTGACTTGCAATCCCAGAAATAACTTCATCTCTCTAATCATACTCATTTCAAATTCACTTTTCATTTCATCAACAAAATTCATACATAGATCATCATCACCTCCAAAAATAATGTCATCAACAAAGACTTCAATAATCAACTCTTTATCATGATCCAACTTAAAATACAAGTTGTTGTCAGTAGTACCTTTATTGAATCCAAGCTTTTGTAAGTATTTATCTAGTCTAGCATACCAGGCTCTGGGGGCTTGCTTGAGTCCATACAAAACTTTCTTCAATCGACAAACCATGTCTTCCTTATTAGTCAGTTGAAATCCATCTGGTTGTTCAACATATACCTCTTCTTCTAACTCACCATTCAGAAAGGCTGACTTCACATCCATTTCATAACTTTGTAGTTCTTGTATGCGGCATAAGAAAGAAATAATATTATAGCTTCAATTCTGGCAACAGGAGCAAAGGTTTCTTCAAAATCAATACCTTTCATTTGTGAATACCCTTTACATACCAGTCTTGCTTTATTCTGAACCACTTCACCTTGCTCATTCAACTTATTCTAAAAGAATCATTTAGTACCAATCGCATTTTTATCTTTAGGTTTGGGAACAAGAATCCATGTATCATTCTTTTCAATCTGCATCAGTTCTTCCTTCATAGCTTCCATCCAATGTTCATCATTACAAGCTTCATTGACATTGTTAGGCTCAGTCTTGGAAATTAGACAATACTCTTCTGCAATCCTTCCTCTAGTCTGCACAACTTTATTCTTATCTCCTATAATTTGATCTTCAGAATGATTTAGCTTTACATACCTTAGAATTTTAGGATTCTCTCACATTTTTGGTTCTTCTGTTCTTTCTTCTGCACTAAAACCTTGTCTCTCCTTCCCGACTTTCTTGATTTACCAGAATAGTTTGAACTTGATTCTATGTTTGAGCATTCTTCCTTTTATCTGTACTATCTTGCTGGTCATCTAAATCATATCCGCAGTATCTAGATGATCTGGTAGAGTCGTCATCAACTCTTACATTTACACTTTCAACCATTTTTCTCAATCTTTTATTATAGCACTGGTAAGCCTTACTTTTAGTAGAGTAACCTAGAAAGATTCCTTCATCACACCTTGCATCAAACTTGCCTATGTCCTCATCTCTCTTAATATAACACTTGCTTCCAAAGATCTTGAAATGTTTAATAGTAGGCTTATAACCAAACCATAGCTCAAAATGGGTCTTACCAGAAAGACCATTGACATTTACCCAATTTAGAGTGTACACAACAGTGCATACAACTTCTCTCCAATAGATATGAGGCACATTTCCTTCCAACATCATTGTTCTAGAAGCATCCAGAATTGTTTTGTTCTTTCTCTCTACAACTCTATTCTGTTGAGGGGTTTGGGGAGCAGATAACTATCTTTTGATTCCATGCTCTTCACAGAAAGAATTGAACTCCCGGGAGGTGAACTCACCACCTTTGTCTAACCTTAGGCATTTTATCTTCAGACATGTCTCATTCTTTTCCATAGCTTTGAAAATTTTGAACTTCTCTAATGCTTCACATTTTTCTCTCAAGAAAGCAACCCATATCATCCTAGAGTAATCATCAATAAGCATCATAAAGTACCTTTCTCCTTGTAGACTTCTGATTCTAGAGGGACCACATAGATCAGTATGCACTAGCTCCAGTACTCCATTAGAATGATGTTGTTTGCTCCGAAAAGAAACTCTAGTCTATTTTCCCATTGGACATTCCTTGCATATTGTGTTAGTAGGCTTCACTAGCTTAGGTAGATCTCTTATTGCTTGAGTGGAGCTTACCTTGACAATGTTATCAAAATTCACATGACATAGCCTCCTATGCCATAACCAGCTTTCATCTACTTGAGTAATTAAACAAATCTCATTAGCAGCATTCAGGTGAAAAATATTACCTCTTGTCTTTGTACCTGAAGCAATTACATTTCCAAAGCTTCCAAGTATCCTGCATCTTCCATCATTGAACTGAAGATTGTAACCCTTGTCCACCATCTGTCCACCACTTAACATGTTATGCTTCAAGAAAATTTTCTTTTTTCACCAGTCATATGATGTGAGCATCTGTTGTCAATAACCCACTCATCCTTTTCTTCAATTCGGGGTGCAAGAGCTTTCTCAACTTTAGTAGATTCAGTAGCCACTGAAACATTTTCCTTGTCCTCTACCTTCTTTCTTCAAAATCAATGCTTCCAACTCTTCTACCTCTCTTTCTTCATCTTCAAGTTGTTTCATCTCTTTTTCATACTTAAATGTCTTTCTATAACTCTCTCAGATCATATCTTTTCTTGTTTCTTCTAGATACAGAGGCCTTAAATGCAGATTCAATCTTGGGGAATCACCAAATTCACTCAACTCAAAGGCAACAAGTTTACCAATCAACATATCTCTTGTCACATTTGTTACTGTTTTGAGCTCTTTGCATTTGTAAGAGGGAGGAAATGATCTGAGCACTTTAGCTACAATTTCTTGTTCATCTAGAGTACCACCGACACATCTAATACCCATCACAAGTTCATTTACTCTTTGCATAAAAGAAGAAATATTTTCATCTTCACCCATCTTTAAAGTCTCATACTTGCCTTTCAAACTCTATAAGTGACCTTCAAACAATACAAAGTCTCTAGCTTCTTCCAAATCTAATGAGCTATCTTCAGATCCATCACATTTTTCATTTCTGATCCGTCATAATCAACAAAGCTTCAATAGCCCTGATGTTAATCTCTTTAATCTAATCAGGAGTGGGAGGACCATTATGAGGAATAACATATCTATTCTTTGTAATCTTCTAGAAGGGTTCACCAATACACCTCAAATGACACTCCATTCTGGCTTTCCACAGAGAGTAGTTTGTTCCATCGAATCTAGGACTGTCCTTCTTGTATGATGCCATCTCAGATCACCTCAAGCTTTTAAACTTCTTCAGAGGAACCTGCTCCGATACCAATTGTTGGCAAAAAAAGGATAGACAACTGAGAGGGATGGTGAATCAGTTGTCACAAAATATTTGAACTTTTCAAACTTAACTTAATCTTAGATCTGATGAATGAATAGTAAACCACAAACAATCAGCACATCAGAAGCACAGAGAACACCAAGAATTTTTTATGTGGAAAACCTATTAGGGGAAAAAACACAGTGGATGTCAGTCCACAATATTATACCCTATTAAAAGTATAATGAAGAATAATGGGAATGCACATGCATTCAGGCACACTACCTAGAGCTCACTGCTCAAATATAAGAGGGTTCACTGCCCAAAGAAGACACACTATCTTACAGAAATTCGGATTAGATCCACAGGGTATGAACTGAGAAAATAGCTTCTTCAAAAGCCTAATTACAATTATGGTTAATCAGAGAAACACTCCTTCACACTTCGCTCAAACTTCTTCACACTCTGCTCTGAAATCGAATGATTACATCACTATTCGCACACTTGCTCTTTCTCTGGCACTTCTCCACTACTTAACTTTGCACAAACAACCACTCTTATATATCCACAACATGGAATTATATCAACAACTTCGTCAGCCAAAATAAAATATAAAACATATACACAATGTCAGCCTAAATTTACAAGTAAATTTTCAATACGAATCAAACACCAACGGACACAACATAATGAAGACTTAAAACAATATCCTCAAGCATGCCAAACATTCAAATTTTAATCTCCAAGGATTCACAACACGTTACAACCACCATGTCGGCCAAGAACATAAAAACCTGAACACACAAGAGAAAAATCACCGACCACGAGCACATGGATCAACACGGACGTGCAACAAAGATAGAGCATGATCTAGAACCAACCACAAGCACCAAGAATCATCAGAGAAACATCCACATCAACTTCAATCAGGAACACTAACTGAAGCCACATAAAAATTGTTAGACATAATTTTTCATAACATAATTAAATCTTCATGCGGACCGCTAAAACTTTTGGTGGATAAACTAGATATACTCAGCAATAAAACCTTTACTCCACAACAACTGATCATTAATGTATTGAGCAAGACACCTTCATGACCTTCACTATTCCACTGTCAAACTGCAACTCTTTCTTTAACAATTTTCTCAATATCCTTGACATATACAACCTACAATACATCAATGCTAATAGTGTTGACATCAATGACAACCACATATCAGCAACACAACCACAACATCCAACAGATGTTCACATCATATGACAAGAGATAAAAGTAAGTTTGTAAGCTTGAAAAATTGTGATGGTGGTGTTGTGAGATTTGGTGATAATACAACTGGTGTGATCCATGGCAGAGGATGCATTTCTCTTGATGGTAAGCATATTACTGATGATGTCTTGTATGTGGAAGGCTTGAAGCATAATATTTTGAGTGTTGGTCAAATGGTAGATAAGGGATACAATCTTCAATTCAAGGATGGAAAGTGTGGAATATTGAGTTCTGAAAAATGAAATTGCATCAAGTATAAAAACAAAAGGTAATATCATTCACTTGAGTGCTGCTAGTAAAAGTTGTTTGATTGCTCAAGTTGATGAAAGCTGGTTATGGAATAGGAGAATGTGTCATGTTAACTTTGATAATATTGTCAAGATAAGTTCTACTAAGGCTGTGAGAGATCTACCTAAGTTGGTTAAACCTACTAATGCCATATGCGAGGAATGTCAGTTAAGAAAGCAAACTAGAATTTCTTTTTGGAGCAAAAAGAATTGTTCAAATGAATTGTTGGAGCTTGTGCATACTGATCTATGTGGTCCCTCTAAGGTTAGAAGTTTACAAGGTTACAGGTATTTCATGTTACTCATTGATGATTATTCTAGAGTGGTATGGTTACTTTCTTAAGGGAGAAATCTGAAGTATAGGAAAAGTTCAAGATCTTTGAGGCTATGGTTGAGACAGAGACAAGTTTGAAGATTAAATGTTTGAGATCAAATAGAGGTGGTTAATTCACTTCCAGTGAATTTAATTCCTTTTGTGAAGAACATGGAATATGGAGACAAATATCTGCACCGTGGACCCCTCAGCAAAATGGAGTTGTGAAAAGAAAAACTAGAACAAGATGTTGCTAGAACTATGATGCTAGAAGGAAATGTCCCTCATATCTACTAGAGAGAAGCTGTGAGTACTACTCTGTACACACTCAAACGGGTACAAATCAAAGGTGATACTAGTAAGACCCCTTTTGAGCTATGGACTAGTCAAAAGCCTACTGTTAAATAATTCAAGATATTTGGAAGCAAATGTTATATTAAGAGAGATGAGGACATAGGAAAGTTTGATTCTAGGAGTGATGAAGGTATCTTTCTAGGTTATTCTACTAAAAGCAAGGCCTACTAGTGTTACAATAAAATATTGAGGAAAATGGTTGAAAGTGCAAATGCCAAGGTTGATGAAGAATTAGGTACACCAACCAGAACCAATGGATATGATTCTAATGATCAGAATGATAGTACAAACAAAGGAAAGCAAGTTTAGACTACAAATCAAGTGCAAATCAATCTGGTGAATCAAGAAAATGAAAAGGAAGGAGAAACTAGTGAAGTTAAAAAAGAGAGAACACAAGAGCTTGAAGTTGAGGAACATACTAAGAAGCCTCTGAGGTATGTAAGATTAAATCATTCAAAAGATCATATTATAGGAGATAAGAATAAAGGTGTCCAGACTAGGAGAAAGATTGCAGAAGAATATTGCTTGATTTCAAAGATTGAGCCTACTAGTGTGAACAAAGCATGTACAAATGAACATTGGGTTGAAGCAATGAAAGAGGAGTTAAAACAGATTGAGAAGAATGATACATGGATTCTTGTTCCTAGAACTAAGGATAAGAATGTCATTGGAAGTAAATGGGTCTTTAGAAACAAACTGAATGAGCAAGGTGAAGTTGTTAGAAACAAAGCAAGACTGGTATGCAAAGGATATTCACAGATGGAAGGAATTGATTTTGAAGAGACTTTTCCCCCTATTGCTAGAATTGAAGCTTGTAAGATTATTTCTTGCCTATGATGCTTACAAGAACTACAAAGTTTATCAAATGGATGTCAAGTTAGCTTTTCTGAATGATGAATTAGAAGAAGTGTATGTTGAGCAACCTGATGGATTCCAGTTAACTGATAAGGGAGATATGGTGTGTTGGTTGAAGAAAGCATTGTATGGACTCAAGCAAGCCCCTAGAGCATGGTATGCTATATTAGACAAGTATTTGTTGAAGCTTGGATTTAACAAAGGTACTGCTGATAGTAATCTATATTTCAAGATTGATCATAATAAAGATATGATTGTTGAAGTCTTTATTGATGGTATCATTTTTGGAGGAGATGATGGTTTGTGCATGAATTTTGCTAATGAGATGCTGAATGAATTTGAGATGTCTATGATTGGTGAGATGAAATTATTTTTGGGATTGCAAATTACTCAGTCAGATAAAGGGATTTTTATATCTCATTCCAAGTATGTGAAGGAATTGTTGAAGAAGTTTTGTATGGAAGATTCAAAGCCAATTGGTACACCCATGGTGACCAGATGCAAGTTGACAACAAAAGATGATTCTCCGAAAGCAAATTAGACTAGATACAGATCAATGATGTGTGGATTGTTGTATTTAACCCAAGCTAGGCCTGATATCATGAATGTTGTATGTATTGTTGCAAGATTTCAAGTTGATCCGAAGGAATCTCATGTGACTATTGTGAAGAGAATTTTTAGATACTTGAAGGGAATAGTTGACTTTGGCCTATGGTATCCTAAAGATGATGATCTTACTTTGAGTTCCTTTACTAATGATAATTGGGCCAAAGATGTAAATGAAAGGAAAAGTACTAGTGGTGGAGCATTTTTCTTGGGTAAGAAGTTGATTTCATGGTTAAGTAAGAAGCATAATGCCATTTCCTTATCTACTGTAGAGGCTAAATACATTGCTACTGCTAACAATTGTACTCAATTCCTGTGGATGAAGTGGATGTTGAAGGATATTAGAGTTGTGTATAATAAGCCTATTGCTATATTCTATGATAATTCAAGTGCTATTAACATTTCTAAGAATCTGGTGTTGCATTAAAAAAAAAAGCATATATCTATCAAGTTTCACTTTTTGAGAGAGAAGATGAGTGAAAAGGAAGTCAGACTAGAGTATGTGCCTACTAAGGAGAAAATTGCAAACATCTTTACCAAGCCATTTCCTAAGCATACTTTTGAGTATCTCAGAAGAAAGTTAGGTGTGATTACCCCTCCTAATTAGAACTAAGGATGCATTGCATTGTATCAATCCGTGCATTTCATAATCATATCTTGTTTTAGATTGATGTTGTGATGACTGCTACTCAAGGGGAGTAGTCAGATGTTCAAATGCTCAGATATGTAGTTCAAAGTTTGTGTGGAGTTTGCTGATCTTTGTCATTGATGTCAAAGGGGGAGAAGAGTCATGTGAAAAACTGGTGATTATCTGGGGAGAAGAGCCTTGTGGGGAGAGATCATGTGAAATTGTTGAGGAGAAAATGAGTCAGATCCTAAGGGGGGGTAAGTATCAAGAGTTAGTTGTGTTGATGGTGTTTTTCACATCATGTGTTGCCATCAATGCCAAAGGGGGAGATTTTTGGATGTTGTGGTTGTGTTGTTGATATGTGGTTGTCATTGATGCCAACACTATTAGCATTAATTCATTTGAAGTTCTATATGTCAAGGATATTGAGAAAATTGTAATGAATGAGTTGTAGGTTATCAATGGTGAAGTGAAGTTCAGTATGTCGGTAATCTATGTATGTTGATGATCAGAGGTTGTGGACTAAAGGGTTTGTTGCTGAGTGTATCTAGTTTATCCATGTCAAGTCTCAGAGATCCGCGTGAAGAATTGATTGAGTTATGAAGATTCTCATTCTGACAGTTTTTTTGTTGCTTCAATTGGTATTACTGATTGAAGATGATGCTATTTCAGTTAGTTTAGTTGCTTTGGATACTTCTTTGGTGATTCGTGATGCTTGTGGATGTTTCTAGATCATGCTCTATCTTTGTTTCACATTCACATTGATCGTTGTGCTCGAGGTTGGCAATTTTCTCTTGCGTGTTCATGTTTTTCTTGTTCTTGGCCGACATGGTGTTTGTAGTGTGTTGTGGATCTTCGAGGAGTAATTAATTGAAGTTTTTTTGCATTGGAGATGTTGATTTGGGTCTTCACTAAGTTGTGGCTGACCTTGGTTGATTCGCATTAATAATCTTTAGTGTTTTGGGCCGACAGTTAATATTCATTTTATTATTTTATTGAAGCTGACATGAAGGGATGAAATTTCTTGTTACAAATATATAAGAGCAATTGTTTATTCAGATTGAAGTGTGTGAGTGTATGCCAGAGTGTGCTTCTATGTATGTGTGTGCGAATATTGATCTAAATCATTCGAAGGCAAAGCAGAGTGTGAAGTAGAGTAAAGAAGAGTGAAGATTTTTTCATGTGCTTATCCAGAACTATGATCAAGCATTAGCAGATGCTATTTTATCAGTTCAAATCCCTACGTATGTAATTTTATTCTTTCTGTACAAGACAATGTGTCTTCCTTTGGGCGGTTAGCCCTATTGTAATTGAGCACTAAGCTCTAGGCAGTGTGCCTGAATGCATGTGCATTCCCCATATTTCATTTTCATTATACTTTTAACAGGGTATAATCTTGTGGACTAACCTCCACCGTGCTTTTTCCCCTAATAGGGTTTCCACGTAAAAAAATCTTGTTGTTATGTGTGTTTATGATGTTTTTATGATTTATGCTTTCATGGTTAATAATCAGATCTGGGAATAAGGTTAATAATTTGAATAAGTTTTAAATTTCTATGACAATTGATTCACCCCCCCTCTCAGTTGTTTGCCCTTGTGTTGCCAACAATGTATTCCCCCACTTTAAAGAAATTGCTAAACACCATGATGTGAGAAATTACTTTAAAGTAGCAAATGATCAATGCTAACAATAAAGAGGACATGAGAGCTTACTTCAAAATCCCTATGCCAAGTCATATGTTTCCAAATGAAACTACATCATGAAAATGGGTTGACCCCAAAATGAAATCCTGAAATCACATAAGGGATCCATGGATTTAGGGTCAGTATGTCTTTGCTACAATATTTTTATAGAGAGATCAGGTTGTCATCATTCCCCAAATACTCATGGAACAAGAAGAATGACACAAAGAGAGTGAAAACAAGGAAAAAACTTTGGGTCAACATGGAAGAGGTGTAAATGTCTTGATGCCTTGCATCATCCCCAAAAGGAAAACACAAGACAAAGAAAAGGATCAAGGGAAATTTTTTGGGTCAACATGGAAGAGATGTAAATGTCTCGATGCCTCACATCATCCCCAATAGGAATACACAAGACAAAGAAAAAGGTAAAAGGAAAAGCTTGTATGACATAGAGAAGAATGTAGGTACAAATAGAGGAATGCACGAAAAGAGAGAGATATATCAAACAAAACTATATGGGGGGTCACATTATGCACATGCACTGACACACATAACATGTAAAAGAAACCATGCAAAAGACTAGTAAGGAACATGTGAATCAACATATTAGTAGGTCATCCACATCCCAATATTTTTCGTAGTATATAGAAGGTAGAAAACTAGCCAAAGGGACAACAACGAGTTCAATACTAGGATCATCACCAAATTCCACACTCTTCTTAAGAGAATTTTAATTTAAGCTCATAGAAGAGGAAAACAATGTATTCAATTCATTATGCACTTATTCATCAATTTTAGTAACCTCATCATCATCATCCAAGTTAATCACAATGGGAGGTCAAATGATAATTTCCAAAGAAGTATTTAGCTCATGTTGCGGTTGTGGTATAGGATCTTTTTGTTGCAACAAGGGAGACTCATCGTGTATTGCTTTAGTCAAGTATGGATTTTGATTTTCTTTGTTTTTTCTCTGTTTAACCTTCAAGCAAGTGCACGATGTTTATTCCTACCATTTCTAGCATTTCTATTTCTTTTAGTGTGATTTTCAAGTTGTGTTTGTGTATGAGAAGTTCTATCAACCATAGGTTTATTTTCTTCCCTAAGGTGAGGAACAAAAGGAGCTAAAGGAGGTTGTTCAACCACTTTGTCTTTAGCTTTGTAAACTTGTTTAATATTAGGTGTGATGGGATTGTTTTGGTTGTCTATTAGTCTTTTATAGGAGATAGGTAGAGGATCTATCTTAGGTTTTTCTTGGTTATCTGGAATGCCTTTAGGTTCAATCATAGTTTCCTCAAGGATGGTAGGATCAGTCATAGGTTGCAGCATGTTTCTAAGGGATATTTTTGCTATGCATTTTGCCTTAAACTTTTGATAGGATTTGAAAAAGAAGTCCTCATGAGGTTTAATAGGTTCCATAGGCTTAGGAAAAAAGAAATCTAATGAAAATTTCCCTTGAGAAGAAAAAGGATAAAAGACACTATGGTGCATAGTAAATATTTCATTTTCAAAGGGAAAATTTAAGCATTTATGCATGAATGACAGGAAAACTTCCATGGAGCATAGCCATGTGGGTAACCAAGCTTCACACAAAATTGATCCAACATTGAGATGATGGAGAATGAGGCATCTAACTATTTTGGTTCGACTTTTAGAGGAAGGGTGATTGATCCCATCATAGGGAAAGTGAAACCTTTATTCATTTTTATCCATGATTTCAACTTATCATATGTTTCTTAATAGAGTTCATGCATGAGTAATAATTCCTCAGTGATCACATTCTCTCCACATATAGGATCAATTAATATCCCATTAGTGGGCTTGTTATTGATTCGGTTGGATATGTAAAGAGGACCATCAAGTGCATTTCTAATTATATCTTTAGATGAGAAAGCAATGTCAAGACGCTTTTTAGTTTGGCCCTTACGAGGTAGAATTTTGATCAATCCTACCATGTTATCCATAGGAATTTGTTCATCAGTATCCATATGACCTTATTCAATAGTGTATAGGAGTGAATTTGCATCCCTCTTCCAAATTCCCCTTTTACACCCTCTACTTTAGAAAAATCAAACCCGACTAAGAAATTCCACACCACCTATCTGCAATGCATCCACTTGGCGCTTATCCTTTGTGTTGGTGGATGAATTTCTATTGGGTACATGTGTGTGGTGCGCTATCATCCCTGATAGATTCTTGCCTTTGGAATCAACAAATATGTTACATTATCCATTGGTGATGAAGCGTAATGCCTCTACGCCTTCCTACCAACCCAAGGACAACTCTTTGCCTATTGATTCTTCTTCAAATGCCTATCTTTCAACTAGAATTTAGCTCTTTAGAAATTTATTCCTACTTCTACACAATCTCACATGCCAGCTTGCTTTTGGCTTCACAATTATTGAGCTCCTACACATCTTCTCTGTCTTGTTGCACTTTTTCCAATATTGGAATTGTGAATTGGTGTCTCGAGGGATTGCTTCTTTATTTTTGTGAAAGTGTAGACCTTACCAAGTTTGCATCCTCCTCTACATGCTTGAGGGCCCCTTAATTGGGAAGGTGATATTGTTTCCTAATTTACATAGCATAGTGTTATCATTATAGTTTGGTATCTTTCCATTATTTTCTTTATGGCATTTCCTATCAATCTATCTAGTTGTTCATGGAGGTAGAAACACCAAAGCAGGGGTTTGACTATGAAAAACCCCTATACAACCCCAACATTTTTCCTCTCTTGGTTGTTTGTAGGTACATGTTCATGTGGAGCTTGCTAGAAAAATGGACTCTTCATGAGTTAATCTTCATCACCTTTGTTTTCGTCATCTCTTTTATCACCTTTTTAGTTATTTCATTCATTCTATCATTTATCATTCTATTGAGCACTTTAAACTTCTCTTGCTAGACCGTTAGTAGGTTTTTGTACTTCATTCTATACTTTTTCACTTTCTGGCCATATGGATGCCAATGCCCTAGAGAGACACCAATGAGAAATGTTGTCATCCCTAACTTGTGCTATTGTCATGGGACAAAGAGTTGTCTAAGGCACGGTTCAAGTTCTAGAAACTAGCTCATTTAGCCTCATCAAATCTCTTAGGTTATTAGAGTGATAGAAGTACTTGAGAGTGCTCTTCATTATCTATCCTTTACCTAAAATCTCTTATTCAACCTAAGGTGGAATAGGGAAGTCCTCCGCTCTTAGCTCTCTATGACTTGGAGCCTTGGTGTGGTTGGTCCCCCTCTTCTACATTTTGGTGAACCCGATGTGAACCATTTTAGTTTCATTTAGCAATGCTAAAAGTCACTTTCCTCGTATCTTAGGAGTGTTGTGGGTGTGAGTGTTGCGAAGCATCTAGCCTTGCAACCCAACCTACGACCCCTAGTCGCATAGTTGGAAGGTTTCATAGGCATCACAAAACAAAACTTTAGTGGGGTCACTGTCTAGTTGCAAAACCTTTGGGGGCTCTATGAAAGTTCTATCTAGTATACATGATGGCCTCCTTTTTACATATGCCCATCCCATCTATGCAACCTACGAATGGATCCCCTAGCATAACTTTCACCTCATAGGACTTGTCAATGAACTATAATAGAGATCCATCTCCCTTATACATCCCCACATGAATCAATGGAAACATCATAACGGGTGTTCTTATTGACCCAATGTGTTGGTTGAATGTCATCACTGAGGAGATTATGTTGATTAACTTCTTGCACAAAGATGGGTATGATGAATCAAGGAGTACTATCCATACACACGATGGGCTTTCCGTATCTCCCATTAGTTGCATCATCTTGTTTGTCTTAGTTGGACCTAAATCTATAAATTTACTCTTTGACATAATCCCGAGGTTTGAACTCTTCAAGGTGAAACTAGGTATCCCCTAGTTGGTCGCTATGAATGCAATTCCTTTGGTAATGCATAAGTGTCTCAAATTCATGCATGAGGGTACAGTGCATGTAGTCCACGACACTGGCTATAAACTTCCAATTGAGTGTGGTGGCTACTCGCTGGATCACTTCTATCCTGTGCCCGTTGGTCTACTTCCTCCTAGGACGAACCTCTTATGTCAAACCTATGTGAAGTAAAAGAGTAGGGGAATAGCGCCTAAGGTGAGATACCCTCCTCCCTATGTCGTCTCGCATAGGGCTTGCTTAAAGGTTGACAAAGATGCCACCTTGGCCTAAAGAAGGGAGGAAGAAAAGAGTGCTCAAGGTTCTTCTTCCTCCTCTTTCGTTGTTCTACTTGTCGCTTCCTCTTTCCCTATTGTGTCACCATCATTCTCTACTCTAAGGAACTTGTTGGAGAACCCAATGATGCATGCTTGGTAAAATCCCAAGCGTCTAGCGTTCAAACTTCCCATCTTACCCACAGTGCCCCGGCCTGCCCGGTATGATAAGGGGAAGGATATTTGCAGGGAGTCCTCTATGTCTCAGCCTCCATGAACACCTACTATTCCTACCCCTAAGGTAGTGAATGGGAAGAGGCCTACCATTGAGGCATTGGAGCCCGCTCCCCCCGCTATTATTCCAACCTTTTCTCAATCTCCCCTTCATGTTCTCATCCAAGAGTCTCTCACTCTGCTGAAAATGGCCATGATGGACACTCCGATGGTCAAACATGAGTCTTCCATTCCATCTCATGTTTTGGCCTCTAGCTCCTAGAGTCATGGGAACTGCCTTGCACATGAGTACAAGTGACAGAGAAAGGATTTGGCCACTAAGCAGGCTTCCCTACAAAGGAAGGAGAGGGAGTTGATAGTTTCTACTCTGGCACCTTTTGCTATATCCTCCTCTCTCATCCCCTCTACTTCAGTTCCTTTAGCTTTGGTGCTTCTTCCAACTCCTGCTGCGAGCATAAACATTCCTAACTTGAAGAGGGTGTGGGTGTTTATTGCTCCTTTAGTTGATCCACCCCTTTTATCATTTTGAAAGCTCGTGGACATGTTGAATACCTTGGTGGTGTCCATCATAGTTTTCTCCTCCTCCTCTATGCCTTTTGCCTCATCTGTGGGGATCTCACATCCTCCGACAAAGAAAAAGATGGAGAATGACACTATTAGTGATCAGGGTTGAAAGAGGAGTTCACCCTCTTTGGAGGGTGGTTTTGCATTAGCATGTGTCATTCTAATGATGGAAGAAGTCTCAGCGTCCTCAAAGTTTTTCATTGCTCCCAAGTCTCTTGATGAGCCTAGCAATGAATCTTAAGCACCGCCTCCCTCACCTGTCGAGTTAACACATGGAACTCCTATGAAGTGCATGTTTAATTCTTTGTATGAGGTCCCATCCCTTGCAGTGATCTTCATGAAATCGCCAACTTTCACCCCACAAGAACTAAGTGGAGGAGACCTTAAGGGGCCTCCTTCCTTGGCTCTTATTGCAAGAGGGTCAGAGGATTCCCCCCTTGATATTCCGCCCTTGTAGACTCTTTCACCTTCCCCTTATAATGATCTAGATTGGGAGGCCGATGATCTCTTGGTTGATGAGGAATAGGGGGCACCTCTTCTTTATCTGTAGAGTAGATTGTGTGTTTTTTGTGTTCCCCCGTGCTTGCGTTATGTGTTCTTGGATGACCCTTGTCACCCTTATAGGTGCTTGGCTATAGGTGTGTTTTTTTCATAAAAATTCCTCTATTTGTTACATCATTCTTCCTCTGTTATGTGTATTGATTTCTGAAAATTGGGGATGATGCAAAGTGTTGAAGGGAATTTAGGCTTCCCTTCCATGTTGACCCAATTTTTATTTTTATTTTTTCTTCTCGTGTATTCTTCATATGGTCTGATATAGTAGGGGGCTGATGAAAATTCATTTATATACTATTATATCTATTTATCTATATTTATGAGCAACTCTGACCCCAAAATGTCAGATTGCCCTTGTGTCCCTTGTTCGTGATGTTACTGTCTCCTTATACATATTTGTTCTCTTATCTCTCTTGCTTGCTTTATGATGTTGTGGTGCTCGTGTTATCCCTCACGTGTGCGACAACATTACCACAGTTACATCTCAGTATGTTTCGTAGGCCACAACATCACTTTTTCATTCTTTATTTTCTCTCCTTAGGATGTTATGTGCCTTTGTGTTCAACATGCACCATCCTAAGGGGGGGCTATCATGTCACTTCAATTTTCAAAAAACCCATTCAGTGTCCAATGAATCTTTTCTTGAAAATCTTTTCAAAATATTTTTCAAAACTCACATTCCTCACCAAGGAAACCTAGCAGAAGATTTTTCCTTCATCATGGGTTCACAAAGAAATAATTTGTAAGACCTACCCCCGAGGGAGCACCTACCCCTAAGGGTGAAGTTTGACCTTTCCCTTGTGAGGGGACCTTATTCCTTTTGAATTCCTTGATGAAGTGAACATCTTTCGAAAGGATTCCTTGATGAGTGAATTGATTTGTGAAAATAATCATGCACTTTCAAACTAAGTTTCCCTTGAGTGGAACCCTTAACTTTTGAAGTTTTCTTGAGGGACCCCTTTGAAAGATCTTCCTTCAATTTTTTGATTGTCTTCTTTCTTTCTTGCGTGGCTAATTTTCATTTCCTAACATGTTTTTCTATGGATTAACATGCTGCTTTGCAGGTGCACATGTGAAGCTACTTTCCAATCCAACTATGTGGAGTCCCCTTACATCAAACTTCCTTCAAGAGAGAGTACCTAGGGGCCACCTTCTTTACAAGTCTGAGGATCTATAAAGTGCTTGCATCCTATGAGATCTGTCCATCATTAGTCTGCAGGCCTTTGGTATACTTTGATCAACTCCATAGTTTTGAGGATCTACGAAGTCCTTTGTTCAATCCTCCTCAAGAGAGTACCTATGGAGTTATTTTCCTATCATGTCCTTTCAAGCTCGCTAGATTGTAGTCCACTTCCTCAATAGTTTAGGTACACATCTCTAAACTTTTCAATATACTTTACCAAACATTCATTGGCACTCTAAAGTGGGGACAAAATGTATAGGAGTGAATTTTCACCCCTCTCACAAATTCCCCTTTTACACCCTCTACTTTAGAAAAATCAAACCCAACTAAGAAATTTGACATCACCTATATGCAATGCATCCAATTGGCACTTTTATTTTGTGTCGGTGGGGGAATTTCTATCACGGATGTACGTGTGGCATGTGAATGTCTGCATGGCATGTTGTTGTCCCTAACAGATTCCTGCCTTTGGAATCCACAGAGACATTACATTCTCCATTGGTGATGAAGTGTAATGCCTCTGCACCTTCCTACCGACCCGAGGACAGCTCTTTCCCTCCTGATTCTTCTTCAAATTCCTATCTTTCAACTAGACTTCAGCTCTTTAGCAATTCATTAATGCTTCTACACAATCTCACATGTTGGCTTGATTTTGGCTTCACAATTATTGAGCTCCTACACATCTGCTCTATGTCTTGTTGCACTTTTTCCACCATTAGAATTTTGACTCGGTGTCCCGAGGGACTGCTTCATTATTGTAGCAACATAGACCTTACTAAGTTTGCATCCTCCTCTACGTGCTTGAGAGAACCTCAATTGGGAAGGTGATATTGTTTCCTGATTTACATAGCATAGTGTTATCATTATCATTTGGTATCTTTCCATTATTTTATTTATCACATTTCATATAGATCTATCTAGTTTTCCATGGAGGTGGAAACACCAAAGCAGGGGTTTGACTACGACAAGCCTCTATACAACCTCAACATTTTTCCTCTCTTGTTTGTGTGTAGGTAAATGTTCATGTGGAGCTTGCTGGTGAACTAGACTCTTCATGAGTTAATCTTCATAACCTTGTTTTTCATCATCTCCTTTATCACCTTTTAGTTATTTCGTTCATTTTTTCATTTATCACTCTGTTGAGCACTTTAAAATTCTCTTGCTAGACTATTAGTAGGTTTCTATACTTTATTCTATACTTTTTCACTTTTTGGTCGTACAAACACTAGCGTCCTAGAGAGATGCCAACACGCCACACTATCATCCCTAACCTGCGCTACTATCCTTGGGCAGAGAGTTGTTTGAGGTACAGTTCAAGTTCCAAAAATTGGCTTGTTTAGCCCCATCAAATATCTCGGGTTAGTAGAGTGACAAAACCACTTGAGAGTGCTCTTCATTCTCTATCCTTTACCTAAAATCTCTTATTCAACCTAAGGTAAATTAGGGCAGCCCTCTACTCTTGGCTCTCCATGACCTAGAGCCTTGGTGTGGTTGTTCCCCTTCTTCTACAAATATTATCCATGTTGTCATCATCCATGTGAACATTCATCACATCATTCTTTGTAGTTTCACTAGCTTTGACAAATGAAATGTTATGATTCATAATAGGGTTGGTAAAGATCTACAATTTTTGGTTAGGAGGGGAAACAAACTTGTTTCCTTGATAATTAACACCTCCAATTTGAAGTCAACCGGAATCAATGAGATCTTCCACAAGATGTTTAAGATACTTACAATGTTTTGTATCATGTCCATTTTGTTGGTGATAATGTCAATAAACATTCAATCTAAAATTCAGAGGTAAAGGCTTATTAGGATCGAGAGTTTTAACGGGAGGCAAAGTGATCATTTTCTGTTATAAAAGTTGTGTCATTGTGATATGGAGGGTTTGGGTAAGGGAGTGAATTGTCTAGCTAGATCCCAAAATGTAAAAGGACTTGTTTTCCTTATAGTAGCCACTTGGGTATCAACATGTTGAGTTGTTTGTTGAGGGGAATTAAGTTGAATAAAGCCTTTATCTATTTTCTAAAAGGTTGATAATTGTTTTAGTTTGCATATTCAGACTTTTCATGATGGGTAGAGTGGGTTTTGTTTCATGACTACTAACTAAGTTTTGATAATCACAAAGGGCAGTACATGTATAAAGGAAGGAAACTTCATCATACTAAGCTAATCTTGTATCTTAGTTTGCAAGTTCTCAATAAACATTCATTGAAGGTGAGGATTGGGAATCTTTACGTCGATTTGGGAATAAACTGATTGATATGAAATAAAGTTCTATCATCTTTTTTCTTGCATCTCATCAAATTGGCTAATGTCATATTAGGGGTCATGTGCACTTGGAAATGGTTTATAAAGGCCTCAACAAGTTCATTGAATGAACAAACTGAGTTATTGGGTAGCAAGGAAAACCATTCTAAGGCATTATCCTTCAAGGACCTAGGGAAATGCTTAGCCAAGAGCTTATCCTCAAGGACAAAATCACTACATAAGGCGGTATAAGTGGAAACATGGTTAGAAGGATCTCCTTTCCCACCATATTTCTCAAACCTAGGAATCTATAGACCTTGTGGTATTGGCATTCTCAATATCTCCAAGGATAAGGGATTGCTTTTGACATAGTATGTAGGTTGGCCATTTTGATTTTGGTTTATGGTGGAGATTTTCCATTGTGTATTTTGGTGGAGGTGAATATCCAGTGAGGTTATATGTGTTTGAGGGGGAAGTGAATGGAATGCTTATGGGAGGTAAAGTGGTAGGAGATATGACGTGTGATGCCACAAAGGTACAAGGATTGCTAGCGGAAATACCCAAAGTAGGAATGACATTACTAGTAGGTTGCATCGTTATTGTAACTTGAGGGTTGGTAAAGGCAGGAATAAAGGTAATGGTTGTAGGAGGTCTAATTTGAGTTCCTTCTTGACTTTGGACATTGTTTGAAGGTAAAGCACAACTAGTTGTTGAGGTAAGATGTTTTCCAAAAATCTAAGAAAGATTAGGCACAAGTTAACCTCCTCCTTGAATTTCAATCATGTAATGTATGTTATATATGGTAGGAATAGTAGTGGTTAATTTTTTTTAGTACTTAGTTGATTTTGTAGGTTTGCTAAGTCTTCATGGATTTGGATTCTATTTTCTTGTGGAATACTAGCAACCACGATGAGAACTAGTGTCAACACTAGGAGTGAAAGAGTTAGATAACCCAAAATCCATGATGATTGTGCTATCACAAGATGACATGAGTCTCAAACTTCATCTCACTATAGTATTAGCAATAGGACACTAGGTAGTAAAGCTCATGCAGGGGATAATCAATGAATGCAAGATAAATGCAATGAACACAAGATAAATGATAATCTTTACATCTGATTCTTATGTTTACAAATGCAATTGAAATAAAACCAAATTAAGCTAAGATATCCAAATGTTTTACCTATTCTAAGCAACTAAAATGCAATGGAAAAACATAAAGAAACACCTCAAGATTAGCCTAAGAAATTTGTTAATGCAAAGAGAAAAAGTGTAAAATGATTGTAAGTGGTTATACCTTCCCTTTGCAGCTGAAACTCCTTGGTTGGCCCTTGATTTTGATTTGCTTTGTATGCTCCTTGATGGCTCTTGATATGGCTAAATGAAAGATTAACTATACAAATAGATGAAATTGATGGCTAGATGAGTGCACAAAATGGCAGCATTTAGTTGCAAAATGGCTAAGTGTTTTAAAATGCCTTAGAGGAGGGGGTATTTATAGATAATTTGAATTCTCTAGAGAATTCAATGGTTGAGATTTATCCAACAAGGCCAAGATGAAGGGCCAAGGTGAGTTGAGAGCTCACAAGCCCTCACATTTTGACATGTGGAATGTGAGATGGCTAAGGGTGAGATGATGTGTAGGTGATGTGGAAGGAGAGTACATGATGTGGAGGAAGGACATGTACCTTGAAAGTACATTGGGAGATGAGAAGATTCCTTGAGAAATAAATGTGAATTAAAAATTCACATGCTTGGGAGAATCTAGTGGATAAGAGAGGTCTCCAAAAGGTGGGAGTTTGTCATATGTGACTTGATGTGACAAGTCAAAGATTCTAGAAGATGCATGGGAAAAGGGATTCTAGGAGGAATAAAAGTGAATTAAAAATTCACATTGGGAAGAGAGGAGCCTTGGATGAATAAAAAGGAATTAAAAATTCCTTGGGGGATGGGGAGAGTTGACCAAGGTACTAATTAGGTTTAACTAATTAGTAATTAGAGGATAATTAGGGGTTAATGAGGATTAAAGCCAACTTGCAAAAGTTGGAGGATGTGACACATCCTAATCAAGGATTAGGCATGTGCACATCCTTAATGAAGAGATTAGGAGATGGATTAGGATTAGATGAAAATGACATGTGAGGAATTAAATAAATGTAATATTTATTTAATTCATTTGATGAAAAGGGATTAAGGAGGGTAAGGTAATTAATTATTAATTAAATACCTTAGGGATTTGATAGGATATTAATTAAATAATAGTAATATTACTTAATTAATGCAAATAATAGGATGTTTAGACAAAGGAGGATAAATTTGGATAAATTAAGTGTCCAAATTTGATTTCTACAACTAGATCTTAATGAAATGAATGAAACATGAACTCAATAAATTGAAACAAAAATATAACAACAAAAAATAGAACACAGAAACATGGTTTTTAATGCTGCAAAATGTAGATTCAGATCTAGCACAAGACAAAATCACCCAGAGGAATGTACGAGTCCCAACTATGGCTTTTTAGGGAGTAAAATGTTGATAAAAAATCAACACAGAATATCCAGAAATCAAGAAAAACAACTTGTACTAGGACTAAATCACCTCGAGGGGTGTATGAGTCCCAAATTAGGGTTTTGACATGAATTTTAGAAGATTGAGTGAATGTTATGTTTTTTGGTTTCAATGATGTCTAGACTAATTGCAATTATGGATTTCAAGTGAATATCAATGATGCAAGAGACAAAAATGCAATCTATATTTACTTTCACTAATGCAAGATTAAGAAACCCTAGAATGCAAATTAACTAATGCAAGACCTAATACAATGTTAATGCAAGCTAAGTCTAAGACTATGATGCATGCCAAATTAGAAAAGGAAGGTGTTCTAAAGGCTAGGTTTTCCAAAATGAAACCTAGAGAAATATATAGGTAGGGTTGGGGTTCCAATATTTTTGGAAGATAGAACTAGGGTTTAGGACCTTTCCACCTATTTTCCTTCAAGTTTCACTCAAGGAGACCCTAGAGATCTCAATCCAAGGATGGAATAAGGGAAAGAGATCTACAATATAAGGTGTACTAGTGTATGATTAGAGAATAAAAAGGAGGGTTCACCACCAAGAAGGGCTTGGAAAGACAAGAAATATAAATGATATGCAAACATAAGTAAATGACCTAGAAATGAACTTAAATCATAACAATAAACTGGAGATAAACCGAGGTGCACCTAGAAATTGAAGAGGCTTGAGTTGAGGTCTAAAATGATAGAAATACTGATTTGTGAGGCACACTAAGACTCATATTCCAGTAGGGGTGATTTAGTCCCATTTTAGGGTTTCGAATCGAAACTAAAATCTAGAATTGTTAAACTAGGATCTACAGAAAATGCTTGAAAATAGGTATACTGGAACTCATATACCACAAGTGGAAATTTAGTCCCAATATTAGGGTTGCTCCAAAACTCTAATGTCCTTTAGTGTTTTCTTGTAGCTTCTCTCTTGTCAAATATTTGATTTTGAAACACTGAATTATGCTTTGTAGATGACTTTCCATGATTTTGCAGTGTAAATGACAACTTTGACAACTTATCTCCAATCTTGCTCTTTAATGGATCTCCAACCTAAGTCTGCAAATCACACATCAAAGAGAAGGATTTTTTTTGTTTTGTTAATGGATAGGGGCTTACCTTGGTCAAATCCTGTTTTAGCAATCAAACCTTGAAATGAAATGAAATAGAAAGAAGGAATGTTGAATGAACAAATATATGCAATGTTGCAACTCACCAAACCCTTGAACAAAAGATTGCAATCTTGTATGTAATGGATAGCTTGAATGTGGATCTTGACTCTTGATTGAGGCATATGGATCTTGACTTGAATGCTTGCTTGAATCATAAGATACCTACATCACAAATTATGTTATCTCAAAGACAAACATGATGCATGAAGACTTTGACATGATGCTTGAATCTTGAATAATGCTCTAAAATGCTTGATAATCACTCTTGAATACACTTGAATTTTCTTGAAACTCCCTTGATCTCAAATTTTCTATAATTCTTGAATACTTGAATTGCTAGGAGAAGATGAGTGAAATAACCTTGTATATATACTTGTTTATGCCAAATTTCTTGAAATTACAATAGTACAAGCTGACATAAGATCTAGGAGAATAAAATCCCACCAAGAATTGAATTCAAAATTTGGTCCAAGCTAAGCAAGACTCATACACTAATTGTGGTGTATGAGTCCCAGAAGGCTAAGCTTGGGACACAAATTTCAAGAAATTCTTAGTTTAATGCTAAATTTAGATCTAGGCCCTGAAACTTAGGTGGAACCCATATGCCCAAGGTGATGTATGAGTCCTAGATCACTAAACATGGGCCATACAATCCAAAATCATTGAATTATGATTGGTCATTACATATGTGTCGGGATTACCCTTTCAAAGATGCATTAATTAAGGCTTGTGGATGCAAAATAGGACCAAATAAGGCATAAAGAAGCCCAATTTTAGCAAGGAGGGCCCAAACAAGTGTGAAAATGTAAAGGGCTACATTTTCCTACACTACATCAAATTTTGGTTTTGTTGGATTATATGTGGTAGGTAATTGTAAAATTTACATGTAGGTTTTTCATGTGGTTCAAATAATTAAGGGAATTCATGTGAATTGTGTATCAACATATGTGTTACTTGGTGTTTCATGAATGGCTAAATTTAAAGGAAATGATAGGGACTATAATATAGATGTGACTATGCCATGCCTTTTGTAGGAAAAGTTAAATTATGTGAAAGAGTGGTGGAAACTAGAAATTATGTGCATAAATTTTATTTTTATTGAAGTTTGATTCCAATTAGAATAATCCTTGCATATACTTCAAATATTGATTTGATTTGTATTGTGTAAGGGATAAGGAAAGTAAGGAGTGATTTGTCTCATGTATGAACATCATATGAGATTAAGAATTATGTATATATATTATAATTTTGTATTTATCAAATGAGGATTAAGGATTTTCTAGTTTTCAATCTAGCCAAGTTATAAATATTTTATGTAAATCAATCAAGTAAAGTCTAAGGAATAAATGTGCGCAAGTCATGCACTATTTTAACCATTTTTCATGTCTTACTAGTTTATAAAGGGTAACAAATACATTATTTTCTTAATGATTAAGACATTTCTCATTAATTCTCTAGGTATTTATATGGAATAGACACATTTTGTATATTCTTGAAACTATACTTCTTAGGATAATGGTGTGTTAATTAGTTAATCTTTGTAGAGACTTGTAAAATTATTTCAAAGTGTATTAGGAAATGTCTTTTTAGAATATTAAAAATGGATTCTTTTTTTTATTCATGGATTATGAAAACATGTTTATTCATTTTTTAGGAAATATTTCTCAACCTTGATCCCAATGTTAGGTATATAAATAATTTATTTTTTATACTACAAAACATAAAAACCTAATTTCTAGGTTCTAGTTTTGGGAAAAATAAAATATTTGAGTTCAACATAATTTCTAGGGATGTGTATTATTTAGATATTTTTTAGATCTACATTTTGAAAAATAAGGCCCCAAGGACCCCTCAAATCAAAAGATATGACTTCCAAAATTTGGACCTCTTGCATTAGAAATGTAAAAACATATAAGATAGAAAAAAAGTTGTAAGATGGGGTTACACTTATTAATCAAATATGATATGTGTTACAATACATCATAAGTCATATTTGAATGGAGATAATAAAGATAGGATGGAACACATGAGTTGATCACTAGATTATGGCATGCTTATGATAGGTGGAAGGAATGTGTTATTTTTAGTTTGTGAACTCATCTTGGAATTTATATGTTGAATTTCTAACTAGATATGTGGGTGATACCTTTTGGATGGTTTTGGGTCATGGTTTCATGATTACCATTTAATGGTTTTTTGTACTACTTATCTTATTTATATAATGTTTGAGATAGTTGTATTGATAATGATTTTGTATGCAGTATTATGCTACAACAATTACTCAAGATCTTCAATACACCTATAAATGCTTTCTCCACAAGTATATTGTAATTATGTCTAGATTATTGTATTTTTTTCTTTATTCTCTCTCACACACACACACACACATCTTTGAAGTGTGGTTTTCTTCTTGAAAGGGATTTCCCCTTATACACTAGTGTTGTAGAATGACTTTTTTAATGTTTTACACATGTTTCACCTTTTTTATAATTTTAAAGATCTAAAATTTGCATGCAATACTCTCCTCTAAGATTATTTGTGCTTTTATGTACCTTTCTTCCTTTCATTCATGATTTTTGTTGTATATAGAGCTCCACACTTGTTTTATCATAGATCCAGACTTATAGTATTGAAATGTATACTTAGTTCTCATGTTAGAATAGAAAATTTATTTGTGTTTAGGGTCCTAATTAAATTAGTCCCTCATGTGATGAAGGAATCAATTTTTGGTAGCTTGTCCTTCCACCAAACCATTCAAAATATTGAAGTATTAACTTTTCATTTTAGTTTAGTTTAGTTTTAGTTTGATCTTTCTTACTTGTATAACTTATTTTTACAAATATTGTTGAATGCTAAGAAAGCTAAAACTCAATATATACTTAGAAAATGATGCTTCCATGTTTTACAAGATGCACATTTTTATTGATTAATGAAGAGGATTTGCATCAAGAGGTATAAACTCTAGACTTACCTTTCATTTTTTGGATGGGGATACCTATTTGTATCTACTTAAATTGAGGTCATGTAGGGCTATTTGTGGTAGGAAATTGGGATAGTTACCTTTAAGGCCTAAATTTATATCACTATATCTCTTTAATTATCATGTTAAATTAAATTTAAGGAATACCCTCCTAAGTTTAGTAGAACTTAAAGAAGAGATTTCAAGAATACCCTTATAGGTTTAGTAGAACCTAAAGAAGAAGATATTTCCCACTCTTATCAATTGGTACCTAATTATCCATTCTTTGTTGGTAAGTCTAGCCTCTTTATCTAAGATAGCCTTGCTTCCCCCTTGATTTCGTTTTAAGTTTCAATTCTAGAAGAGTGTGTTTATGGTTTTAGTGATTAACAATATGTTGTAACTTGATTGTGTTATTTTGAATTAGTATCTCACTATAAATAGTATGCACATGATTTTCTATAGCATGCATAAGTCAGATAAACAAAAAATAAGATATTTTATAAAGGAAAAAGTATATTTGGGACTCATACAAGTCAAAATATAGTTAAATATAGTTTACATTAGAGGCTAACTATGCATGCATCTATATTTAGTCTAGGAACCACTATGAGGTAAATTCGTATATATGTTGCAAGGTGTGCATCCTTGGTCTCTTTGTGTTATGCAACACAATACTTGGGTTTGTGACATGGTTCAACTGCCTCCAGTGGATTCATTAACTCTGGTGGTTGTATCAGGCATTAACAGGTTGATCTTTTGGTGCAACGACAACCATCTGTGCAACAATAAATAACCTTACTAATACATACATACATAGCAAGAAGAAACTAACATATTAATGCTAAAAAAAACTAATTTTTTTATGTCTGAATAAATCTAATATCCGTGCATGTGCATGACATTGCAATATTTATGATTAGGATTTATAATTAGTACAATATTGAACAAGTAAAGGGTATAAGACTTTCTTCAAGTGATACATAAACATATACCAATATCCATGAAGTTTAAGTTCTTAACGATTTCTCTTTAGTACACATCCAAAATACGGCTAAAAAGTATTTGTCTAAGGAAACTTTATTTTACACACGGTTGCAACAGTTAAGTTAGGACACATGGTGCAACCTAGTTGAGGACTAGGTATCCCAATGTCGTTTTATCCTTGATAGTAGAAACTTGAAAATATATAATTGCCTCGTACCCTATCTTTGTAAAATATATTTCATGTTCTAGTGTTTTTTTAACAATGCGTTAATTAGTCAATAGGGTAAACACGACATCTTGAATAATCTAGATTAACTCCTCTTTCATTCTCAATTATTTATTACGTCAATATTAGTTACTCAAATCTCAAAATTTCATTTCAATCTAAGAGCTATATGTTTCTAAATATTAGACCATAGTTTCTTTAGTTTCTTTTTAGTATAGGGAAGTGATTTATTCTCCTACATTTTACTGAATGGGCATAACATTCAGGATAATATTTTTTGTTTAATTTTGGCATAATTGTATTTATCTTGTATTTTTCAAGCTAATGTATTTATGTTTACATATGTAAGAAGATGATAAGGCCTTTAGACCCCCTTCAACAAATAACTATGCTAAAACTTCACCTTTCCATGTAGACAACTTATCTTCCTTGTACATCTTCTAAGGATAATAGATTGAATTATAGTAGCAAAGAAATATATTATAAACATGGTGTCTTTATTCAGAATTAAAAATTTAGGAAAAACTTAATTTGGTGGAAAACATAAAATCCTAGCACAATCAACTAGCTACCTTAGATGATATTTCTATTTCACTTTTCATTAATGATTTTACCAAGATAATTATCATTAAAAAATACAAAATGGACACTTTAATGATATATGCAAAGTTATTCAAGATAAAAATTCTCGTGGACCATATTTTTTAGCCCCTAGATTCTGCTTATCACTCACATAACATAATCTACTTATGTGAATAGATATTTTAAATAGATCTAGCTAAAATATGTCTAGAGATATTAGTTGCAATATATTGGATTTTTTAAATAGGTTATTCAAAAATCTTTAATTAGATTGATATCTCTTAGTTTTTTTTAGAAAATGTATTTAAGATATATGCTAACTTATTAGTTTTACATATAAATCTATGTACAATTGGGCATAATGAGTGTTGGAAATATAATTGAATATCAAATTTATATTAAGGGTCATTCCTTATCCACTCACTCCATTATAGACATACTTATTGATGTACAGATATATCCAACCCTCTCCCAAAACCTAGATTTTATCCATCACTAACCTTATCATAGTTTACCTAGCTCCTCACCCCTCTTGAACTCTAGGTTCTATCCATCATTCACCTACTCATGATTTACTTAGGAGTTCTTACTCAACTCCTCTCAAACCATCCTCCATGCCTACTTCCATCCATCTCAATTATAGTACATACATGCTCATTCCACTCGCACTCATATTCTTTTTCCCTTTCATACCACATCCAAACACGCACATTCATATAATGACTTCCAAAAACCTCCCAAAAAGGGTATATCAAGTAAGTTTCTACATAATTCATTGGCCTATAACATACATTCATTTCTTTTTACTAATGATATTTGCAAGATCTAGTATGTATGATAGATAAGATGACCCCTTGACTCACATGCAAACTTTTAAATATACTTAGATTAAATTTATGATGACAGATTTATTGTTAAATTATTTCCATGAATCTTGTTTTACTCTCTATGCTATGCTTCTATTTGTAGTTTTGTGAAGTTAGATAATGCTTTCATTGACCATTACTAAATCAATATTAGGCATTATGTCATATTTACAAAATTTACACATTTTAAATGAAGACAAAGTAAGAAAATTAACAATTATGTACTTAAACTTGAAATTATGTTGTCTAATGCAAATTATCAACCACTAAAAAATAAACTTTAAATTTTATCAAACAATAATTTTATACCAATATAATTTTCAATTCACAAGTTTAAAAATTCAACTGAATTTCTTATTGGTGAATGTACTTCAAAACTGTGGAAATTTCTATCTAATGAGCATTCTAAGAAATTCATATCTATCAAATTCTTATTCATAATAATTATACCATTCAAACTTTTATAATTTTAGATTGTGTGAAGGGAACCAATTGTTACCCATAGCTTAATTGTCATGATAGTACTTTTAAACTTAAAAATTATTTATTGTTGCAAGAAAATTATTAATTGTCATTTTTTAATGTAGTATTTAATTTATTAAAAAAATTGAATATATCACAAAGAACTAGATGAGAATAGGAGTATAGAAACCCCACAACCCTTAAAGTCTAACAAAAGAAAAAATATTTAAGTAAAAACACCATTTAAAGAAAAAATCACATAAAAAATAAATAAAAATTAAAAAAATCAAATAAAAACATATAAATATATGAAAAATATATAATTTAATATATTGAATAATAAACCCATATTTCCTTTATATTTAAAACATAATCTACTATCTAATTTACAAAATAGCCTTATAAATACATAAAATATACTTTTACCAAATCCTATTAATCATACCATAAAATATTGCAGGCTTACTTAACTCATAATAAACTGCTCAACATAAAATGCTTAACTAGTAAGTCCTCTACGAAAGGCATTGGAGTTAAAAACTAAAAGCACTTTACTTTCGTTTGTCTTTACTTAAAAGACGTATCTGAACGTTATTTATCCGTAAGAATCAATGTTTATGCAACAAAAGAGTATCTACCTGTGCATATCTATATATAAGTTGTTTTGAATGATGAAAACAGTCGGGTACTGACTAAAGTTTGCACACTCTTCTTTCTTCCGTGAACGAAGTGGAAAGTTATCTAAGCATGGAATTTAAACAATTAAGCACCGGTATATACGAAGGAAGATGATGCTAATGATTGTTTTGCAGTGAGTTTAATATGAAGTATTCCTCAAATAACACAGTGTAATGCTGTTGGGAGCTGAAATTTATTATAAATGCATTATGAATCAGATTCGTTGTATAGAATAATTGAATAATAAATTTGTGAGTGATGAGGAAAAAATACAACCCAAGCATGTATCCATTTGCTCTCTTCTAAGCGCCACTCAATTGCTCTACATATCCTGCAGAACTAATATAAATCATCCTCCTTCAGGCTGGATTACAGTTTCAGATAGTCTTAAAAGTTGCCCATAGATTTTATTTTCCAAGTTGTCTTTTTAGCTATTTCTCTATTCTAAATAGTTTTACATAAATCTGGTCCCCCTTATTGATTCTAATTATTGGTGTACATTAGTACATCTGTTTTTATAGGTTCAGTGTATCCTTATCTGTTTGAGAGATTTAAAATTTTGTACTCAATCAAAGGTTGCTAGCCTGAGTTGGTTACATTATAAAACTCCCATATGAAGATTTTGGGTTTAAGAAGGCTGAGTGGATGCAAGATGAGCCCTTGCATTTGACTTATGTATCCAATCTGACGGGTTACAAATTGCAGTTTGGATTGAGAATCCTGATGATGCTGCAAACAGTTAATTGAATGAGCCATTACTGTACAATTTCCAGCCCCAGTCTTACTTGGAACAAGGAAGTGCTATCTGGAGTCCCCTCCTGCTTTCTCTTTCACTCCACCAACAAGATTCGATATCTGAATAAAAGTGCCAGAAAATCTCATCAATGACCATTAACAAGCAAACTTGCATACTATCAAAACCAAAATCCAGGAAATCTGCCATAGGATACTGTTGGTAGAGATGAATCTTCGACCTCACCGATCATTGGTAACTGTCATGATGCCCTAAAGTCTCTGGTGGCCTTTATCCTAGGTAGGCTAGAGTGGACTGGCAAGTTTACTGTCACTATTTACTTTGAATATTGAAACAATATATTAAATAAATGGAAACAGATAACTTTTGTGGTTTTTGAAAGGGTCTAATGGGCAAAATTGAGGCGGGACTTGAACCCATCTCCTAACTTCATTTCCAGAAGGTAAAAGTTGGAGGTGAAGATGGATGACAATAAAAATTAGGATTGGAAAATGCTGCAGAATACATGCAGGAACTTGGTGGAAGTGCTACAAGGCTGAATTAGATTTACAACTTGCTTCCATCAAGACTTTTTTATTACAGAACACGAACAGTGGAGAAGTTCAGAGTGAGACTATGAGCATTTTTTTAATAAGAAAATTTAACAGTTAATGTGATGGCTGATTGTAAATTACCTATAAGAACGCCACAAATTTCACTAACAAAATCAGATTTGATGAGATTAATAGTAAAATACCTTGTTCTTAGGAAACGGACAAGGGACGCACCTTTTTCCATGGGCTTGCTTTCTCCATTGTTAGGTGTACATTATCTTCCATGGGTGTGGGAGGAAGGGACAGTGAACCATATGTTAAGGCATAGTTGACTTGGAACTTCTCTGAATTTGGAGAATCAACTTGACTCTGGTGCAAGGAAACATAAAAAACAATAGGAATAATTTAAAAATTATTAAAGTAGCTGACACGCAACACAATGAACACACTAGAATTCTCTAGCAACTGCAAGAAACAAAATAATAGGGCTTGACCTAGCAAAAGATTTTGTATTGTAAATAAGCATTTACAATAAAAAGGTGTCAAGAATATTACCATTGTATTAGTATGACGAGCTTTCTTCCTGTTATGTTCTGCAAGAGTGTTTAGGTCAGACTTCATTTGGAGGAAGGGCATCTTGTTATCTTCTGATACCAAAGTGCAGCTAACTAATGTTGACGAAAGGCTTAAGCTAAGATTCAGATTTTGTTCATCACCTGGGGGTACCAATTTACAAATATGCATCATTAGCACTCTAAAAGAGGAGATGTAAAAGAGTTTTAAAATAGCCTTAGCCAAAACCAAATATCTATGGATTTACATTTACAACTAAAATCATATAAGAAAACCTACTTGCATTCTTGGTTTCCGAATTAAACCCATTCCAGTAAATGGTAGGATCAAAGTTTGTTACTTCTTCCTTTCCATTGCGTTTGATGGATGCCCATTCATAGGCCCTGTAATTACAATATGGATTTATTCTCCATTACTGTAGCAACGTCCTTAAATACTTCAAAAGTTTTACTTTCCAAATATTGACATTGCTTAATCTCTTTCATGGTCGAATAAGAACAAAGAAGCTTACAAGTGTAAGTGTAAACAGATTGGCTATAACTTGACTCAGATAAAAATCAAAGTAGAAATTGAGATAATTTTTAAGAAGATAAAGTCAAGTAAAATAGGTTAAAAGAGAGCGTCTAAAACATGTTTAAATTAAATTAAATAGAACAAAAGAAAATCGAAATAAATATGTACAAAAAACTAAACAACAAAAATCAATATTAAAATCCAGAAACAAGTCAGTTGTAAGAAAAATGTATAATGCAAGGCACTGTCTCTTGGGTTTTGACCGTCATGAGAAGAAATAGCTCGAGTCAATTCTAAATCTACAGAGAACTAATCAAATGTGAACTCAAGTTCATTTTACTTTTTAATACTGTTGATCTTGGATATCTCAAAGCTCTACAACTATACACAAAATTTGTCAACAATAAGTTACCTAGTCCTTCGAAATTTAATTAAGAAAAATGCTTAGAGAGGAGGCAATTTGGATTACTTTTTATCAACGAACTGTTCTATCCTCGCTTCCCATCGGCCGGGCCTTTGGAGCGTGACACCTTTATACCTAGAACCTCCTCGTGGGAGACCATTGCTTTGTCGACGAAGAATTTGCACAAATTCTTCTTTGGTCAGATTAGTCATCTGAAAATAGAAGAAAGCCAGAAGGAGATCAAATCACAAAGAAACTCTCAAGCAAACAAAATACAAATACAGAAATTAGATAATATATACCCACCTGTTTAAGGTCTTCCTCATAGTCGGAAAGATTAAAATTGATATCAGCATCTGGACCTCTAAATTTGATGGCTGCCCTGTCGTATGTCCTAAAAATAGCCCCAGAAAATTTCTTAATTTATTAATATTTACAACACAGGAATTTCTTATGAATGCTTACGAACCCAGAAACCTTCAAGTGCAGACAGAAATATCACACCCAGTTACAAATACTAAGGCCTTAGAGCTATGGATGACACAGACATACACGCCAAGGCATTAAAAACTATAGAGCACATTGGAAGACACAATCACACTACATTGCAACTTATCTAAGTAGAGCACTTGTGTGTAATTGATGATCAACTTGACCTTAGCTCCATTAGATAAATTAACCATTGCTTTGAGCCACATTTTTATGATGGAAATGGTTCTCCATATTTAAAAATGATTCTCACAATAGTAGAAGAGGCATACAGCTTACAATTAGAATTTAGGATAGCCATATCACATATCATCAGATTGATGCAACTCTGGTACTTTCACACTAAAATATAGATAAACCACTGCAATATAGATGAAACGGTGAGAAGTGTAGATAAAAGAAGGGAGGAATATGAGAAAGAAAGAAAGGATATCAATTTCCCCATATGACCTAATTGGTTAGTGGATACATCTAGCTAAAGGCAACATGGGCATTAGTATGCCTCTAGTGAATTAGTAAGGGAAGGTTAAAGGGAGGGTTAGGATTTCTGAGACGAATCTATGGTAATGTAAAAACACTCAGATTAAAGATGTTTTAGGCGCTTTCTCTTCATCTATTATACTAGGTTTTATCTTCAGTCCTGATATCCTTTGTGAATAGTTGTGAAAATTATTAATAATAATTTCGGAAATAATATCAATCTAGTTCTCACTCAACAATAATATTTTCTAGAGAATTTTCTTGCTAGAAGACATATTGTCAGCTAACGTTAAGATTGCAGAAGCCTGCAGAAGACACATCTATCTACAAACTAATTAGCAGCAAACACCATCAGCGGATGTTGTACAGGCAAAGAGAAGTTTTTCTATTAACTGAATAAAACTCAAATTAAAAGTTCACAAAGAATCAATCAGGAGTATCAGGAAAGCATAACTGAGTACTAAGCATGCAACAGTAAATCGAGACAGAGATGATATCATTACTCAAAAAGTACTACATCGAGCTCCAAGATTAAAGGCCATTTCATGCCGAAAGTTAAAAACAGCTTAACTTCCCTTCATCATAAAATATGGTACCCATAATAGACAAGTTAAAAGTCCAGCAAAGAGAAGTTGAAGATAAGATTTATTTTTTTGCTATTGACAAGTTGTAAGATATTATATTATATTCTACTGTACCATGTCAATAGGAATCTATTTACTCCATAAAACTTTCAATACCAGGGATAAGTACATAATTTTATGAGATACATTAAAAATCCGTAAGTAGATGCAACGGCGAAATGATTTGCAGAGATTTTAGTGATAATTGTATGAATTAAATAAACGTATGCAAATAAACAATTCATGGCTAGATACTACAGCACAACCAAAGGAGTTTTGGGGGAAAATCAATTTACCGGGCTGCTATATCTGCAGTATCAAATCCACCTGCGCTCCATGTAGTGAACTAATCAGATAAAGCATGAGATAACTGGTGCTCATGGTGATGGAACTGATGAAATATCATTACATTTCACACTTACCGAGATAGACTTGCTTTCCGCAATCCCTACATACCGAAATTTGAAAACCATTAATGAACTTGTATGATTATTCAGCAATTTCTAGACGCTATATAATTGTTTTTCCCTGAGCAACACAGTCTGCGAGTAGTCAAAGAGCAACAAAATAAGTGATTATTAAAGAATGTGACTAACCAGATATGCGATTCCCATCGACCAGTGCGTCTATAGAAAGTGACGCCACGATATTGAGAGCTTCTTGATCTGGGTCCTCGCCTGGTCTTCTTAGTCTGTAGTGGCAGCCGCGGCAGCGACAGAAGCTTCAGCCTTGCATCTGACCAGAATGCTTCAGAAAACTGGCTCTGAGAAGAAGGAATTACGGAATCCAAGGGATTTTTGGGAGGAAAAAACTGGCGTGTGATACAGGATTCGAACCGGGGTTTATTTATTGAGAAATCTAAAAGCTTGCTGATGGAAGAACGAGATTTTGATAGCACGGATTTTGTATTTTCACTGTAGTGTAAGGAGGAATTAGGCGTTCCGTAATTGTATATACAAATTTCTTCAGACAAATCTGTCGCAGACTTGTGATTCATTGTAAGAACTGGATTTACAGATGTTTCATGAGAATCTTGTGGCTTGAGGGATTTGATGTTTATGTCTCCATAATCATTGGAGTTAACCCCTACTACAGTGTCTGCTGGAGGAGTGGAATTGAGGTCCCACAAGCTGCTGCCTCCACTCTTCATCAAAGGCAATAGCTAGAAAATATCTTGATATTTCTGGATCCAAAAAGCCGCTTCGCTGAAGAAAATTTTGAAACAGTAAGAAAGTCCACTAGATATGGAGGGGGACGTTTCTTTAGTTGAAACAGAGATCTGTCGGTAAAATCTTGAGCAAAATTGCTGGCATGAAAACCTATGTTTCCAATAAAATGTTCAAATAGATAAAGAATCCTCAAATTTGGCCTTGCAACGGTTGCTTAGCTGATCTTTTCGCTAAATACCAGACAAAGTTTTCCAAATTATGCTGTGTACGGCTGAGAAGACCACCCGAAAATGAAACAAACAGAGTTGAAATATCAGGATTTTGAAGCAAGATTTGATTTCCAAATCCTGGAAAACACAGCCTTTATGAAAATATTTTTTTTTCAGAAAATCTTTGTACTGAATTCAGGTTCATTTATCTCTAGCCTCAGCCCACACTATTCAAAAAATTGACCTGTAGCTCAAACCCGTGACCTACTGCTCACAAGTGGAATATCTTCCACGGCATTAATCATCTTCTTTCTTAACAAGCCTTTCACATTATCTTGTCAAATACAACTTGTTTGCTGCAACTTGAAAAACTTGAAAGCTTAACTGAAGAGAGCTGAAACAAAAAAAAAACAGAAAGGACAAACCACTTTGATTTTTGTCGTTGTTATGTTCACAACATAACTTATTCTTCAAATAAAATATCTGCGTATTCAAGCTCGGAATTTTATTTACTAAGATTCACCTAAATAACAGTCCGCCCGACTTCAACTCCCACTGTCTGCCCCCCATATATTCTTAGCCCAACAAATAGTAAAGCGCAGACAAAGCGGTTTTCAGAATACCGCTTTAGATAAAATCGAGGGACCCGTTAAGTCGTTTGATGACCTAACGTAGCAATGTGATTTTGACGTCGGACGGAACGCAGTTTTCATTTCGCTTTCAGGGCTATGCCCGTCCTCTCTTTTGTTTTATTTTATTTTATATGAAAAAATTATATTTTAAAATAAATGTGTCGAAGTATATGGTCAAAATTATAAAAATATAAATCAGGAGAATTAGATATATAAATGTGGTAAAATTACAATGGGTAAGTTTACAATTTCAGTTTTGAAAAAAGTTGGATTTATTATTTTATTGATTTGTTAGTTTTTGGCAATGTATTATGATTTATTTATTTAATATTTGAGTTCCAATATAAATTGGGATGTTGGAATTTGTGATGACGTACTATGCCACATCTCACATCTCAGTACCTTGTAATAATTATTGATGAGAATTCTATTTAGTTTTATTTGGCAAAAATGGGATGCCCCACTTTTATGGGATCCTATGATAGGTACAATGGTAGAATCTTACACATAAGTCATTGTAAGAGGGAGTTACATTGGAATCTTAACTAGCTATGATGAAGAGTTAATTGTTTGTCATAAGTGTCTACTTTGTGACTTGAATCTTGTCAAACATGGGCACCCATGTTGGGTAGATTAAATTGGCTAGTTATGAGATATAAATACATAATAAAATATACTATTATTACCTTATATAACAAATTATCCTCATGGGAATTGGAAATATTTGAGTTCCAATACAAATTGGGATGTTGGAATTTGTGATGATGTACTATGCCACATCTTGGTAATAATTATTGATTAGAATTTTATTTAGTTTTATTTGGCAAAAATGGGATGCCCCACTTTTATGGGATCCTATGATAGGTACAATGGTAGAATCTGACACATAAGTCATTGTAAGAGGGAGTTACATTGAAATCTTGACTAGCTATGATAAAGAGTTAATTGTTTGTCATTAGTGTCTACTTTGTGACTTGAATCTCGTCAAACATGGGAACCCATGTTGGGTAGATTAAATTGGCTAGTTATGAGATAAAAATACATAATAAAATATACTATTATTACCTTGTATAACAAATTATCCTCATGGGAATTGGAAATTGAGGCCAAGATGGGTGTCATATCTCTTAGGGGTATTTTTCTCATAGTTTTACAAAGCCACAAATGATTTCAAGGTTGTAAGAAGTATATACTTTTGTTCTTGAGTAGTAGTAGTTTGATATGAGGGCTTGCAAGTACATAGGTGTTGTCAAAGTGCCATTGAAATTGCTTCATATCTTCAATGTTGGTGAAATACTCTTGTAAAGACTTGCTTTGCAAGTGTGTTGTAATTCCTTGTTGATTTGCTAATAAATCATGTAGGTTTCGGAGTGTGATTTTTTTCTCTTGAAATACTTTTCCCCACATAAGTCACTATGGTATGGTTACAATGTTCATCTATTTGTGAATGTGTTTCTCTAATTTTTATAATTGTTTTGGATCATATTTAAAGTTATTTGTACAATAATCCTCTCAGGATTAGTATCAAAATTTATTTCCACACAACTCGCTTCCTTACAAGTGGTATCAAAGCTTAATCACCTTTAGTTCTAATTATTAGGTAGAGGATTTTTTGAGCCAATCATATTTAAGTGACAACATGTATAGAAGGAGAACATTTTGGTCTTTATTGCAACAAATAAAGGTGGTAATTAAATTTGATGGGATTGAGGTGGAAAATTTTTTAGGCATAATTTTTTAGCCATGAAAATTGAAAAATAGAAGATTTGTGAATTGATCATGATTTGTGGGATCTTGTTGAGGAAAATTTTTAGAGGCCAATGAATGCCACATTACTTGCTTAGTATGATGTAATGGTTTAGAAAAAATATCTAATTAGATTGTGTCTTGTAGATTGTGATCTTATTAATGTGCATGAAGGACCCACTACAAAATTATTGTGGAAGAGAATTGGAGATATCTATTAAGAAAAGTTTAGGGAAAAAAAATCTTGAGAAAAAATTGTATTCCTTAAAGATAGAAGAAGATGGATGAATTGTAAACCACCTTGAAGAATTTAATCTATTGAAAACTCGATTTAATTATGTGGGTGTGAAGATGGATGAGGAAGAAAGACGCCAAATAAATTGTTGTCTTCTTTGTTAGACTCATGAGATAGCTTGGCCATGGCCATTGAAAGCATTTTCACCAATTAAAGGTAGAGGATGTTGTTGGTTATTTTCTTTATAAATAAATGAAGAGGAAGGTCTCTTTGAGTGTGAAAGAGGCTTTGAGTGTTTGAGGAAGATCAAATAAAAGTGGTAAAAATAATGATAAGCAATGTGACAAAGCCAAATCCAAGTCCAATGGGAAAAGTAAATTTCTTGGAAAGTCCAAAGCCATTCATTGGAATTGCAATAAGCATGGTAGCTTCTATAAGGAGTGTAGAAAAGCAAAGAAAAATAAGAAGAAGATTTTTTTGGGAAAGGTGTCTCAACATTTCTACTAATGTTAAGATTACAAAAAAATGTGTTTTTTGGATTTAAAATAGAAAAAATCAAATTTTAAGCTATGGAGTTGGTTCTAGTTGCATAGTTCTCTTTGATCTCATTGATTTGAAAGAAATGGGATCAATCAACCCATCAAATCAAAATTTATAGTCTTCAAAAGTATGCATAAGAAATGTAAAAAATTGTTGGATACATAAAGAGTTATAAATGGCAGTTATGTGTATTGACCAACTTATGATGCATTTTGTTGCACATCATAAGACATTTTTGATTGAAAATAATTTTGGGCATTATATTTGGATGATTTTATCTCATGGTTTTCTAATTATTATTTGATGGTTTCAAATTTTGTATGTCTTCTATATTAGGTGCTCGAGATGGATGTTGTATGTAAAGTTTTGTAGATATTATTAAGATATCATAATTCTTTTATTTGGTTTGTGATACTTTTGTGAAGGTTTGATCTATAAGTGTATTGTACTTGTGGATTATTGAGTAATACATTGAGTCATTTTAGATTTTGGAATTCTTTTATTTTAAAATGGGTTTCCACACATACACATATATTATAGTATATTATACATTTTATATTTAAATACATGTTTCTAATTTCTATAATTGTTAAAATATCAAAATTTGTACAACATTCTTTGTAAAATATTAATGTAGGAATTATTTTTACATGTTTTTCTTCCTTTTATTTTGTATTAGAGCTTGATCACCTCATATTTTAAGTGTTGGGTAGAGGGTTTTTTGTACTAATTTTTGTTTAAGTGGGACTTTGCATAGATAAGGTTTTGATCTTACTACAAAAGAAAAGATGAATTTATTGAGCACAAAATTTGAGTTTGGAAAGCATAGATGGAGGATGTTCTTGTAGACTGAGATCTATGGGCTATGGCATCTAGATCCAAACCTATAACTACATCATAATAATACTAGACGACAAGATGGATAGAAAATTAAAGGGTCTTAATAAAATTGGTTTGGCCAATTTAGTGCTATTGATGTGCATGAAGAGACTACCATAATTAACATTTGGAAAAAAAAATTAAATTTTTTATCAAGATAAATATTTGGTAAATAAAATTTTCCTTATCAAAAAATTTGTATACCCTTAATATGGAGGATGTTGGGTTTGTGACCAAATATTTAAATTTCTTAAATATGGTAGTTACTGAGTTGCAATCCATGGGAGTAAAAATGGAGGAGGAGGATTGGTGTATGACTTTTTTGTGTTCTTTGCTAGATTAATAGGACCACCTTGTTATAGTCATTGAGAGCACTACCACAAAGTTCAAGATAGATGAATTAATTACATTTTTTGGTGTGAAATGAGTGTTTTACCTAGCTAATTCCTCACCTAGGTCCTATTCACACTATTTGCATATGTTTATTTAGGGTACACATAAGATAGTTATCACTTTATGTTTCAAGTCAAAAGATTAAGACACATGTCATAATATTATACAATCTTATGTCTCACCTTGACCTTTATAATGAAGGGTTTCTATTTTTAGTCTTATGCTAGTGTATTAAAGACTAATGTATTATATGGTCTAATACAATATTAGACATTTCTCATGTAATGGAGGTCCTTAGTCGATTTATGCCTAATATTAGATGATTAAATTAGGATGTAGTGAAAAGGGTCTTTAGGTATTTGTGAGATACATATAAATATTCCTTAAACACTATCATTGTTATCTTCTAGCAAATATAAATTCAATTTGTATTCATAGATTTTTGGATTCAAGTTGGGCCATCTTGAAAAATGCTTTGCAAGTCGCTCATTATTGCGCTAGGGTTTGTGCTCTACGTGTGTGGGGAAGGTACTCCTCCCCCAGGCTCGACCTCCCTACTTCTCCTTGTAGCAGGGGTCTAGAGGCGACGAAATGAAGTATGGAGGGGGGTTTTGAACCTCAACCCCCAATCTCTAGTTGTGCTTTGCATTTAGTGGGCAGAGTGACCACTAAATCCTTCAAAGCAGTTGTTGATGAGGAATCGACATCAGTGGAAGTAGGGGAAAGGTTTGACACTAGATTTTGCATTGGTTAGGGCTTCGACAATATTGACAAGGAAAGAGGTAAGGATCCCTCCACCTTGTCATTGAGGCTCCTAGTTTTTCCTAATAATCAAATGAAAGATGTGATCATGTCGGAAAGGGAAAAACTCAAAAAAAGGATTTCTTTTTTGATGCTATTGATGTCAATAATGCTCCATCTAGAATTTTTTTGGATAATTTCTTTGTAAATGTATGGCGTAAGAAACTGGGAATTTTTGTCTCCTTTTATCGAATGATACTTAAGGGTTTGTTCCTTATCTTTGTGAAAATTCATGAGATGCAACAAAAAGAAACCAAAAACCCATTTTGGAAAGTTGGGAAAAGGATCTTCAGGGTTGTGTCCTAGGTACATAGAGAAAACATGAAAGAAATCCTAGCGCTTTCCAACCCCATATGGATGTTGGTGAAAGACATTCTGTACAAGCTTTGGGCTCTCATTCTGTAGTTACTTGCACCTCTGGACACTATAATGAGGGTGGACAGTCTGAGGGTATATCTCTTAGACATGAACGAAAGGGTTTTGATTTCCCTCAATCCAAACCAAGAAGTCTCATACTTCCTTGACATTCACTTGGACTATGGAATTCACCCATGCTAGATTGAAGTGTTAGGTGGTCTTAATGCTTGCTACCTATACAAACATGAGGACCACTTAAGAAATTATTTTCCCATTATTCTAAAAAACAAACCTAAGGGTAACCCTAACCGTAGCATGACAAAAGATGCATCTATTTCTGGTGTTGAAAATCGAGAAGTTGAGAACCTTAACCACCTCCCATCGACTCCTAGCATTGTCGTCTCTAAACCACTATCTAAGCAAGTCTCTGGCCTAGAATATTTTGCACAACCCTCCTCTCAAATGGCTTTGTACTTTCCCATATTTGCTAAGCGTAATCCTTTCGCCCCTCTATTTGAACTAGAGGTAGGTGTTGAAGTTGCTTCTGGTACAAACCCTATTGTAAGTGATCACATTAAGGGAGTAAAAAATACTTCCTTTGGTGCTTCCAAATTAAATGCAAAAAATTTAGTAATGAAGAGATTAAGAGAGAATATTCAGAAAAAGTGAAAATAATAAAGTAACTGAGAATGAAAAGGTTGAGCCAAAAACTCTCCTATAGAAAAAATTTAAACTCTCAACCCCCCATTTGAGTGGAACCCCTGATTTCGGGCCGGTTGAAGAAATTTCAAAACTTGGTGTGGGTAAGATTCACTCATTCAAAGGGGTTCTCCAATAGGGTGATGGATGCCCCCATGGCACTATAGCTCATCTAGCCGTGTGCCCTGTCGGGAAGGATAATACTATTTCTAACTTGAACTTTGAAGGTGAGGAGGCGTTGATGGGAGCTAGTACCCTGAGGGAACTAATGAAAAGTAGGGTGGAGGTCTTCAATCTATTCAAACTTAAACAATTTTTCAAATTTGAAAACCCTAACTTGGCTCTTTTCTCACCAATTTCTCAAATTGCGTTGTAGCATTCTAAACAATGAATTTTCACCATATGTTTTAGAGAATACCTCAAACCCATGAATTGAATATCATTTAGAATACCCTTTAAGCCATTTAGGAACATATCAAATTTACACATATGGTTGTTTTGTAATATCACCTCCTAAAATTGACTGCTATGCTGCCCTTAAGCCCAATTAGGCCTATTTTCCAAAGCAACTTTGAGAAATACTCTCTTCAAAATACCAAGTTCCACTCCAAGAATCTCCATAGGTCATATAGGATGTAATTATATGATTTATAACAACAAGTAACACTTCCCATTCTTTTATCCACAAAACCATACCTCTACCTATCAACTTAAGCCTAATACATTGAGATATTATGCTAGGGTTTGCACAAACACAGCCCTAACTCCATTCTCTACTATTACAAACCCAAAAAAAATTCAAAGCACTCTACCTACCTCCATTGCACTAAGTTTGACAATTTTCCACTGGTGGAATGGGCTTCAAAACATGATTTTTGCACTCAAACCCTCAAACCCTAAGTTTACAAACTTTAAAAAAAAAAACCACTCAAACTCCCTTCAAACTCAATGAAAATGGATAAAACCAATTGAAAATGTTATAATATTAAAAGCACTATTGAACTAAATTAGTTTCACATTATTTCCTAGCTGTATAGGGCCGTACAATCTCGTGTAGCAGCAAAAAATATAGAAAATTGCATAGAAAACAGAGTATTACTATTGCTTGATCATCAAATCTTCTCTAGAACCTTTCCTCGAACTCCTCAAGGCCTATTTAAATGTTTGAAACTAGAAACCAATGGTCCCAACTACTTTTTGAATGACTTGGCCATTCACCTTCCACATATGACAAAAATTATAAAGTTGCTTGTGCAACTTTTGCAACATTTTGCAAAACTTGACAAAACTTGACAAATTGGATCCAAACTGACCCTATATGACTCATTACATTGAAAATGGTCTAAATAGACCTTACTACAACCAAAACCATGACTAGAACACAAAAAATAACATTAGACCAAATTTGTAACATTTAACTAGGTGCCCCCTACACGATACACTAGGGAAAAAATGTTGGAAATATGTGCCTCAAACATCACAGGCTGAAACCTCCATTGGAGCAAAGTCAGTATGACATCCATAATGTCTGGCCGACTAGAATATTGGTAGCATCATTTTTTGTTCAGGTTGTTGTGACCTTGCAGGAGTCTTGACGACAGTGTTTCACTTTGGAGTCTATCACTGTGACATAGAGCAGTCGTTGTATCCTTACACTGCATAAAGATCTTTTGCCGACATGCCATTCAATCGAGCTTCAGGGAGAGTCCTGGTTGTTTGCTATGAGCTCTCAGCGATATGGAAGTCTTGCCGACGGGGACACACTTGGAATCATCAGGTTAGCACTAAGGGTTCGCTAAGAACTCTTAGCGATTGATAAGTGTCTCACCGATAGTATGTTACATGTTATACTCTTCAGCGTATCTTGTGGTCTATCGGTAAGAAGTCTTACCGATGAACAAACGTCTCACAGATGAAGGTTCAAATTTTGGTCATCGATGTAACATGGTGGTTTCGATAAGAAGTCCCAGTGACTTTGGTGAGTCTTGTCGATGATGAAGAGTCTTCAGAATAGCTTAGAGATCTCGAAGTAAATTCTTAGTGAAGGGCGATGTCTCGGCGACTGTTGAAAGCCTCGGGGTGACAATAGAGATCTCGGAGAAACCTCTCGGTGAAAGATGTAAGTCTTGCCGACTATTCTTTGGAGCTCGATATGACAAATGACTTCGGTATAACCTTTGGTGACTCGGCATGAGGTCCTGGCGAGAGCGATACTCTTGTCGAATGGAAAACTCACAGTTGTGTGACTTTGAGGCTTCAGTATGACGTCTCAGCGAAAGTGATATGTTTTGGCAACATGGCAAAAACTGAGAGATAACTCTTTGTGCTCGATGAAACATCTTGGCGACTACAAAAACTCTTAGTAATATCGATATGAAGGTTATGTGGCATCGGCGAGACACTGTTAATGTCTCACCGAGATGCCAACACAGTGTGAATTTTGTTGACCAATTGACCGTCCTATGTGGAGTTTCGTGGACCAATAGGAGAAGCCAAATTTGAACAGTTGGAAGGTTGTTCATTATGACGGTTCTATGAGGAAGCTCGACGGACATGGAACAATAGAGATATAATCTGTGATTGCAGATTGTGATAGGTTGGTTCGAAGGTTGGTGGAATCGACAGATTGTTGAGTGATTGTATTAGTGGATGAATTCTATTATGTGGACTATAACGTGAAGGTTCCTGAAAAAAATTGTACATGGTGAATGCTGCTATAAACAGACATGAGAAAGATAAGTCTAAAACTTGTATGTAATTATTTGTTACTATAATACAAAGTGACTTCTCTTGGTGTGGTGGGTTTTTCTCTCGTAAGGGTTTTCCCACATATATCTGGTGTTCTTGTGTGATTGTCAAATACTCTGTTTCTATTATCTGCTTCATAGTGCATCTTAATTGGACTGTAATTGTAAATTTTAAAGTGTATCTACATTCTTTCTTGAGGTATTGGCGTTAGGAGAATTATTTTCCGCATCTGATTTTCCTTACAAAAAAAAGGACTCAAGTTTCCTTTGAGTCTGAAACTATGTAGCCATGTTTGAGGACATTATCCTCACTCATCCCTTTAGAGAGTACACCCTTCCACACAGTCCCATATTGAAACAAATCAAAAGGTAAACTTGCAACATGGAAATTAGTGACCCCTTGATGGCATTTGTCCTCTTCAACATGTAGCTGCTTCCAATCTGTCTAAGGGGCTACATCACCTTGTTCTCCATCAATAGCATGTTTCATCTTACATCCAGGCCCATTTCTCTTTAAGTCTGTAATCTCAACAAAAGTGGTGTTGAATTCCTCTTTATCCCCGCTAATCATGGCATCAAACCTAGTCTCTTGACCAGTGTTACTGCCCTTTACAAAAAATAAAAATCGTGACTAATCTCCCTTGTCTCCTTGTGGAACATTTGTAATAAATGTGTAAGGTCTTCATTTTGAATGAAAAAGAGAAAAATTTGAAGTGCACTTGCCTTACCAATGCCATCACTTGCTATTACAATGTCTTTAGGTGTAGAAATAGCTGCAAGGTCCTAGTTCTTTCCTTCCTCCACTTGTTGTTGTACCCCTATTTCTGTTGCTTGCTTAAGTTCCTTAATCTCTGATATGAAAGGAATATATTGACCAACATCCCCTTTTGAAAATAATGAATGTAACACCCCTCCCATCATCATCATTGCAACATACTTCTTAACCCAATCTTGGATCTACAAAATCAATTCATCCTTGACCTTCAACTCAATATCATTTCCCTCCAAAATCAAGTTATGCTTCAAGTATGGTGTCTTAGTACCTTCAATTTTAGGAGTGGCTTCAAGATGCATGTGCTCTTCTTTTTCCTTTATGAGCTCATTTCTACCTACCATCATCACCTTAGCTTCCTTAGTTTTTCCTTTGTCCTCCTCTTGCAATGGTGTCAAAGTATAGGTGACCCCATCCTTTTCTATCTCATAGGTATTTCTCCTTCCATCATACATTACTTACTTATCAAATTGCCAAGGCATCATTAGCAACAAATGGCACACATCCATAAGCAATATATCACATAGAATTATGTCCCTATACCCTCCTATATTGAACTCAACCCAACTTTTCTCATTCACCAAAACATATTGACCCTCATTCAACCAAGAAAATTTATAAGGGGTATCATGTGGTATTCTAGGAAATTTTAATTTCTCAACCATTTCAATGGACACCATATTATAAGTACTATCTGAATCAACTACAACCTTACATACCTTACCCATACACTTACAGGTTGTTTTGAAGAGTGTTCTTTGTAATGGATTCTTCTCTTTTGATGCTTTGATGAGAGTCCTTCTTACCATCAAATATTCACCAACCTCAAGAGAAACATGTTGTGATGTTTATCCCACACTTTCACAATCCTCTCCTTGAGCAATCTAATTTCTCCTTTCTCCACCAGTTGAAGTAGAGGCTTGACCTTCATTGCATTTCCATGCTTGATGTCCAAATTTATTGCATTGATAACATCTCCTTGTGAATCCTTGTGACCCTCTTCCTTGGCCTCCAAATCTACCTCTAAAACCTGATCGAATGCCTCTAAATCATCCTCTCTAATATGTCCCTTGCTCTTGGCCTTTACTTGCATCTTCTTGGCTCTCATATGATTTCCTTGAATTAGGAAATGAACCCCTTCTTCTAGAAGTGTTGCCTCTGCCCCTATTTTGTTTCTCCTAGCTTCTCTTCAACTTCTCTTCTGCCCTAATAGCCAATTGGAAACATTCTTCAATTGTTCTTGGGGCGGCCATACTCATTTCATCTTGTATATTGAACCTCAACCCATTTATATACCTTTCTATCTTCTCAACTTCATCCTCAACATGACTTGCTCCAATGCTCAATTTATGAAACTCCTCTTTGTATGCCATGACATCCATCTCCTTTTTTTAAAGATTTTGAAGCTTTCTAAAGGTTTGAATTACATAGTCACCAAGTAGAAATTGTCCCTTAACTTTAGACACCATCCTATCCCATGAATTGATTTTTTATTTTCCCCTTTTCACTCTCTCTTCCTACACATAATTCCACCAAGTTAGGGTAGGGCCTTTCAACTTAGTTTTATCAAATTTCACATTCTATTCATCTTCTACCTCCTTGTATTCAAAATAATTGTCCAGTGCATCAACCCAATGTAACACCTCTTCACTATCCATTTTCCCACCATACATGGGTAATTCCATCTTCACCTCAAAAGCATCTCCCTTAATAGCCTTCAACATCTTAATCATCCTCATCTCTTCAGGATCCAACTATTGCTCATAGGATCCTCTTTGAGTTTTTTCATTCTCACCCTCTTCCTCTTCCTCTCAATCACTCTCATCTACAGTGGCCTTACCTCTTCTTTGGTTTGTTTCCAATGCTACAATTCTAGATAAAAGAGCTTCCTAAGACTCCATCATTCTTATTTCCCTAGCAATGACATCACTTCCCTTTAGAGGCATCTTGTTCCCTTCAAATTGCAACTTTTCTTCAAATGACCAAAACATATGCTCTGATACCAATTTGATGCAGATCAAGGTGGAGGTCTTCAATCCAATCAAACTTAAACAATCTTTCAACTTAGAAAACCCTAACTTGGCTCTTTTCTCACCAATTTCTCAAATTGCCTTGTAGCATTCCAAACAATGAATTTTTACCATATCTTTTAGAAAATTCTCAAAGGCATGAATTGAATATCATTTAGAATACCCTTTATGCCATTTAAGAACATATTAGATTTGCACATATGGTTGTTTTGTAACATCAGCTCCTAAAATTGACTGCTATGCTACCCTCAAGCCCAATTAGACCTATTTTCCAAAGCAACTTTGAGAAATACTCTCTTCCAAATACCAAGTTCCATTCCAAGACTCTCCACAAGTCATATAGGATCTAATTATGTGATTCCTAACAACTGGTAACACTTTTCAATCTTCTATCCATAAAACACTACCTCTACCTATAAACTTAAGCCTAATACATTAATATATTAGGTTAGGGCTTCCACAAACACTACCCTAACTCCATTCCATGCTCTTAAAACTCCAAAAAAAATTAAAGAACTCTACCTACCTCCATTCGAATGAGTTTGACAATTTTCCACTAATGGAATGGGCTTCAAAACATGATTTTTGCGCTCAAACCCTCAAATCCTAAGTTTACAAACTATTTTAAGGAAAATCACTCAAACTCCCTTCAAACTAAATGAAAATAGATCAAAAAAATTGGAAATGTTAGAATATTTAAAGCACCATTGAACTAAGTCAGTTCCACATTATTTTATGGTTGTACAGGGTTGTACACTCTTGTGTAGCAGTAGAAAATACAAAAAAATACACAAAAAATAGTGTATTACTATTTCTTGATCATCAAAATATTCTCCAGAACCTTGCCTCAAACTCCTTAAGGCCTATTTAAATGTTTTCAACCAAATACCAATGGTCCCAACTACTTTTTGAATGACTTGACCGTTCACCTTCCACATATGACAAAAATTGCAAAGTTGCTTGTTCAACTTTTGCAACATTTTGGAAAACTTGACAAAACTTGACAACTTGACTCCAAACTAACTCTATATGACTCATTACATTACAAATGGTCTAAATAGACCTTATTACAACCAAAACCATGACTAAACCACAAAAAACCAACATTAAACCAAATTTGTTACATTGACTAGGTTCCCTTGCACCAGGCACCCATCAACCAGGTTGGGAACTTGGAGACTATTACCCCTAATTCAAAAGGGGGGGATTCCACCTTAATGGGGAGTGATAGAATAATCTCTAAACATGTCATTGAAAGTGTGAACAAAATGAAAGAAATCTTAAACTCCCTAATTAAAAAAAGTGATGCTATTTTGGATTGCTCAAAACGTAAGGGGGGTAGTCAAGAGGGAAAAGGTGATCCAAGCACTAATAAACCCATTCAAAAGGGGAAAAATTTAAAAATGGTTCAACAGGACTGATTGGGTTCTTAGTTGATGATCATGCGAGTGAAAGGAACCTAGGGATAATTGTCAACCTCCCACCTAGGTTAAAAAGGAGAGGCAAGAAGAAAGGAATTGCCATTAAGATCAATGAAGGCAACCTTATGCTAAGAAAACAAATAAAAGGAAAAATACTAGTATTGTGCTACCTACTCCAAATACCAAGAGATTGAAAAGTGGGATCCCATCTCCTAAATATTTTGAGATGTCTAGGAAAGGCAAAGAGGCTTTTCCAACTCCTGCTACTAGTGAACATTAACTGCACCTCCTAGAATGCGAGGGGCATAGAATCCATTGACAGGAAATACCCGGTGAGAAGATTCCTGAATTTAGAAAAGGATAAAGACTTTGTACACCTACAAGAACTAAAGGCCACTAGTTTCACCTTTGAAACCAACTTGAGGTTCATCTTGAATAACTACATTGCCTTAGTCTCCAATCAAGAACGGAAAATGAGGAACTATTATACTTATGGTCAAAATTTGGGAGAAGTCCCTCACTAAAAATGGTGTCTCCCCCTACAGTAGGGCTGTTTGGGGAACATTTGAGAAGGAAGGAGCCAAATTTGGTATATGTTCAATCTACACCCCAAATGACTACAGAGAGTGTACTAAACTTTGGAAATGGCTAGCAGCCTTCCTTGAAATCCCTTGGATCTTTGGAGGGGATTTCAATATGGTGGAAAATAAGGAAGACAAAAAAGGGAGCCTCAAAATGGAATGGAAAGGAAGTGAAAAACACTTTTCGTCACAATTCAAGAACAAGCTAAAATTGTTTGACCCTCTTGAAAAGAGGAAGGACCAAAGTAATACTGTGTGGTACACCTAGTGCAATGTAAAAAAAGGTGGAAATAGGATATACTGTAGGTTAGATAGGTTTTATGCAAATAAAGATTGGTACAGTTTCACCTCTCTGGATGGTGGTCAGAGTGTGATGGTTTACCCCTATACACTCTCTGATCATCATCTAATCAAAGCCACCTTAATCTTGAATTCAGTGAGGAAAAATGAAAGAAAGCAGGGGAAAAAATTCATACTCAATGTTAGTTTGCTAAAGGATGAAAGCCATAGGGAGGCTCTATGCACCCTTAGAGAGATAAATAAAATCCTCTTGGGAAAGGAGGGGGCAATCAAAAGGTGGGAAGCCAATGTTAAGGGGTGGAGAATTCCCTTTCAAACCATTGGGAACACATGGTACTAGAAAGGAGGGAGGATAATCTCTTGCAAGAGGACCTATGGAGGAAAAAACTAAAATTGTAAAACAACTTGGTTGATGAGAAGGCTAATGAGAAGGATAATGAGGAAATGGGGTGATCCCACAAAGTTGGTTTACAATTTCTAAGAAATTTTGATTTTTGCTGAAATCACATATTTTTAGAAAATATAATTATTTAATCCTTAAAAAGTTCCATTTAAAGCATTCCGATTAAAGAGGGTTTGATAAAACTACCTTAGATCAACCCCCTTGGATAAAACCTCGCTAGTTTTAAACCATACCTATAACGGAGTCTCCTTTACACCTATCAAAATGTTGATAAAAAACCATTTTTGATTTACCTTTTGGTGGATCAAATGAATTCATTTAAAATTTATTTTTTGTAAGTATGTAGTCATTATAAGCTTACCAAAAATTATAATTTTGAATAAATTTAATTTAATTATTATATTTATTTTTTATTTCTTGTGAATGTAGGTTTTTCACCGAAAATCAAGCTCTTTGTTCTGCACATGTGGAAAAATAGAAGATTATTAAAAAAAATTGAAAAATATGAGTGCACCAAATATTGAAGTCCTTGATCCAACAATTTTTTTTTGAATTTTGATACATACAAAAAAAGTTAGGTGTTATATGGTCTGCCTATTTCTGAATTATAATTTTTTTGACTTCGAAACTTGATTAAGGAAAAAGTATTCAATAAAACACTATCTAACCAAGTGGAAGCACTAGATATCAAAGTTACAAATATAAATATGAAAGAATTAGAATTTTATCCTTCATGGAAAAATGTTGTGTTATACGATGAGCGTCACTTTTTTAAAATGTTATTTTATGAAAAAAACTAGTTTTCTAGGGAGATGGAAAAAGAAGTGAAATTTGATTCCAAAATTTTTGAAAAAAATATATTTAGAATCTACAAACAAATTTCATGAAACTCTAGTTTGCATCATCTTCAAATTCCTCACGGTTTAGCTAGTATAAGTGCCCGAAAGTGAAGATTTAGTTACAAAAAATTAAATTTCAGTGTCCAGTTTGACCAAAAATTGTAAACTAGTATTGTGGGATCACCCAATGGTATTGGAAAAGAATTCCCTCATAAGGCTTCAAGCCCACAAGCTACAAGGCCTAAAAATAAGAGCCAAACTCAATTGGCTTGAAAATGGAGACAAGGGCTCCAAATTCTTCAAATTTCTAAAAGAGAAAGAGGTGAAAGAACAAATATTTACCAATTTTTTCATAATGGCAACCTTTTCACCACTCAGGAAGATATTTCAAAGCAGTTATTCAACTTCTTTAAAGAGTTCTTCACATATGAAGGTGAAATAGAGGAAGGTAGACATGTAAGGAATCTGATAAAAGGGATGATCCCCTCAAAAATCTCCTAAGATGATGTTGGAGAATTGGATAGGGTGATCAATATAGATGAAATCAAAACACCCATCAACTCTATGAGTAATGATAAATCATGAGGAGTTGATGGCCTCCCAGTTGAGTTTTATAAGACCTTTTTAGATTGGATTTGTGACGATCCACATCAAGTCTATTTGGAGGCCTTTGAAAAAGGATCACTGGGGGACAACATCAATAGTGGTATTATTAGATTGCTACCCAAATATGGGATTAAAAACATGAGAAAATAGAGACCAATAACTTTGCTAAATGTCTCCTACAAGATCCTAGCTAAACTATTAGCTTTGATACTAGTCAACATTCTTCCAAAGTTTATAAATAGTACACAGACATGTTTCATTTAGGGAAGATACATTTTAGAAAGCCTTATCCCAAGTTGGGAAGCTATGGAGTGGAGTAGCGTCTCTGGACAAAACTCAGCTATGCTACTGTTAGATTTTGAAAAAGCCTACAACAGAGTGGAATGGTCCTTCCTAAGAAAAACCCTCAAGACTTTTGGCTTCCCCATACACTTTTTCAACATGGTGTACACATTGTTGAAAGATGCTTCAATCCAAGTGGATATTAATGGTTCACTCTCTGAAAATTTTATGCTAGGGAGATCCATAAGGTAGGGGTTCCCTCTAGAACTGGCCTTGTTTGTTATAGGTTTTGATGCTTTGCACTTCCTACTAAGAGAAACCACTATAACCCCAAAAGTAAGGGGACTCAGTCTTCTTACTAACTATCCAATTTGTTGATGACACAACAATATTTTTTTGATCTAGATGAGGAAAACTTGAAGAAGCTGCTAGGTAACCTAAATATATACTGCAAGGCCTCAGGAGCAAAAATATCTAGAGAAAAATCTATTTTTCTGGGTTGGTCTAATAAGCCTCCAAAATGGCTACACAAGTTTGATTTTTAATGAGGGGACCTAAAAAATAGGTCAGGTATCTGGGCATCCCGTTTGCAATCAGCCCATGACTAAAAGACATGTGTTTGTGGATCAAAGAGAAAATTGAATGAAAGATGGATAGATGGAATAGGAAATCCCTATCCTTGGTTGGAAGGCTTCAAGTATTCCAGAAATTTCTCTCTTCATACTCTATCTACTTTGCCTCAATTTGGTTTTTTAATAGTTACTAAATAAAAGAAATTCAAAAGAAAATTAGGAACTTTTTGTTATCAGATGGGAAAGGGAAGAGGAAAAAACACTTAGTTAGGTGGGATTGGTGTTGCATGGGGAAAGACCAAGAACGTTTGGGGCTCAAGGATCTAGAAAAGAAAGGAATAGCCCTTTCCAGTAAGTGGATTTTCAAAGCATTAGAGGGTGATGATCCCTGGAAGATCTTAGTCTGAAAAAACATTCAAATGGCTACCCCCAAGCATACCAAGTCTTGGAAAGATATGCCCTTGATTGACCTTCTCTTATCTAAGAACACAATTGTTCCTACTAGTTCCAAGGTTTTTAGGAGCATTTGGAAGGCTTGGGAATATATCAAAAGAGGGGTATCCAACCCAACATTCATTTCCCATAGTGGTAATGCTCTACACTCATCCAGCTCTATATGGTGGAACATGGAGCATAATGGGAAACCTTTAGCTTTACTCCAAAGATTGTCAACTAGGAAGTGGGTTCAATTTGGGGTGAGAACAATGGAAGATATCTTAACAAATGGTAGAATGAAAGAATGGGATGAACTACGAAATGAATTTCAACTTCCCCCCTCTATCTTGAGAACATACTCAATTTTGTATATGGCTCAAAATTGTATATGGCATAGTTGATGATGTAAATCCACATCTTTTGTATATGCACCGAATAGCTAATGTATAGCAGGTGGGAACATACTTGTATATGGAGAGAAAAACTCTAAAATGGGGGCATAAGACTATTGTTTGAGCACTCTATGATGTAATTTGGTTGGCTCTACTATCCTTAATATAAAAATTGGGCTAGAGTTATCGACACTAGAAGATCCATGAGTGGATTTTCACTATTTTTTATGGCATAATCAATTGGATGACTAAGAAATAGGTTGTGTTTTATTTTTCCACTACATAAGTAGAGTACACAACAACAAATAATTTAATAAGAAAGCTATCTAGCTTGAGATATTATGTTCAAATGTTGGGCTAGAGGTATGAGCCATTATGGCTCATTATGACATTCAAAATGTCATATGTCTGACGAAGAACCTAACCTTTCATGTAAGGATGAAGAAAATTCATTTCTAGTACCATTTATTTTAGGATGTGGTAGAGAATAAAAAGGTGATTATAGAAATAGTTATCACTTTTAATATTGTTGGAAATGGTCTAACAAAGCGAGTGAGCACAAAAAATAGGTGGTGTTATGATTCTATGGGCCTCTTATCTCCTAGAAATTAGATAATGGTGTTGGTACTCCCTTTTCTCTTGCAAGGTGCTCAACAAGTGCGATAATGTCAAGAAAGGTTTCTCAATCCTACTCCTAATATATTATAAAAAACGTGATTTTTGGATATAAAATGAAAAATTCAATTTATAAGAAATATATATTTTTTATAAAATAAATATTTTTGGATGTTTAAAACTACCTACATGTATTCTTATGTAGATCTCTTTGATCTCTTCAATTTAAAAACGGGCCCAATCAATCCACTAAATCAAAAGTTATGGTCATTATTAGAAAATTTCACAAGAAATATAAAATGTTGTTGGACACACAAAAGAGTTGTAAAGTGGAGTTACACTTGTTGAATAACTTATGATGCATGTTGTGACACATAAAAATGTATTTTTTGTTGGGAATAGTTTTGGGTGGTTTTAGTTCATCTTTTTTCAATTACCATTTGATGGTTTTGAGTTTTGTATCTACTATATATTATATTCTTGAGATGGAGGTTGTGTGTAGAGTTTTGTAGAAACTATTAATTTTTCATAATTCCTCTAAATCTTTAGTTGGTCATGCTCTTGTGAAGGATTGATTTGCAAGTGTATTTTAATAGTGGTTTATTATATAATACATTGAGTTGCTTTGGAGTGAGGGTTTTATCTCAAAGTATTTTTTCCAACACATGTATTATGGATATTATCTATTTTATGTTTAAATATGTTTCATCTTTCCTTAATTGTTAATATTAAAATTTTCACAACACTCTTCTTAATATGTGTGTTGGAAGCATTTCCACATACCTTACTTCCTTTCAAATTTTGATGCTACTTTTAAACCTAAGAATAAAGATGATGATACACTCATTATAGCTTTGTTCACTCATGTAAGTGATAATTAGACTCAGGTCTATCCTTTCATATGACCTCAAATAGACATCAGCTTAGTATGTATAAAAAATACAAATGAGGTAAGGTGCGCTTGAGTGATAATTCCTATTTAGATATTGTTGGACATAGTATAATTTATATTAAATTTTATAATGGTAGGATTAGGGGATTTGATGGTGTCACATGTATATTCCTGAAAGGAAAGTCGAGTACATAAATGCTTCCCTAATACAAATCAATCAGGAGAGGGGTTGCAAAACTTTTTTTCAAATCTTTTACATTTATAGTTAACTTAAGAATGCATATGCAATTAATTATTTCATATTTAAACACATAAAACCATATCACACAAAATTTATGTGGGAAAACCCTTTCAAGAAAAAACCCACACACCAAAGCATAGATCAATTGTATTTCTTGTAAAAAGAAATTACAATACAATTTTCAGAGTCTATGTTCTTTTAGGTTTTGATTCACTGTAATAAAAATTCTAGAGTGAATCCAAGAACATAAAACCATCTCAAAAAATTACAATCAAACTCTCTAAAAAAATATACTAAGGAATCAATTTAAATACTTCTCATACATGGGCATTGATTTTTGCTATGTGTCAATCTCCTAGTCTCTACATGCATGCAAATTAAAAACCGACAATATGCATGAGTCCCAATTAACCTGATTAGCAACCTGTCAAACATGCATGTACATGCACCAACATGCAACATGCAACAACATGCAAGGATTTCAGCCCAAAAATCAAGCAACCTCACATGATAGGTTTCCTATAGAGAAAATCAACTTTATTGTTAAAATATAACTTGCTCACAACTCCTAGTCACTCCAAGTGACAATCCAATCTCTGTTAAGAAAGTTTCATCTTCAAGCTTCAGTCAACAAGTTAGCAACATGCCACATGACATAAGGGCACTCATCATAGAGAATTTTACAATTCTCAAAGATCAAATGGGTGCCCAAGTGACAAGTGTCACATTTTCTTGCTTCCACTTTTTAAAAAAAAAACACTCACACAAGTGGACCCCACCAATACATGTTTCCAAAAAAAACTACCAAATGTCACCCTGTTGTCCATTTTGGATGTCTAAACAATTTTATTTTCCCAATGAAGCACCCATGTAACATGTGTCACAATTTTTCCTTCTCACACCTTGCATGTAGGATGCCAACTTCCTGTTGGGTCCCATAAAGTGACTTAGCATTTTGAAAACAAAATATTATTGCATTTAATAAATTAAATCAGCAACTATGGAGAAAAAAATTAATAAATTAATCATGGGACTCGCTAAGGTTGAGACACCTTAATCCCAACATTTCCTTTCAAATTTTGATTCTAATTTTAAACCTAACAATAAAGATGGTGATACATTCATCATAGCTTTGGTCACTCATGTAAGTGAAAATTCCTAGTTGATTGACTTTGGTGTATCCTTTCATATGACCTCGAATAGACATTGGCTTAGTATGTATAAAAAATACAAATGAGGTAAGGTGTACTTGAGTGATAATTCTTATTTAGATATTGTTGGACATGGTAGAATTTATATTAAATTTTGTTATGGTAGGATTAGGGGATTTGATGGTTTCATGCATATTCCAAGACTAACACATATTTTATAATTGTTTATGAGAAAACTAATAGATGAAACTATATAGGTTGTGATTTCTAAAGAAGTTTTTAAAATGGTGGGAGGTGCTATGGTAATTGATAGGGGTAGTATATTTGAAACCTTGTTTAATCTTTATGCATATAAATTTGAGCGCAATACTACCTATGTTAAGAGCTTGTCTACAAGTATTTCATAAGGAAAATAGATGATATCATATACAGTGGATGATCTCATAGTTTTTAATACATAAGGGTTCTCTTTCTAATGTATCTAAATTACTATAGAAATGATAATGGTGGCATGGCACCAAAGACTAGGCCACTTAGGAAATAAGGTTCTATGAACCTTAAAAAATAAAAACCTTGTTGTAGGGTTAACTTATTGTAATCTCGCATTTGATTTCTTTGAGAATTATACTTACATGGAGAACAAAACCACATTCACTTTTACTCAAGTTCTCATTAATCTTATGGGATTTTGGATTTGATTCATTTTAATGTGTTTGATCCTATAAATGTTCCTTTGATTTCAAAATCTACTTACTATGTTTCATTCATTGATGATCATAACAAAAGGACATAGGTTTATTTTCTTAAGAGAATATAATTTTTTTAGTCAATTTAAATAACATAAATGATAGAATTCTAGGCTAAAAGTAATGTAAATGTTTAAAGACTGATATAATGAAAATGAATATTTCTCTATAGATTTTGATAGATACTATAAAAATTGAGGCATTCAAAGAAGAAAACTCTACATTCTACACAAAAAAATAGAATTGCACAAAGAATGAATAGGACATTGATGAAAAAGAATATTAGTATTCTTAATGGAGCTAGCTTGGAAAAAATATTTTGGGCTGAAGATATAGCCATTACTTGCTACTTGAAAATAAATCTCCTACATTAAATCTTGTTGATAAAACACCAATGGAGGAAAGGTCTAGAAAAAATAATTCATTGAGACATATTATAGTTTTTGGTTGTGAGAATGTGCATATATGTCAAGGGAGAAGTAGAAAAGGTTGTGAAATGTATCTTCATCGATTACAATTACTGTGTGAAAGGATACAAGATTTGGCATTGCATTGCATAAAAGGTTAAATATATAGTTGAAGTGTGGGTTTTACAAAATCTATGACTTCTTCCATTATTTTGTTGCTAGAAGTAGAAAATAAAGATTTGATTCAGCTTCCTTCTATTCCTAAGAAAGTTGAATTGATGCCTCAAATGAGACAAGAATTTGAGGAGAACTCATTAAGCTTTGAATCTTTAAAAGAGGAGGAAGAACTTCAACCTTAGCTTGTGTGAATGTATAATGGTTGTAGACCACTAGAAATTTATTCACTTGATGATTGAAAATGCATATTTTCTTTGAATACTAACATTAACAAACTAAAAAAATTGCAAGAGGCGTTGGATATGAAATATGCAAAATATTGAAAATTGTCAAGAATGACGAGATGGTAGCCTTAAATAATAATGACACATGGGACTTGGTACCTTTTCCTAGAGTATGAAAACCTATTGGTTATAAATGGTTTTTCGAAAAGAATATTCATTTAGATGGTAGTATTGAAAATTACAAAGAATGATTGGTTGTGTTAGGTCCCAAAAATGTAGGTATTAGATCCTATAGAATTTCTCCACCTTCATGGCCAGGGATTTTATTTTATAAAGGTAAAGAGAGACTCATCTACAAACTTAGGGTGGTTAAAGGATAAATAAAAGAGTAGGTAAATTCACCTATGCCTTGGGATCATCTTAAACCTAGGAGGTTGCTCTTATTGGTCACCTAAATATGTTAATATATAAGTTTAGAATAAAAAATTAGTGCATCACACAAAAATATACCTAATTTTATTCTTAACCTCTACAATTTTTCAATAAGTTAATAGAACACTAGTTTCAACAAATCTTTATAGCTAATTATATACCCTACATAATGTATTTTTAAGATGACAATAGTTTTATAGTTTATAATATGATTTATTTAAACAAATTTTTCATATACAAATGGTATACACATGCTAAAATTGACTCTCCAAATATTTGACAACTCAATTTCACTTAAATTAATCCCTAATTATATTTTTGAAATATGGACATGGAAATTTCTTACTTATACTTGTATTATAAGAACTAGTGAAAAAAAAATTATGCTTTGATGAATGTGGAAGGTAAAGGTCTCCATTTATTGGTTCCTTATTGGGTAACAAATTTGTGTCCAATCATTACAAGAAATAATCAATAAAGAACAACAAATTTATCATGCAAAATAAGTAGTTCTATTTGTGTGTATGAATAGTGTGAGTGCATAAGCAAGTAATACAACACACCAATGAAACATTATATTAGAGAATTCAAACAATAATCAAATCGAATTGAAACAACAAACTCCCCAATGGTGTCTCATTGCCCTCTATCTCCAAGGATTCTTCAAGTCATTTTGCTCTCATATTATTTGTGTACATGAATTTCCAAATGACAACCTGAAGAATGAGATGTTGGAAATGCAAGAAATACAAGAAATACAAGTCTTGCATGATTGATTGCTAAAATGTTGTAAATAATTATGCAATGATTAAGATGTTATGATATTGATAATGAAAATGATGCAATTAAACTATTGTTCAATTAAGATGTAGCTAATGTTAATGCCATGATAAAACTAAATGATGCTAAGATGCAAATACTAGAATGCTAATACTAAGATGATGCTAATACTAACATGACAATGCTCTCTCTAAAATTCTGCAGAGTTTAAATATGCTTAGATCTCTATATGAAATGTTGTAAATGAGGCTCTACTTATAGATTTTCCAAGGCATAAGTTTATGTGGCAGGATTCAATGATCTAGATTCGATCTAGAGAATGGACGGTTGAAGGTGAAGAGGTTAGAGATAATCAAGGAGTGTGTTCCCTTTAAAAGAACAAACTGCCAAGTGTGAAGAGGAATCAAATGGAGGTGAAAGCCAAGTGTCCAAAAATTGGTTAAAATTTGTTGAGGATAAATTCCAATTAAATATTAGAAATATTTAATTTCATGAGACACGTGATGAGGTGGAAGATGAGAAGTTAGTAGAAATGTGACTAAATTCAAATTTAGAATCAAGTTTAATAAGAGAGAGTTAATTAAATAAATAAAACTAATTAAAGTTGTTTATTTAATTAAGACATGAAGAAAATGATTTAGAATAAGAAGAATTATAGAAAATGAACTATATAAATAAATTTTGCAATTTATTTATAAGTAGATGAATTAAAGATTTATTAATTAAATAACTGGTATTTAATTAATTTCCTCCAGACCAAATTTGAGTGTATACATTTTGCCCCTCTTTGAAGTGATGTGTTTGCAACACATTGCTTCAAAGAAAATTTTTCCAATAGTGCTGATAAAAAAACTTGATATGCCCCATACGCTAATTTTCAAGTGATAACGTGAGTATGCCCCCTCCAGAGATAAATCAATTTTTTTGGGAATTTTTAGGATTTTTTGAATTTTTAAATTTTTTAAGAATTTCTGATGATTTTCAAATTTGATGATGTTGAAACAATTTATCTCCCAATAAAGAAGACTAATCCTACCAATTGATTAAATGATGCCCTAGTTAAAAATAAAACAACCCCACTTAATTACCCTCCAATTACCCCTATAAAAGATGAAATGATGACAAATTGAGCTCATTTGAATTCATTTGCAATTGGAGATCGAGTTGATTGAGCATTGGAGAAAAATGGTGATCCCATACCAAACTCATCGATTCGAGTGAGTTCGATGACACAACCGCCCCAAAACATACATGGACCTTCGGTACGTACCCTGAGAAACCTCTTTTTGAAATTTGAATGTGTTTTTCCCATGTTTATGGTGATTTTAAATTCTGTTGAAATGTGTTTTAGTGCATTTAGGGTCCAATTTGGCCCATTTGATGTCTAATGTAGTGCACATAGTTATTTAGTGCATTTATGTCTTGATTTAGTGCATAGATTCAATTTGTTAGCGCATATAAAGTTTTAGTGCATTGATGATATAAAATAGCGCTTTGATAGAAATTTGTAGTGCATCTCTTTCTTTAGCGCATTGATGTCATGAAATAGCACATTTATTGATTGTTTTAGTGCATTTGGTATTTTAGTGCATTCATGCTAGATTTTGGCGCATTGATGGAATTTGATAGCGCATCTATATTTTTAGCGCATAGACACTGTTTCAGCTCATAGACACCAGAATTGAAGAATTATTGATGTTTCTTCTTGTTTTTATGATTGATGATTGCGTCAGCCATAGTTTTGATGATGTATGATGATTTTTGATGATTGATCTCATGATAGGTGAGGGTCAATGATAGGATAGATGATCATTGACCTCATGATAGGTGAGGGTCAATGATAGATGCTCAATGAGATTTGATCAAAATCTCATGAGAGCTGATTAGATTGATTGATAGGTTGATTAATAAAATGTTGATTTACAATATGTTATGATTATAGGAGGATTTTAGAGTTCTTCAGTCTTGGGAGTGCTTCCTGAAGACATGGGACATGATTCCACATCTAGTGCAGGAAGATTTGGATTCGACTGGGTGATGTGGTTTGTCTTCCTTGATTGATATGCCCCAGTATAGGATTAATAGGAGACTGTTGACTGCTTTAGTTGAGAGGTGGCATAGTGACCACAACACCTTCCATTTGGCCACGGAGATGATAGTTACTCTAGAGGATGTGTACCATATATTGGGGATTCCCGTGGTTGGTGAGCTAGTCATGTATAATCACATCGAGTAGGAAGGTACCAAGGCACTGAGGATCTTTCCTGATGATGGGATTAGCGGGTATGAGATCCCATGGCAGGCGATGGTTGATTCATATGAGCCCTTACCATGTGTTCTCATTGGTTTCATTAGAGGTTTCATATGTCTCGACCGTAGGTTGAAGAGATTGTTTGTTGGGTGGGGTTGGATACTAAAGAGCATGATTATGTAGGGGATCAGATACGCATGGGGTTCCTGCATGTTGGCACACGTATATCATGATCTGCATCAGGTGGTGTATCTTGGAGCTACAATTTTATTAGTTGGAGTGACATTGCTTCAAATTTGGGTGTGGGAGCACATAGTTATTACTCAACTTGTGGTTGATAGAGATCATCTAGTTGGTAGGCTATATGTCTTTAGATATACAAGTCTGATTTTCCAACACAAGTTGGGAAAATTGGAGTATTGGTGTCAAGTTCTTGATGATTTGGAGATTGTCACATGGAGACCCTACTTAGATTGTGAGCAGTGGCCTGAGGATGATATTGAGATGCCATATGTTTTCACTTTGAGGTACTTGATTGGGTAGACATTGTTTGTTATCGAGAGATTCCTGCTTATGATAGTGCTTCGCTAGTATGGAAAATTTCAGGTTATGCCCCAGGGAGTTGTGTTGTATGCTCAGAGATGACAAGATATTTTAGAGTGGGGACTCACACTATCCTATGATGTAGCTTGTGAGGAGTATTTTGGATTGCAACCATAGATATGGGATTACTATCCAGAGATTGCAGATGCTTTGATGATACATGATTATGCTTAGTACTTCTTCACACATGCTTTTTTGAGGATATCCCATCCAGATAAGCTAGTTCCAACTTCTAATGATGATGAGATGGAACAACTACATGCACCGAGATGGAGGAGGGATGAGAGAGATGGTGATGATGAGGATGGAGATGGTGAAGATGGAGGGGATGAGGGTAAAGATGGAGGAGATGGAGGTGGTGGTGGAGGAGGAGGTGGCAGACCGATACTAGATTTTAGAGTACCTCAAAGGAGGAGATCCTTGGTTCCCTTAGGACAGCAGTAGACATGATCATCATAGATTTAAGATTTGTGTGCCCTCTCATCAGCAATAGGCACATATGCAGAGTTTACAGGGACAGTTAGCACAGGCATAGGCCCAAATTTCCTCTCTGACAACAGAGAGAGATATCATGAGACAAAGATGTGAGAAGGCAAAGGCCTTAGTTGAGAGGTTATAGAGAGTTTCCAAGGGGACCACTATAGGGGATATGCTTAGAGAGGTGCGACATTCAACTAGAGAGGTAGAGTACCACACGCTATGGTACTATGAGGTAGTTCCTGTAGAGTGGAATGCCCCTAGTTATGCATAATTTTTTAGTTCCAGATCAGGTCGGAGTCAGTCACGGACCACGAGCAGGGGTGTGACTGGGCCACCTCCTAGAGATCTAGGTACAGGTCCATCTAGTGGTGCAGTAAGAGGCACAATGAGGCCAACAACATCTACGGGGAGCAACACATAGCTCTTGTGTTCATATTTGATGTATTGACATTTGATGTATTCACTAATATAGTCAGGGACTTTATGATTACCCGCCATTTTGATGTATCTCTCCATATTTTGGATATCATTGTACACTTGACATTGATTATTTTTAGATTATATATGAGATACAGTGGATACTATTGATCTGTATATTGTCTATATGCTTTTATGATGAATGATTATGGTGAATGCATTTTATTTATGTTATATATGCTATGTGAGGTTTATATGATTATGTCATGGGTATGTATGGATGTAATAATGAAATGATGATACCTGTATTATGATCCTATGTGCTTTATGGATGATTTTTTATGCTAAATGGGATGGATTTGATTATGCAAATGAGATGTGATGCACCTTATTTTTTTATATTTTTCTAATGCAAATACATGATCTAATGCATGGATGGATGTATGATATGATAATGCTTTCTAATGTATATATGATATGATAATGATTATGCAACTATATGTGGATGATCTTGTTCTTGTTAATGTCAAATGTACTCAATCCTTTAATGAGAGAGATAGAATCATTTTGAAAATTTTCAACCTTGGAAAATCTAAAATGCAAATGCAAAACTAATATGGATGCAATCTATCTTAACAATGTAAATCTAATTATGCAATGTTGTCATTTTTTCAACTAATTTGTTGTGCTTGGTATCATCAAATGTTGAGATTTTAATATGTTGAAAGTTAGTAGAAACATCGATGGTATAATTAGACCATTATGGCCTAAATACAACTTCCATTGATTTTTGATATTGCGAGGTAATACAAGCATCTAGGAATAATTGAACCAAGATGACCCAAGTATAACTTGCATAAAACAAAGAAGAGTTAATCATTTTCCTATGCAGATCCAGAATGTCATCAATGATGCTTTGTAGAGCACGTCCCATGATAAATTTGGATAGTAGTAATGATCAACTCACAAATAGCAGACAAAGCAAAAAATCATACTCCTTCATAGCTTCTCTATTCCATGACATCCTTGAGTTTCTCTAGAGAAATAATAACAAAATTCATGATACAACAGTTGAACATTCATGCTAAAGTGATTAAACCATGTTTCAAAAGAACATCATCTAGTTAGATTTGTTTTTTTGATCTTGTTGTTGATTTGGATGGTTTTGGATGTTTATTTTTTTAAATTAGGATTGATGTTCAATGTTGATTTTCTATTGTGATCATTATATTTTATATGTTTTCTTACTATTGTTTTGTCTAAATTTTTTTAAGCTCAAAGTAGATTACCCCCAGTGACGAATCAACCATTTATTGCGAAAGTGTACAATGATAACCAAGCCAGGGTGAGACACAACCACAATGATCAGATATGTACATGAGGTTATTTTGATGATCAAGCATAATTATGGCAAAAAGCGGATGACTAACACATGCTCCAATAGATGGAAAAGCTAATCTATCACAAATAGCGCATGTTGCCAAGTTTTCACTACTTGTTTTTATTGCAGTTTTTCAGATTTTATGATTTTTTATTGTCACCAAGACACCTGTTTGCCAGGTTTTCATCAAGGTAACATTTATTTTTATTTTTAACTTTTTTTGTATTTTCCCTTCTTTTTTCTTTTTCTTTTGTATTTTTGATTTTTTGATTTTTTGGTTTTTCCACTTTTACTGTGCACTAGATGAGTTAGGTATAAAAATTCTTGAGATGAAGGTTGTTGATAGGTTCTTCAAACAGGTTCCCTTCAGGTGTAGATAATTGATATGCTCCATATCCATATATTGATACAAGGACAAAAGGACCTAGCCAATTAGGTTCAAATTTTCCCTTCTTTTCCCAATATTGTTGATTACAAGGATTCTCTTTTAGGACCAAGTCACCAAATTGAAATGTTCTTGGTCTTACCTTGTGATTATAGCTCCTTGAAATTCTTTTTTGATAGGCTTCCAAAAGATCAACAGCATGTTGACGACATTCATCTAACAATTCAAACTCTTGTAGTCTGGATACTCGATAGTCTTCCTCTAAAATGATTCCTTTCAATGACACTCAAAGTGAAGGTAACTCAACCTCAATAGGTAAGATAGCTTTTGATCCATACACAAGGGAATATGGTGTGGCTCCTATAGGGGTGTAGATACTAGTACGATATGCCCACAAAGCAGGGTTTAGTTGAACATGCTAGTCACGTCCAACATTGTTGATAGTTTTCTTTAGGATTTTCAAAATGGTTTTATTTGAGGTTTCTGCTTGGCCATTCCCTTGAGGTTAATATGGTGTGGAAAATCGGTGTTGGATATGGAATTTTCACAAATTTCTTGCACATCCTAGTTCTTAAAGGGTCTACCATTGTTAGTGACAATGGAGCTGGGATGCCATACCGACAAACAATGTAGTTTCAGATGAAAGAGGGAATTTGTTTGCTAGTGATGGTGGTTAATGGGATGGATTCAATCCACTTTGTGAAATACTCGATGGATGTGATTATGAATTTATGTCCATTAGAGGAAGATGGATGAATCTTACCCACAAGATCAAGTTCCCATTAATAGAAAGGCCAGGTTGATGTGAATGGCTGTAGCTCCTATGTCGGTGCATGTATGAGATTTCCATCGACTTGACACTTCTTGCACTTCTTAACAAATTGAAAAGATTATTTCTCCATGTTTGGCCAATAATATCTCAAGCACAGGTTTTTCTTAGCGAGAGTAAGATCACTTGAATGAATACCACGAATACCTTTATGAACTTCTCGTAAAGCGGTTTCATACTTGTTACGTTCAAGACATCAGAGGACAGTACCATCGAGACCTTGTCGATAAAGTGTATTAACTATTAGGTGTATCGGGTTGCTCAATGGATAAAGTTTCATTTTTGGTTTCGAGATAGATCAAGTGGAAGGTTTTTATCTCTCAAATAGGTATAAATCTTCCCATAGATTGAAGAATCAACTTCAACTAGATGATATACAACTTGGGATTTAGGATTATCATATGCGGGATTAAACAATTGTTCCACCATGAATTTATAATGAATTCATTTTTTTGGTATTTGTAAAAGAGAAGCAATGGTTTCCATGGAATCTACAACTTTGTTGTCTACTCTTGGAATTTCTTCAAACTTGATCTCAATAAAGTATTTCTTAAAGTCATCTACCATTCTCTTGTATGGCATCAACTTGTCATCTTTTGTTTGATAGTCATCATTAACCTGATTGGTGATTAATTGAGAATCTCCATAGACTTGTAACTCTATTATTTTCCATTCCACTACTACCTTGATACCAATGATTAGTGCTTCATATTCAATTATGTTGTTATTGCAAGGGAACATCAACCTATAAGATTTTGGGATAGTGTGTCCTTGAGGAGTAACAAATAGGATTCTAGCGCTCGATCCATGTTGAGTGTAAGACCTATCAAAGTATAATATCCATAGTTGTGTTGTCATTGTGAGGAAATCTGCATCTAGAAATTCAATGTGCATAGAATGGTCATCTTGCAATGGTGCTTCAGCTAACTAATCTACTATTGCTTTGCCCTTGATTACCCTTCTATCTACATATTGGATGACAAATTCACTCAATATCATCACCCACTTTTCTAATCTTCCTATTAAATTGGATTTGTTGAGTAGATATTTTAATGGATCTATCTTGGCTATCAATTTGATGGTATGTGTTAACATATAGTGTTGCAATTGTTGGGTAGAAAACACCATTGCCAAACAAGCTTTTTCAATGAATGTATAGTTAAGTTCATAACCACTAAAGTGTTATATTGATGTATTAGATCACCCTTTATTTTCCTGTAGAGTCTTCTTGTGCTAGCAAAGCTCCCAAAGATACCTCAGTAGTTGCTATGTAGTGTAAAAGTGGTTTTCCCTCTGTTGGTGGTACCAAGATAGGTGGATTCATCAGATATTGTTTCAATCATTGATTAAAGGAAGCTTCACATTTTTCATCCCATCTGAAATAAACATTCTTGTGTAACAAATGAGTAAAAGGATGACTTTAGTTTTCCAATTGCGCAACAAATCTTCTGATGGATTGGAATCTTCCTTGTAGAGATCTCAATTGGATAATGTTCTTATGAGGTGGCATTTCCATGATTTCTTTGAATTTTTATAGATCTACTTCGATGCCTTTAGCTAAGATTATGTATCCTAAGAGTTTTGCTAATGTTACTCCAAATACACACTTCTTTTGGTTTAAGCACACATTGAAATTTTCCAATCGAGTAAAGATGTTATCTAGGATTTCCAGATGTCCTTCCCTAGTGAATTATTTTGCTAATAGGTCATCCACATAGTCCTCCATGAATTTCTGCACCATGTCATGAAATATTGTTGTCATTGCACGTTGATAGGTGGATTCTACATTCTTTAATCCAGAAGGCATGACATTCCAACAAAATGTACCTCATGGGCATGTGAAAGTAGTTTTGTCTTGATCTTTTGGTGCAATTTTGATATGATTATAGCCTGAAAAACCATCCATGAGTGATAGCATAGCATGTCGTGTTGTTAAATCCACAATGATGTCTATATTGGGCAAAGGAAAGTCATCCTTTGGAAAATCCTTGCTAAGATCTCTAAAATCTATGCATATTCTGATATTGTTGTCTGGTTTGGAGACTAGTACAATGTTTGAAATCCATTCTGCATAGTTGATTGGTTGGATGAATCCTACATCTAACAATTTTTCAATTCTGCTTTCACTAGTAGAGTGATGTGTGGATGCATTTTTCTCAATTTCTAGTTTACTGGCTTCACTCCTGGTGCTATGGATAAATGGTACATTATAAGATCTGGATCTATTCCTGGCATGTCAGTGTAGGACCAAGCAAAATTTATTTGTCTCTTTATAAATAATTTAGTGAAACCTAACTTTTCTTGCTCTGTCATTGATGTCACTAGGTGTAAGGTCTTCACTGTTTCTGTAGTGCTGATGTTTATGGATTGCGTAGGCTCAACCAATACTAAATAATGCTTGGGAAGAGTGTCAAATCTCCCATCCTTTAGTGCTTCAAAGAGGTTTTCACCATTGGATATGCTCTTTCTTTTTACTTTTTCATGATCTAATACTGCCATTCCATGGTTTTCACCATTAGATCATTTTTTTGTATTCTTCATTTTGTAGCTAAGAGATTTGGCACTCCCCTTGTTTGAAGCTTCGTTATGAAATTCATTAGTGGATCTGGTTTCATGAATTTTAGAACAAAGGAAATTCACAATGACATTATCATCTAAAAAGAGAGGGATATCAAGCAGCTCAGTTTGATCCCAATCAATGAGTTCGTAGTGTACCAAGGGCAAGGAATCATCAGATTGGTCAAGGTCAAAGGCGGTGAGTGTCATGATGGATTTTTTTTTTAAGTGTTTGATATCCATTTCAAGGTCTATAATGTTACTCTCTTCTGAATGATCTATCTTGCTCGATGTTTGATCATCCTCACTAGAGTCATCGATATGTAGTGATCCAAATTCTAGTGGTCTAGACCTTGAACTTTGTCCCTCCATATGTATGGGTGCATACCTTTGTATCACATCAATTTATTTTTCTTGACAAGATTCTTCAGATAGTGAATCCCATTCATATTCATTTGAGTCTATTTCAGAACTAGCTTGTAATTGGAGGATTTTCTCACAAATTTGTTGCTTGGCTTCTTCTTTTGTCTCTTCTTTATATCCTATTCTTGTCTTGTCTTTTGCATTGATTGTGATAGGCTGAATTGGTTCTATGATACCTTCTTTTCTTTTTCCAATAGGACCTTTTCCTTCATATCCCATCTTTTCTAAGATTGTGAACCTTTTTCCATATTGCTCTATTGGTATAATGGAAGTTGTTGCTTGGGATGCTTCTTCATCTTTGTAAAGCCAATTTAGAATGTATTTGTCTTCATATTCATCAACTAGAGTTCCTACTCTTACAAATTTTCTATCGAAGATCGTGATGGGTTGTGAAGATTATTGTCTAGATGTTGAGGGTTGTCCATATGATTTCAGAGAAGGTAGTAGTTGTGAGAGACATAAGGACTGCTCAAGAGAATACTTGCCCATGCCTTTATCCTTCAATTGAATATTTTTCTTAAACTATTTTGACAAAGAATTGAGTTGGTCTTCATTACTTGAGGAAACAAAAGTGGGAGCTTCTATGTTGAGGGGTACAAAAAAATCTTGGACTATCTTGAGAGTATTGCAGTATTGGCAATTATTAGAATCTGCTGAAATTGTGATCTCTTGTCCATTGTAAGGGAACTTTAAGCATTGGTGGTATGTTGATGGCATTGCTTGCATTTCATGGATCCAAGACTGACCTAAGAGTATGTTGTATGTCAAATATTTGTCTAAAACTTGAATTGGAAATACAATCAACCCTTGAGAGGATCTTTCTTCATCGTCATAAGCTTTTATAGTGATCTTTCTTTTGGCATCTATTTCATTTTCTAAAAATCATAGTGCACGAATAAGCTTTAAGGTGTATAAATTTAGACTAGCTCCTTCATCTATTAAAACATGTTTCACCTGGAAATGTTCATGGATTATAACCTCAATATGGAGTGGTGCATTATGTGGATGAGTTAGGGACGCATCATCATTTTTTGAGAATGATAAATAATGGGGTGCATCCAAATGTCCCACCATGGCTTGGAATTGACAAACTTCCAAATTAGTTGGTACTATGGTGTCCAACAAATCTTTTTCTAGAATATCCTTGTGGGCTGGTGAAATTTTAAGAAGTTCTAATATGGATATATGTGCCAGGATCTTTTGCAATTGATCTATGATATTTTATTGATTTGAAGGGGCAATAGATCTCTTAGATTTACTTCCTTTCATCACAAAATTGGACAGTGCTCTTGTGGTCACGTTTACTAGTAGATTGTCTTGTTTATTGTTGATTTTGATGACATTGATTTGATTGTTAGTTACAACAATGTCTTGTTTGTCATTTATTTGATTATCAGCTACATAAGTTTCTTGTTTATCTTTAGTTTTAATGTCATTGATTTGATTGTCGACTGCAACAATGTGAAGGATGGTAGTGTCATAGACATGGTTCACATTTTTCCCTTTGTTTGTCAAAGAGGATTCTCCTTTTTCATGGTTGGGTAGAGGATTTTTAAATGCTCCATGATCAACATTTGTTTGAGGTCCTTCTATTGATATTTCACATCTATCTATCAAGTCTTGCACCAAATGTTTTAATTGCATACAATCATTTGTTTTGTGACCTTTCTATGAAATTCATAGTAATATGCATCATTCCACCATGATGGTTTCACTCTTGGTTCTCAATCTCGTGCCTCTGGTAATGTTATGATTTTTTTGCAAGAAGTTCTTTTAATATTGATTTGAGTTATTTCCCCAAAGGTGTGAATTTGATTTGATTTGATGGTGTTTGATATGGTGGTGGAGCTGGTTTAGATTCACTATTGTTTTGATTATTTTTGGGTGTGATACTTGATAGATTGAAGACTGGTTTTGTGTTATGTGTATCAACTACACCATTGTTACCAGTATTTTTATTTCTTGTCTAGAATTTATATTTCTCATTCATGTTATAATGATTAGAAGAGTTTGCTGAGTTTGGTCCTCCATTATATATTTTTAACACTCCTCTTTTAACCAAGGATTCTTCAATCTTGAGTCCATTTTCAATCATCTTTTCAAAGTTGGGTGGATAGTGTAACTGTAGTCTATAACTCATCTTAGTGTTAAGATTATCAATAAAGATCTCCATCTTTTCTTTCTCAAGTATGGGATGGGCATATCTAGAAAATAATCTTCTCCATCTTTGTAAAAACATAAGAAATGATTCACCATTTTTTTGTTTTTTGTTGCAAAAGTCTTTCATGATTATTTCATGTTGAATGTTGTATGAATATTGGGTGATAAAATTATTTACCAACTCTTCAAATGATCTAATACCTAGTGGGAGTTTTGAAAACCATTCCATGCATTGACCACCCAAACTTCTTGGAAGCAATCTCATTAAATAGGTCTCTTCATGTGAAAACTCCAAGATCATGGTGCAAAATTCTCTTACATGATCTTGAGGATCAAATTTTCCATTGTATTTTTCATATTTTGCAAGATCACAATTTGGTGGAAAAGGTATCATGTTTACACTTCTATCAAAGGGATAAGGGAAGATATCTTGCACCAAATATCTTTTTGTGGTTCCTCTTTGCATGTCTTGGATCTATTGTTCAAGATTTTGCATATGTTGGGTCAAAGCATTCATTAGATCTGTGTTTCATGAATAATATTCTAGTTTCTTGGGAGCTCCTTTCAATTGGTTGATATTAAAGTCATTGGGTAGTTTCACACCTTGGTTGACCAACATCAGAAAATATTTTTCTCCATATTTTTGTAGAATATTCTCCATGAACTTGTGAAATTTAAGGTATTGTTGAGCTTGTTGAATATCCTCATCCGTTATTTCATCTGTTTCAGGTTGGTGAAATCTATGGAATGGATTTTCTCCACCTTCAACCATGATGGTTTTTGTTTCAATTTCTTGTTCTCTGAGTTTTTGTTTTTGGGCTCTTGTTAAAATAGGCATACAAGTGTTAAAAAATTTCTATACTTTGATTTGTGTTTAAGGAGTGCCAATGAGATACCTATGTCAAATAGAATGATGAATTATATTGATGAGACTAAGGTTAAATCTGATGTAAAGTGTGTTGTTTTGTGATGAAGGATGATAGATCTTGATGATGAAACTCAACTAAACAATCAAATATAGGTTTGATGATTAGGCACTTTAAGATGTTTGATCCAAGTTTAGTTAAGGGAATATCACTTGCAAAAGACAATTTCTTCAAGTTTAACCTAATTTTGTAATGAAGAATGATCTGTGCTCTGGAAAGGATCCCTAAATTTGGTTTTAATTGTCTGGTAGATGTTTAATTTATCTCTTTGTTTATTAATTAGATGGATGCACTAAAACAAGTTGCAGATGCGCTAAAAGATGGCACAGATGCACTAAAACAAAGCCTATATGCACTAGACTGTCCCCTAGATGTGCTAGAATACGAAATTTATGCATTGAAAGATGAAGCAAATGCACTAGAATAGACACTAGATGTGCTGGAAGATGTTATGAATGCACTAGAACAAGCCAAAGATGCATTAGACTATCCCCTATATGTGCTAGAACAGAAAGCATATGCACTGAAAGATGAAGCAAATGTGCTAGAACAAAATAGAGATGTGCTAGATTGTGAAACCAATGAGCTGAAATAGGAAGCTGATGCACTAAAAGATGAGGCAAATGTGCCAGAATATTGCCTATATGCACTGGAAAATGAGGTGAATGCTCTAAAATTGGTTGTAGATGTGCTAAAATATTTGGTAAATGCACCTAAAATAGGAAGTTTATGTGCTAAACTGGAAATGGTCAATATGTTGAAAGTTTGTCTAGTTTTCTTGTTTTCAACGTAGTGAATTAGGTGTTTTTTGTGGATGATCTTCTAAACAATAGGTTGGGTTGGTTTTCGTGTTTTTGAATCATGTGAATTAAGTGTTTTTAATGGATGATCTCTTGAAAAATGATTTCAAACACAGTAGCAAGTAGTAAAATAGTTGTTTCACCCTATGATCTAAACATTAAGTGTATGTTCAAGGATCTGGTCTGATCCTTTTGATTTCCACTAGTATTAAACAATAGCAAACAGATCAGTCACTCTTCTAATTTCAAAGGTCATTAATAACATCACATCCCACATCTTAGAACTACATCAACTCACACAACCATGTCATCCCCTAGAGGGTGCCCATGTTTTTTCCTTTTCTAGGTCTTAACCAAAGTTGAATCCTCCACTTTTGGCCAGTAATCCTTGTAGTTATATAGTGAGTATCTTGGGGGCAGATTCTTCTCTCCCCTTGCACTGTGAATATTATAATGTTCAGGAACTAACTCGGATGGCTACTACACTTAAAGTTCTTAGTAAGGGTTTTTGTTCAGTGCGACAAATGATAAACTCCCTCAAGAGACCTCCTAACCTTTAGAACAAAGGCTTTAGGGATGGTTATCAATGCACACTATCATTGAATGTGATTTTCATCACAATCATGTTTGATTATAGTGGGTTGGAGTAATTGGTTGTAGTCATTCCCACTTAGGTCATTCTTATAGGGTGAGTACTTTTTCCCACTATGATAGGCCTTCTAAAGGTGCTATTGGAATAAAATGAAAGAGTGAGTAGCATTCTAGTCACCCAATAAAGGGGAGAGCATAGGCCTATCACTTTACATTCACAACATACATGGTGTTCATTAACCTTGTAATTAAACTAGATGCCTAATTTAATCAAAGGAAAACAACTCCATCCCCTGCAAACATCATTAGTAGTTTCAGATAACGGTCTTTGACAATGTTTAAAGCACCTGCAAAATAGAAAGGCATCAATCAGTTTCTAGAATTTTAAGTTTCTGCAAATAAAGATAAATGCACCAAAATAGAGAGCATATGCGCTACAAAAGGTTATATATGTGCTACAAAACACCCTAAATGCACTATTCTGGAAAGCAGAAAATGAAAACCAAATCATGTAATGCACTAAAAGAGAAGACAGATGCTCTAGAAGATTAGGTTTATGCACTAGAACATGCCCTGGATGTGCCAAAAGAGAAAGTAAATGTGCTAGAATAGAGATTGGATGCACCAAAAGAGTAGGTAGATGTACTAAAAGAACTTCGAGTGTGCTACATTGAAATTCACAACCAAACCTGCGGATAAAAAACTTACCAGAAAATGTTAAAAGCAAGGCTAGGCCCCATGAAAATGTGTCAATTTATGTGTGTATGAATAATGTGAGTGCATAAGAAAGTAATACAACACACCAATGAAACATTATATTAGATAATTCAAACAATAATCAAATTGAATTAAAACAACAAACTCCCCAATGGCATCTCATTGTCCTCTATCTCCAAGGATTCTTCAAGTCATTTTTCTCTTAGATTGTTTGTGCACATGACTTTCCAAATGAAAACCTAAAGAATGAGATGTTGGAAATGCAAGAAATACTTCATACATGATTGATTGCTAAAATGTTGTAAATGATTATGCAATTATTAAGATGTGCTATGATATTGATAATGAAAATGATGCAATTAAACTACTATGATTAAGATGCAGTTAATGGTAATGCCATGATAAAACTAAATGATGCTAAGAGTAAAATACTAGAATGATAATGCTAAGATGATGCTAATACTAACATACAATGCTCTCTCTAAAATTTTGTAGAGTTTAATTATGCTTAGCTCTCTATATGAAATGTTGTAAATGATGCTCTACTTATAGATTTCCAAGGCATAATCTTATGTGTCAAGATTCAATGGTCTGAATTCGATCTGGAGAATGAACAGTTGAAGGTGAAGAAGTTAGAGAGAATCAAGGAGTGTGTTCCCTTTAGAAGAACAAACTGCCAAGTGTGAAGAGGAATCAAATGGAGGTGAAAGCCAAGTGTCCCAAAATTGGTTAAAATTTGTTGAGGATAAATGCCAATTAAATATTAGAAATATTTAATTTCATGAGACACGTGATGAGGTGGAAGATGAGAAGTTAGTAGAAATGTGACTAAATTTAAATTTAATAAGAGAGAGTTAATTAAATAAAACAAACTAATTAAATTTGTTTATTTAATTAAGACATGAAGAAAATGATTTAGAATACGAAGAATTATAGAAAATGAACTATATAAATAAATTTTGCAATTTATTTATAAGTATATGAATTAAAGATTTATTAATTAAATAACTTGTATTTAATTAATTTCCTCTAGACCAAAATTGAGTGTATACACTATTTAATAATTCCTATTCAAATTCATTAATTTTTATCCATAATAGATAACAAATTATCACATATGATACAATATAATAGACTAAAATGTTGCAAATTTTTTTAAATATGCATTATAGCTACATAAAAAATGTTGTGAATTTTTTTTACAAAGAGATGGAATGTTAAATCTTACAACCATAGAAATCCTCTAAAATACTAACATCTAGCCAAGGAGATGACTATTTATAAGCACATGCTATAGTAGCTACCTCTCTCCAACTTAGAGAGCAGATCTAATGGAAAACATACTATCAAATATTGAAACTTAAGACTATTTTGCAAAAAATATAGTGAAAATTTGAACAAACATGTAAAATAAAGGAAACACACATACATATAGATCCATAGCATGGGAAATCATGTTTTATAGAGGATGTGTGGTGCATCATGTTGTAGGGGTCACACAGACCATCACTATCATAATATTTAATACAAAAAACTCGGTAACAACACCATCAAGATTAGTAGAGCAACCTAGAAAATAAGAAAATATTTATTAGTTCAATCACCATTGCTCATAGTAGTAATGATAGGGAGTGTTGGTGTGAATAGGACTCTCTCTAGGTATGCCAAAAAGATAACTAGTTTGATAAATTCACTATTTACACCAATGACCCCCCTTAAGTGTAATTTAGGGAGTAATGTATCCATGATGATGAGTCCTAACTACTAGGCCATGTTAGGTACTCATGTAAAAACTTCTCATAAAGTGGATAAAAGGAGAAAAACCTTGTGGGAAATAAAACCCCCTCTCTAAAAGAAAAAATGATACAAGGGTATGTGTAGGATCATGATGGGCCAAAAAGTAGCAATATGATGGGTATGCGGTTGACGAAATTTTTTAACCCAAAATTGATGAAACAAAAATTTTTAAAGGAAAATCTCATTTCCACCAATATAAATTATGCTTTACTTTGAATTTAATAAATAATTATTATTCATTTTCTATTTGAATTATGACTAAAGTCCTAATTGATAGGCTAATTGAAAAACATCTATAGCTTTCAAATGGTATCACATTTTTGAATTCAAAATATGCATCACATTCTATGCTTCACATACTATAGGATTAAAAAAAATGAATTTCATGAAGTTTTGACCAAGTTAAGGTGGTTAGACATACGAGTTTTTATATTTTTAAAGGTTGTAATAAAAAATCATAATTAATTATTTTCTTGGAAAAAATTAAAAAATATGCATCACATCGGACATGAGTCCTCTACATATATCTAAAATATTATAAAAAAATATGATCATTTTATTGTGGTTAGGTCAGTGCAGACACCTACTTATTTTTTCCCTCAATTTTAAGTACTACTCCATTGAAATTTCAAATTTTCACCAAATAGATTTTTTTTTTTTTAAACCTAGTAGTTTAGAAACTACATTTAATTTGCTACAGATTCTATTCTTACATATTTTTGAAATAATATAGATGACTTATTCAAATTTTTATGTCAAGTTGCCTAACTCTGATTTTTTTGATTTTTTTGCCTCTTAAGGGCTTGTTTTTTCCATGATGATCCTGAAAATACCCACAATGAAGAGATAGTATGTAGCCCCCCCATAAGATTATTTTAAATATTTTAATTCTTTTCAAATGCTCCATGTGAAGACTGATGTAGAATAGGTACCAAAGAATTGATGTGAATTCTTGCTCTAAAGAATCTTTAGATGCTCTCAATGAAGCATCTCAAAATTCTAATGCAAGAAGTGATGTTCTACTAGAAATAATATCTACATGCTCTCAGTGAAGCATCTCTACAATCTCATGTTGTAACAGGTGATGGTGGATGAGTTGATCATCTTTATTTTCAAACATTCTTTTCAATCATTCTCACATTCTTTGAGTTGTAAACTTAGAATCACAGTCTAGTTAGCTTTTATAAACTTATGGACTCATTATCATGCATACATTACTCCCTAAATTACACTTAAGGGTGGGTGTTGGTGTAAATAGTGACTTTATCAAACTAGTTAGCTTTTGGCATACCTAGAGAGAGTCTTAATCACATTTCTTAAGTCTCCACTTAGGGACTTCTATATTTTTGTCTCACCTCATGTGGTTGAGACACATGTTCTCACTTTGTGATACACCTCTTTAATGGTCACTTTCCACTCCCAAAACACTTTTCATATGAGTTAAAAAATGTTGCATCATTGGAGGGGTAGTCATTAATTGTATTATACTTGCCTAACTTCACCACCTTATCAATATAAGAAAGGTTACATTGTACATTCTACTCAAATTTTTTATCAACTCTTTGATAATAGAAATTAGGCTTATTAGTGTACAAATATTTTGTGGAAGAACTTTCTATTTTTTTCTTTATGATCTTGAAAATCATAATAGGGAGATTTGACTATGTAGAGCCAAAATGGGCCCAAATATATATATTTGTAATGTTTTGGAGCTATGATTTTTAGAATTAAAATTAGATCTGAAAATATTGCTTAGAAAAATCCATAAATCTTAATGAAAAATACAACATTGATTTGCATTACCAAAGCACCAAGAAATTCCAAAACTTTCACAACTTTTATATTAAATAAAACTAATCATTACATGAAATTAAGATGTTATCAAAACCAAGAGAACCACAAAAACAATTAAATAAAATCTAGAAGTGATACTATTATTCTACAAAAATGGGTGATTTTTACACAAAGGAATCTCACAATATATTTCCCATTTTTTACTCAAACATTACAGATAAATTATATATAAAAAAGACTGATATATTGCTTGAAAATAGCATAAAACTACTCACACTATAGAAAACACTCCTAAGATAGGTCTATAATATAAAATACAAATATTACAATTGCAATCAAATACTTCTCTTTAACCATGTGTCTGTCAATCCTAAGTGTGGAGTCACCACACGATGAGGGAAGGTTACAATACAAGGGGATCCTTTACCACCAAAGGTATCATCCAAAGAAAATACTGTGTAGATTGTAGTCTTCTTGATCAACTCAAGAAGACACCAACACATATATCTATTCTCGAACTGTTGAAGAGATCACCAACTCATAAGGAGATTTTAGAAAAAAAAAAATCCTCATCAAGTGTGCCTAATGACATTGACATTGAGAAATTCCAAGCCATGGTAGGCCATATTTCATCCACTCATCATCTATTATTCACAGAACATGATCTCCCATCCCAATCATTCCACAATTGTACACTCTATCTTGAGATATATGTGCACAAGAACAAAGTAAAGAGAGTCTTAATAGATGGGGGTGTAGGTTTTAACATTTTTTCCCTCCAACTAATAAAACACTTGGGCTATTTAGAATTGGTCATAGAAAGAAGTAGAGGAGAAAAAATTAGAGTCTATGATGATGAAGAAAGAGATTCTAAAGGTACCATAAAATTACCTATCCAAGTGGGACCTGCCATTGCAGAAAGCACATGCCAAGTTTTGAATTTAGACTTACAATACAACATCTTACTTGGTCGGCCAGGTATTCATGCTATGCAAGCAATTTATTCTACTTACCATCAGTGTATCAAGTTTCCCTATAATGACAAAGAGATTAAACTATTCATGGGGATCGAGAGCCATTCTTCTATTGTAGAGGACTAGAGGAGAAGTATCAAAAGGTGTTGCAAGTGCCTTAAAAAAATGAGGTTTTGATACCTTCTTCCTTTGTGACCCAATCACATTACCATCTACTTATAGTTCTACACCTACATCTAAAGTGGAATTAGTGGATATCAAAATTAAAACCAAGGATAGGGGTCACTGAGAATACAATGTTTCAGATTCTTTCTTGGGACAACTAAATTCAAACCCAAAGTATCATGGTGAACCACAATACATTGAGAAGGTAACTAAAAAGATCAAAAAAACTAGATTTCAAAAATGGGGAGACCTAAATGCTGAAATCATAGATGATGGAAATGTTTCACAATAGGTATATCAAGACAAGAAAGAGAAACTCCCATTAGTAGTGGACATAAGCAAGAAGGGATTTCAGCTAATAAAAAATATGGGTTACACGAGCATAGGTGGCCTTGTCATAAAACAAAAAGGAATGAGGGAACCAATAATTCTTGTACAACACAAAGAATATTGGTCTTGGTTACACCAAGACCATGATGCGGTCCCTAATGTCAATGATATTTCAATCTAAAAGGATAAGGCTTCCTTATGGTTAAATATATCCAAGTAAAAAAATATAGATGATGAACCAATGTGCATCATAGAATTATTTGAAAACACAACAATATATATGATTACCACTGTTGGACTCAAGGAACACTAAGAGGAGTGGGGTGAATCAGTGTTCAACAATATTCTAAACTTCAATTCAGATTATAAACCATCTACAACATTTAAACAAAAGTAAATATGTAAGCACATAAAAGAAAAAATTAGAACACCATAACACCAATATTTTTACGTGGAAACCCTGTTAGGGGAAAAACCACAGTGGAGATTAATCCACAATTTATATACTCTGTTAAAAGTATGAAGAAAATGGAATGAACATGCATTCAAGCACACTTCCTAGAGCTCACTACTCAAAATAAGGAAGGCTCACTTCCTTTCAAAATGATTTTCATTACAAAAAAATGTTGAACTAAGAATACAACATCTACAAATTCCTGGTTCCAGTTCCAGTGAAGCACATGAATCAAATTTTGAAGCTTCTATTAGACTCTGTACTTAGCTTTGCTCTACCTTAATTCACTTCACAAAAACCTCTTTTGCACAAGAATAATTCACTCAACTGCCCTTCTGATATTTTCACATTCATCTACTCTACTCTATTCACCCACTTACACACCAAAATGAATTTCCCAAACTTGCATATATATCCACCAGCAAGAATTCAATTGCTATATGTCGGCTTCAAATAAAATACAAAATATTCTCCACATGTCAGCTCAAATCATGAGCAATCTTTAATGCACACCCAAAAAAGTTGGCTAGACTATAGCTACAACCCAAAACAAAATAACCAACACAAGAAACAATTAAACAATTACTCCTTATACATCCGTGACATGTGACATTCACTAGGTTAGCCATAAAGAGCAAATAAATAGAAAAACATCTTGTCGGATCTCCAAGCTCATACACTGATTAATGAAACATTAAAAAAATTAATAGTAAGATAACATATATTCTCAACAATCTATCTCAGGGATCCATAGCTCAAAATGATGATCTGGTGAAGCATACAAATTGACTAACTGACTGGATACCCTATTCTTTCTGCTTTCTACCAGTAGAACACTATTCTCTACTTTTCCTGCAGGTATGAGCAAATCCTGATCTATGGACCAAAATAATGACTTTAGTTGCCATCAATAACAACACTAAAAGCCATATGACAAAAATCTCCCCCTTTGGCATTGATGGCAACACTTATTGAAAAATGACTAAGTGTCGAAACCAAGAGATTATGTTGCCAAAGCTCAAAATTTAAAAACACAACTTTCTTTCGAAACACTAGTACCCCTTAAAATGTCAAGGCATTTTTCACTGCACTCTATCAATGATAAAATTTGTATTTCTCTCTCTCCCTTCGCTAATTTAGAAATTTTGAAGAACTACAACTGCTACACAAGTCAAAAAATTATTTTATACTTATGTTTCATTTCCAGAAGAAATTTCTTCCAAGCATCTACTGCAATCCCAATGATTATGATCAAGTTGTTGTTTTCTAATGTTCGGTTGATGATCTAGATGAGGGATTATATAATTGTGATTGCTCCTTCTAATTTATCTCCTTTCTTCAGCACTTCAATTAGCTACTCCAATCTGCATTCAATTAAATCCTTCACTTTTGCATACTCAGTCTGCAACTCATGAATCCTTTTCTTTACTATACCTTCTTGGTCCTAAAACATGTTATAATCTTGACCAATTTTGTTCAACTCACTTTCATTTTGTTCCATCTTCTCCTTGTATTTCCCAACTACATGAGGCCAATGAAGACAATAATTGTAGATGTTATTTGTTGAGTTTATACATTGCCTCAACACATTCATTTTCCTTTTTAATTTGGTAAGGGATAGCCTGAATTGCTCCTTCAAATGTAAAATTATTTCTTCCTCTTTCTTATCCTGAGACTCAGAGGCCATAGTTTCCCTAATACATTCAATCAACTCTTCAGGAAGCACATTCTGCAAACTTTCCAACTCAATGTTATTATGCATAAAGTAACTGCTTAGAGTGCTCTCAATCAAATCATGCTCATATGAGGGTCTATCTAACCATATATCAGCAATCTTCTGCATCCCATCTTTTTCTTGAACAATCTGCAGTATCTTTTTTTTTTACTAAAGAACCTTCTTCTTTGCTTCCTTATGCTATTATCACATCTAGTTCAACTGATTCTAGTTCATTCCTTGGAGTGTACTCATCAGAATCTTCATCTGGTATATCCAAAAGTACTTTCTCTTTGCCTTTTCCTTCAAGTTTAGGAAACTTGTGTGCCGGAGGAGTGTCATCAACAAATTCTAGGGCTCTTTTCTGCTTCCTTCCTATTTTACCAGAAGATGATCCAACTTCAAGTGCTTTTCCGGAAAGGAAATTCTAGTTTCTCCAAACTTTCCTAGCAACTCTCTAAAGAAATTTGCATAAACTTGCTTCATAATTTTCCAGAGTATTGAAATGTTCAAAAATTTGCTTACAAACTAGTTCATTTTCCCTCCATACCACATTATCGATCTGAGGTAGACAATTCAAAAAATACATCATGATACATATGATCAAAGTACATAACCTGAAGGGGTAATCTGCATCCTTTGTTAATTGCACATTCTCCATCAATTTATCTTTTAGCAAACTGCACAGGTCAAAGTCTTGATCCTCCATTATCATTTTACCAGATATGTAAATTGTACCTATCGAGGTTGTGCCTTCCCTATTTCTAAAGAAAATTTTGTATGAAATCCCATGTGCAATGTACCTTGTTATCAGATTTTTGATTGGGGTATGTGCAGGATCATGATGGGCCAAAAAGTGGTAATATGATGGGTATGTGGCTGATGACTATTTTTTTACCCAAAATTGATGAAACGAAAAGTGTTTTTAAAGGAGATTCTTAGCTTTCCACCAATATAAATTATGCTTTACTTTGAATTTAATAAGTAATTATTATTCATTTTCTATTCAAATTATGACTAAAGTCTTGATTGATAAGCTGATTGAAAAACATCTATAGCTTTCAAACGGTATCATATTTGTTGAATCCAAAACATGCGTCACATTATATGCTTCACATACTATAGGATTAAAAAAAAAAATGAATTTCATGAAGTTTTGACCAAGTTAAGGTGGTCAAACATACAAGTTTTTATATTTTTTAAAAATTTGTAATAAAAAAATCATAATTAATTATTTACTTGGAAAAAAATTGCAAAAAAATATGCATCACATTGGGGAATGAGTCCTCTACTTATATATAAAATCTAATAAAAAAATATTATCATTTTATTGTGGTTAGGGTGGTCAGATAGACACCTACTTCTTATTTTTTCCCTGAAAGTTAAGTACCATTGCATTGAAATTTCAAATTTTCACCAAATAGATTTTTATTTTTTTAAAACAAACCTAGTAGTTTAGAAACTACATTCAATTTTCTATAGATTCTATTCTTACATATTTTTGAAATAGTATATATAACTTATTCTAATTTTTACGTCAAGTTTCCTAACTTTGATTTTTATGAATTTTTTGCCACTTAAGGGCCTATTTTTTCCATGATGATCCTGCACATACCCATTGTTGAAATTACCAACGCCCTTTGATCTCCTATTACTCTGGTTAGGGTTTCAACTTCCTTGTTCTGAATCAACTTCTTTTTCAGAATATCCCCATCATTGAATAGACCAGTTAGATTTCTAATCACATCCTTCAATATAAGATAGGGTTTTTTCAAGCTTAGAATGTCCTCATTCAATCTGTTCAGGATAAACCTAACAACTTCCACATTGTCAAAATAAGGAAACTCATTCCAAATGTCCAAACTTCTATTTCACACCTTTAAGCCACTTCAATTCATCGGTCGGCAACAAATTTCTCACATTCCTAATCTTTCTATGGCTATATTCATCCAGATTCACAATTCCTTTGATTTTTTTCATTTTTCTTTTCATACCAAACAATTTTTTCTACCGAGAATAAAATTAGAAATTCAACAAGCGATCAGAAATACCTAATGAATTCACCACCAAATTTACTTGACCCCTTTGAAATTCTGCTACAAAAGCTCCCCTTCTGTTATTTCTTTAGTGCAAGGTGACAAATGAGGTTTCAAAATACCTTTTTATAGCTTCGCACACCTAACCTTTTTTCCGCATTAAATGTTTTTCCCTAGGAGTTTTGGTTACTCTGTTTTCTTAGACAACAAGCTAAGAATCCATATGTGGACCTTCTAGATCTCAATTTTTTGCATAAGTGATCACAAACATATTTGTAGACTGATGGCACAACTACTGAAAATTCCTTTCATTCTGGTGCGAACTAATGATAGGGGGACAAAGGATTTTTCTTGAAAAAAAACTCCCCCTAGGCCAATGACCTGAGATCAATTTTCAAAGGAATTATCAGAGGCTGCTTTCAGTGTGGGCTTATTTCCTTCATCAGATTCACTCTTCTTCACCCATGTTTTCTTCATCTGATCTCTTATTTCTTCCACTGTCACTTTCTATTTTCTTTTATCAACTTTCTGTGAAATTCTTCCTTTGTATACCAAACCTCTACTATCCATGTTTTTGTTCCTGCGGAATATTGTAATGTGACCAAATCTATTACAAATGTAACATACCAGATTTCTTTGTCTTGAACATTCATCCCATTGATTAGCAACATGCCCAAATCTTCCACAGGTATAGCATTTAACATTCCTTACACTAAAAAACATACTTCTGCACTCAATTGACTTATGACCAAACTTATTGCAACTAAAATATTGACCGGGAAATGATAGAATGCTTGAATTTATTTTACTTCTACACTGAGAAGCCCTATGAACAAATTTATTAAAAGAAAAGTAGTAACCATTAAAATTTTGAGCATTGGGTTTTCTTACCTGATATCTTTTTCCTTTGTTCATCTAAATTTTCTATCTAGAATCCTTATGTTCAGATCTAGAGCTTTCACCTTTGTCATAGCCAAGACCTCGCTTATCATTTGCTTCCTTTTGTCCTTTAGTCAGTTCATCAAGCTTAGTAGAACTGATCTCAAACTTCTCCTTGTACATATTTGCAGTAGTGAGTTCATCTCTAAGAATAACTATCTGTCTTTCAAGCTCTTGTTCATTATTTCTGGATTGTTGCAATTTAATCTCTAGCTGAATGAATCCACTATTAACTCTACTACATTATTCAAATTTTTCTCTTAAAGACTGGGCCATATTTTCCTCATTCTTCTTTCTTTCTTCAATCTCTTTAGTTAACATCATCACCACAGATTCCATTTCAAGCTTTAGAGAAGCATTGTTCCTGGAAAGTTTATCACATTCTTCAATTATCTCTTTTAGGGTCTGATTCAGGTGAACATATTCCAATATTTTGTTTTATTTTTATTTCAGCTAATCACAAAGTTCCTTCCTCATTTCTCTTGACTCGTTGATTTTATCCTTTAATGATTGAATGAATTTTTTGACATCCACAAGATTTGCTTTTAATTCCATGACTTCTGCTTTAGATTGATCAAGATCATTAAGTGCCACCATAAGCTATTGTTGAAGACCACCAGAGTCCATTGCAATCAAAGATTCACCTAAGGTTGTTAAACTTCCTATAGAGGAACCTACTCTGATACCAATTGTTGGACTCAAGGAACACTGAGAGGGGGGGTGAATTAGTGTTCAACAATATTCTAAACTTCAATTCAGATTATAAACCATCTACGACATTTAAACAAAATTAAATATGCAAGCACATGAAAGAAACAATCAAAACACCATAACACCAAGATTTTTACGTAGAAACCCTATTAGGGGAAAAACCACAGTGGAGATTAATCCACAATTTATATACTCTGTTAAAAGTATGAAGAAAATGGAATGCACATGCATTTAGGCACATTACCTAGAGCTCACTGCTCAAAGGAAGGAAGGTTCACTACCTTACAAATTGTTTGTGATTACAAAAAAATGTTGAACTGAGAAGATAGTGTCTATAAATGCCTGGTTTCAGTTCTAGTGAAGCACATGAATCAAATTTTGAAGCTTTTATCAAACTTTGCACTTAGCTTTGCTCTTCCTTAATTTGCTTCACAAAATCGTCTTCTGCACAAGCAGAATTGACTCAACTTCCTTCTTGATATTTGTACATGCATTTGTTCTACTCTATTCACCCACTCACACACCAAAATGAATTGCTCGAACTCGCATATATATCTACCAGCAAGAATTCAATTGCTATATGTCAGCTTCAAATAAAATAGAAAATATTATCCACATGTTGACTCAAATCATGAGCAATCTTTAATGTACACCCACAAAAGTTGGCTAGACTATAGCTACGACCCAAAACAAAATAACCAACACAAGAAACAATTAAACAATTACTCCTTATACATCTATGACATGTGACATTCACTAGGTCAGCCATAAAGAGAAAATCAACAGAAAAACATCTTGTCAGATCTCCAAGCTTGTACACCAATTAATGAAACATCACAAAACTTAACAATAAGATAACATATATGCTAAACAATCTATCTCAGGGATCCATAGCTCAAACTGATGATCCAGTGAAGTATATAGATCAACTAACTGACCAAATACCCTATTCTTTTTCCTTTCTGTTGGTAGAACACTGTTCTCTACTTTTCCTACCGGTATGAGCAAATTGTGATCTATGGACCAAAATAATGACTTCAGTTGCCATCAATGACAACACTATAAGCTATATGCCAACATACCACTACCTCCTTTACCTCACCAATCCAATCCAACAAGATAACCCTCATTTATCTTCAATTAATCAACTGGGACCAACAACACACACTAGTTCTAGATTCATTTGAGAATGATGAGGTTATTCCAAAATTCATGGGAGCTTGACATCATATCTTTAGAGATCACAAGGTAGGATTTGAAATTGAATTAGACACAAAAGCCTATGTTGGAAAGATGATTGAATCCTTTATTTAAAAAAGAGAAAATTTGAAAATTAATACATGATCTTTAAGTGAAAACCTCAATATGAAACTTTTCGATCATAAAATAGTAAAAATAAATAATGCATCCAAAGGTGAAAATCTCCCTAAGGCACTTGAGGATGAAGGATTTGATCTTCCCCATTTAGAGCAAGAAAAGATCGCAATTCTAGTAGATCCATCCAAGCTAGTCAACATGGGATTGGAATAAGCTCCACAGATAAAATTGCATTTGACATCGTTATATGATGAGGAAACGCATAACTTGGCCAAATTTCTTAGTGAAAGGAAGGTATATTTTGCATGGTCTTATGCCGATATTCCTAGTCTTGATATATCCCTAGTGTTACATCATCTCACGATAAATCGTGATGTCAAACCAATCAAACAAAAGTTATGAAAGATGCATCCCATATACAATTACTATTAAAGGTGGAACTACAAAATTTACTTGATGTTGGGTTCATTCAACCAATTAATTTGCTTGAGTGGGTTTCCAACCTGGTTCTAGTTTCCAAACCAACTAGGGGCATAAGGATCTACACTGAGTTTAGAGATTTGAACAAAGCATGTCCTAAGGATGATTTCCCTTTACCTAACATAGATATCATTGTAGATCTCTTAGTTGTTCATGAAATGCTATCACTCATGGACATATTTTCTTGGTACAAAAAAAATGTGATTGCTAAAGAGGATTAGTACAAAACAACATTCACATGTCCATGGGGAACCTATTGCTAGAATACGCTACCTTTCAGTCTAAAAAATGTAGGAGATATATATCAAAGGGAAATGTAATTAATATTTCATGACATGATTCATAAAATGGTTGAAGATTATGTGGATGAGGAAAAATTATTAACAAGGAAGGGACATCTAGATGCGTTAGGTCCAATTTTTGATAGACTTGAAAAATCTAGTGTAAGGTTGAATCCAAAAAAGCATCTTTGGAATCACTAGTAGAAAACTCTTGGGATATATAGTGTCACAAAGAGGCATTGAAGTTGATCCAGTGAAAATGAAGGAAATTATGGAAATGGAACCACCTATAATGTCACAGAATTGCACCTAGGGGCAATTCCACATTTTGTAATTATTGCCTAGCATTTATGATGCCTTAAAATATTACAAAATCCTGTGGGTCAGAATTTTGTGATTCTAACTCCATGTGGACTTGTGGCTAAGTGACACAAGCCTGAAAATGTGTTTTCTGAGAATCTAGGCTTTGGATGCGTGTGTGGCATGCATATTTCTATGTGGTGCGCTAGTGTCCTGGTAGTTTCCAAAGTTTAAAATGTGGAATCTAGAATACTAGCCCTTGAGACACATGTCCTAGCAGTTACATTTTGAAATTAATGGCTCTTTTCCACCCTTGCAAGAATTAAAAACCCCTTTTTTGCTCTCATTTGGGGGTTGGAAGACATCACTCAAGCTTTCTCATTTCACTTGCTCCAATTCAGAGTTCTCTTCACTTTTGACAGTAGTGCTCTCACAAGCGAAGCCATGCTAGACTAAGGTCCTCCCAGTAGCATCAATAGCTCTTAAGCAAGCACCCAACAGTGTGTCTGTGTTCTCCAGAGAGGGTCTAGGATCATGGATAACACTCTCTCTCTTTCACTTTCCTTTCATATTTTCTCATTTACTATATTGTGGTGCGGGTTCTACTCCTGAGCAATTTTTTCTTTCACCACACACTTTTTGTGGTGCGAGTTGTACTCTTGAGCGGGTTTTTCTTTCACCACATGCCTTGTTTACTTCTTTAGCACTCCTTTCCAACTTGGGTATCCATGGAGGTGGGAACACCAAAGTGGGGTCTGACTGAGGCAAGCCCTTATATAGCCAACCAACAACTTTCCTCTCATTCTTTTGAGTGTAGGTCATGAAAAGGAGCTTGGAGTGAAGATTCAAATGTTTAGAAGAAGGTAAGACATTCAGAAGAAGGTAAGCTTTCTCCAAGCATCCTTGTGTTCATTTTAGTTTCTAGCTTTCTAATTAGTCATAATAGTTCAATACGACTCACCCCTAAGCTTAGAAGCAAATCTTATTTATGTTCATTTGAGTTTTTGAGTTCTCTGTTGCTCGGGATGCCAACACATCCTTTAAACAACAATACACCATGATGGCATCCTAAAACTATGTTGATGTCTTATGGCCAAGATCTCCCTCTTCTAAGATAAAAATCTCTTAGTTTTTCTCTCTCAGGGTCTCTAGTGGTTTTTCCTGAAGCATAATTGAATATTAGTTCTTTATGATTCTGCTAATCTGTTATTCTGAGGTGTATAAGGGTAGTTCATTCCTTGGTGATCTCTCAATAAAGGGGAGACCCATGTGCAACAAATCCTTGTTATATCACATTTTGGTGAACCTGACATGAACATCGATCTTTCTTCATGATGTTGCACGTTCATAATAATGACCTTTTTGAGGAAGATTTTGATATATTGGAAGATGCTCTAGATGATTTCTTAGGAAGGATCTCCCCTATCTACAAATATCCTGAACAAGTCTCCTCTCAATAGGTTGATGGATAAGTAAATGTGGTGGTGGTCTTTGTGGCTCCTCTAAGCCCTAAGAAACCTGTCATTTATGTAACCATGGTTGACTCTTCTATCTATGGGATTTCATGTCATAGCAATTCACTAGACTTATACTCAAGGTTCATGAAAGCTATGGACTCTACATCTTATAATGTTGTCAGACACACATATCCTACAAGAAGTAATAAATTTTTTTTGAATCAACAACCTACTATTCCTATATCACAACCGTCTATCCCTACTTCTTTACCACCTTCTCAACCAAGCCTTCCTTCAACACCTAAACCTACGATCAAATCACCTGGTGATTATGATCTTATCGAGCAGCTTAGCGTTACTCCAGCTAAGATCTCACTTTGAGACCTACTTCAGACCACTCTGGTTTATTAGGAGATGCTCCAAGAAGCTTTACAAAATATTCTCATTCCTTCCTGCACTAGTTCTACGGATTCGTCGAATATCACTTCCCACCCACAAGAACTCCCACCTTCAGATGTATAGAAGCAAGCAGACCCTTTGATTATTATAGTCAATGTTAACAACATCGATATTAGGAACACCCTCATTGACACCAGTTTGGCTCTCAATGTTTGTAGTGTAGACCTATTACCTAAAATTAAGATTCATTCATATTCTTTAGTTGTTTCCTCCTTGTACATTCGTGGATTTGATAACTCTAAATGTCAAGCTCTAGGTATGATAATACTACCTTTGCAGTGGGCCTTGTTACCTTACCCACATTATTTTATGTGATGCCTTGCCCCTTACCATATAACCTCCTCTTAGGGAGACCTTGGATCCATGCTATGGGTGTGGTGAATTCTACTTTACACCGCTCTTTGAAGCTCATTGTAAATAATCAAGTAGTTATAGTTAAAGAAGACCCAAAAGGTATTCACCTTTGTGAACTAGTTGTTGTTGGTCACACTTCGGTTGTATCTACTCTCAAGAATTGTATTCCATCTTTCACCATTGACGCTATGGAACATTCTTCATCCATACCCTCCATGGAAGTTGTTCCCAGAGCAAGTGTTGGAAATGAACAATCACCTAAAGTAGAAGACCCTGAGTCTCCCCCATCTACTTCTCAAACGAACACTTTCCTAGGAGATGATGGGGGATCCTTGAATTTCTCTGAATTCTTCTTTGCAGAACACAAGGTGAACCCCTCTTGCATAGACCTTCTAGGTACCCTTGACACACAGGTGTATAATGCTCCTGTAGAGGAGAAGTGTGATCCTATTCAGGAGATCACTCCTTCCTGTGCTAAGGAAAATAATCATGCTCTTGCAAAGGAGATTAACATTTGTGAGTCCAATAAAGAAGGTGTGAGTACCCTTGTAGAAACGTTTGACATCCATTGGTGGAATGAAACACTCTACATGGACCTGCCACCTCTTGAGGTTTTACAAACTTGTTACAGGTTTGGATATGAGCTCGCTTCTCAGTATGACTATGGATAGGAAGGTCTAGGGTGTATCGAGCATGGGATTCAAGTCCCTTTCTAGTTCAATCCATGACAGTGCTATCTGGTTTTGGGATGCTCTGTTGATCAGTCTAAGCAAAAACCTTGGTGGAGTGTTAATATGATCTCAGTCGAGCTACTAAGCCTAGTTCACCCTAAGTTAATAGAGGAAAGGAAGCAAGCTGAGAAGATCCCTCTCGATGTATTCTCTTTGGATGAAGTGCTAGAGGAATTTCTAGGTGCTTACTTTGCATTACCTCCTTATCATCACAAGAAACAGTTCCCGTATCGCTTGCACAGTCAAGCGTACTTTGGAGAGTTTGTTTTGAGTATTTTTGAGGAAGATCCCTTATCTAACGTCAGTGATGATGTCACACTATCTCATCCTAAAGACCGTATTTCCCTTCTTAAAGGAGATACAATTGAAATTTCTATGGATCCTAAATCCTCAAAGAAAGTGATCACGATTAGAAGTGTTTCTCTTCAGAGGAAGTAGATGAACACTCTGATCTCTTGCACTCTCATTCTGATATCTTTTCTTGGAAATACAAGGATACGCCCAGTATTACTGAATCTATAGTGGTTCACAACATCATCTTATGTCCCAATGCTAAGCTAGTTAAAAAAAAAATCCAAAAAATCAATCCTAGGGTGGCATTGATGGTCAAGATCGAGATAGATAAACTATTGAAAGCAAGCTTTATCCATTCTATCGATTATTCCCCTTAGATTTTGAATATAGTTTTCATTAGTAAGCCTAATGGCCATATTCGCATATGTATCAAATTTTGCGATCTTAATAAGGCTTCTCTTAAATATGATTTTTCGCTGCCTAATATAGATATGATTATCGACTTGACTGTAGACCATGCATTACTATCTTTTATGGATGGCTTCTTGGGTTACAATCAAATTCGTATTAACTTGGATGATCAATACAAGACAGTCTTCACTACCCCGTGGGGTACTTTCTATTATGTGGTCATTCCCTTTGGATTAAAGAACATGGGAGCTACTTACCAGCAAGTGATGACCCTAATATTTCATGATTTTATCCATAAGATCTTAAAAGATTACGTTGCTGACATATTAGCAAAATTGATAACCTGTCAAGATCATGTAAAGAACCTTCATGTTATTTTTGAGAGTCTTCAACTCTATAAAATGAGACTAAATCCCCATAAGTGCATCTTCAATGTTGACATCGAAAATCTTTTGGGGTTTATAGTTTCTCACCATGGGATCAAAGTTGTTACTAATAAGATTGATGCCATTGTTAACATGCCTCCACTGAGGAATATCACTGAGTTGTAAATTTATAGGGGAAGATTCAGGAAATTCATAGATTTATATCTCAGTTGGCTTATCGTACCCTTCCTTTCACTTGCTTATTGAAAAAGGATGTTCGTTTCATATGTGATGAAGAATGTTGAAAATCCTTTGAATCAATCAAATCCTATTTGGCCAATCCTCATATATTGATGTCGACTATGCAAGATAGACCCTTTTTGCTTTACCTTTCCGCATAACCATATGCTTTGGCATCTCTTTTTCTTTTAGCTCAATATGATGACACTAGGAAGGAAAGAGCGGTATACTACATTAGTCGCATTTTGGTTTACTATGAAGTTACCCATTATTCCTCCATGGAGAAGCAATGCCTCACTCTCATCTTTGCTACACAGAAGTTGATACATTATCTCCTTCATGCTGAAACACATCATAGTAAAAATGGATCTCTTAAAGCATCCGTTCTCTAGCACTGACCTAGTTGGGAGATTAGTGAAATGGGTTATGTTTCTTTCTAAGTTCGACATAAAGTTCATTACTCAAAAATCAATAAAGGGTCAAGCAGTTGCGGATCAGCTGGCATACGCTCCCTCATCTTGCTCCTTTCTAGGGTTGGATTTGTTTCCTGACGAAAATATTTTTGTAATTAATTAGGACCTTGAGAGGAAAATATATTTTGATGGATCAAGGTTTCAAATTAGTTCTGAAGCAAGTGTGGTTCTAATATCCCTTGAAGGTAAACCAGTTCCTCTATCCTTTTGACTAAGTTTTCCTTGTACCAATAACATCGCTGAGTATGAAGCCCTTATTGCTGGCTTGCGTGTTGTGATTGCACTAAAAATTCAAACATCTTTGTATTTTAGGTGACTCTGAACTTATCATGAACCAGATAATGGGAACCTATCAAGCCAAGCAAAATAAGTTGTCCTGATATTGATACCTTTCCTTGTCCTTGCTCAAATAGTTCTCTTCTTTCACAATAGACAATGTCCCTAGGAGAGAAAATAGACATGTTGACGCCATGGCAACTTTTGCTTCCTTGGCACCTTCAAAAGAAGACATGAAAGAATACCACTTCATGGTCCAGGTCCCATGGACCCCTATGGTTCTCAACCAACCCAAAGTCGAGCCCCTATGGTTCTTGATGATGCGACAAAGAATGATCACACTCGTATAAGAAAGCTTTCAGTTCATTATATTATTTTGTCTGATGTCCTTTATAGAAAAGCCTATAATGACTTGCTTCTCAAGTGTCTTACTAATGTAGAAATACCCCTTACCCTTAAGGAAGAACATGCGGGCTACGGGGGTGGACACTTTAGTTGTAGATCCTTGGCAAGAAGATTGATACACATGGGGTACTATTGGAAAATTATGGAATAAGATTCCTTTGAATTTGTTAAGAAGTTCCCCCAATGTCAGCAACACAATTGTCTTATTCATGCACCTGCACAAGAATTATAGAATCAAATTTCCCCTTGGCCATTCACAAAATGGGGGTTGGATATTATTGGAATAATATCACCTCCTTCTTCCAAGGGACATACCTTTTGTTGGAGTTATGGACAGACACTGAGAGGGGGGTGGTGAATCAGTCTCTAAACTTTTTCAACTTCGACCAAGATTTTTAATTCTGATTTCCTTATCTTTCAACAATAGAGTAGAGTAATCACTTTTGAAAACACAAAGATATGACAACATTTAACTTAATCTATTAGAAAAATTATGAAAATATGATTTGAGTGAGATATCTTCCATTTTCCAAAAGAATTATGGCTGACATTGATTAACAATCAAATCATGATGACAGTGCAAGTGCAACTCATAAGACTATGCAAATGATAATCAACATTATTGACTCACTTCTTAAAAAATTGATTGGAATGTAGCTTTAAAGAGAAGAAAGGTATTGAGACAACAAACACCTTTAGAAAATTATAACTATTCTTGAGCAATGAATCAAATGAGAACTTTTAAGCTTCCTTTTGAATTGGACTCTTCAACAATGACTTGTGTAAGATATTTGAACTAAATATTTGCAAATATGAAGGAACTATCATTCAAAAATGCTTAGACTGATAAAAATTATCACAATCAAGAAATATTATGACATCAAAACAAAGACACCATAAGACAAAGGATTTGCCGAGTGGAAAACCCTCCTGGGGTAGAAAAACCACTCCTAAACTGCCTTAGTGGCTTAATCTTCAAAAAACCACTGTTAACAATGCCTTATAGGCTAATTTCTGAGCACCAACTGAAGGAGCACCAACCCCTCATTTTGAAACACCAATTTCAAGGAGAACCAACCCCTCAAATTATTTTCAAAACAATAATAATATCAGAGGATCTCTCTATTTTCAAGTAAGCTCAAGAAACTCAACACTCTTATCTACCTAATACCCTAAGAATCCAACTCTTTGAATCATTAAAATATTAAATAGAAAAGAATTACAACTCTGTTCTACATCATGTTTTCCAAATTTTTGTATTACATAGTTTTTCAATACATCTCTTGATACAGCCAAAATAACTATGTCTCAGAATTACAACCAAAAGAAGTTTCAGTATTCACAACACTGTGTTTTATACATCTTTTCCAGTGTGTAGTCTTCAAAGAGATTAGAGGTCAAAGGAGAGCTGAAACCTCCTTTCTATTTTCAGAAAAAAAAGATACCAGAAAAATAAATGTTTGCAAGAGTAATGCTTGTACAATAGGTTGTCAATAAACTGACAATCATAAATCAAAGTTCCTTTTTGAAACTATAAATGCCTTTCACAAAAAACCAGATGCTTCATTAAAACAAAATACTCATTTGAAACTATTTTCAAAATACCCGTATGTAGAATCCATCAATTTGTAACGAATGTAATGTGTCAGTAATGAAACTAGCAGATCTTTCAAGATTCATGACTGCTCATTAACAGAAATTCATAAAACCTCAATGCAAAAGAAATATTTTGCTTTTAAGAGCCTTCAATGAAGATTTGAGGTAAAACAAATACTTTTATGGTAACAAGTGACAGGTGGGAACAAAGCACCATTCTATCTTCATAGCCCACTTTACCACGTTGATAGAAATTAAAGAATATCACAACAATTGTCAAGGTAACTGAAATCTTCTCATGCCAAAACTATCAGAGATAACACAAGAACCCATTTATCTCCTCTTTCATTTTTTTATTCAAATTCTTGATTCAAACAAAGACAATAACTTCCATGAAAATCAAATGATGGATGTGATACCTTTTTAGCAGTATGAAATACAAATAAATACTAGTCAGAATTGTTGCTCCGACGATTTCCTTCAACCACTGTCGAGCTTCCAGCCAGTGAGGCACACCAAACATAGCAGCCATACCATTCATTGTTGAAACAAAAATGAATTTCATCTTTGCCCTATTCTCTCCTTTCCATCAATGTAATGTTATGCCGAAGGCAACTTTATCGCCGTCAATCATCCCTCTTTTGTCGCTGTGACATTCTATTGTTAGGGAGACGTTTCGTAGATAATTCTTTGTTTTACCGAAAGTCATCCTTTCATCCAGTGTTGCTGAGACAATTCATAATCGGGGAGAGGTTCCAATGAATTCATTGAGTCATACCGAAACACCCCGCAATACATACTTGATCGCCGAGACATTACCAACCTCTCACCGAAAGCCATTCATAAGACTTTGTCGACAAGACACAACAACCTTGCCATGAACTCACTTCGATGAAAAAGTTTCTCACTAAAAAGTTCTTTCTTGTGCCGGTCGGCGAGACACAATAGTTTTCTCACCGAAATGTAACCTTCATTCTCATGTGGGTTGTCGTGACAAATTGTTATTAGGGAGACCATATGTAGATTTCATTATGTTTCACCGAAAGACTTTATCCATTCTGAGTCGCTGAAACAAAAACACACTCTCGCCGAGATGTATCCTTCATCCTTCTTCGCTAAGACAATGCATAGTCGGGGTGACTTCTTGTAGAGCATCCTGTGTCTTACCAAAAGCCCACGTGATCATTCTTGTTCACCGAGACAACGCAATGCCTATGTCGACAAGGTCCATATGTATTCCATCGGTGAGACCCACAGGGTTCGCTATGACATTATATCGATGCCGCAACTCTTTCTGATGTGTTCCCATTCAACCTATGGTCAGTGAGACATAAAAATCTCGCTGTGACTTCATACTAACGGTATAACTCCTGCCGATAGGGAACACCCTCTTTTTCCGAAAGCTACCTGTATGTAAAATCCAATCGTCATGACATCAGAAATGTCTTGCTAATAGGCAATGTTGCCTCTATTTCACCTACAGTTAAAACAGGCAAGATAATCAAATGTCAGGACTTTAGAGGCAATGGGATGTTCACTCAGGGGTAGGGACTCTGCATCTGTTGCTAGGTCGTGGAACTCGGTGGAAGAAGCTCCCCTGGGAGTATTCAGCATGAAAAAATCATCTAAGGAAAAGTCGGCAGGACTCTCCTATTCTCTGGCCGACTGACTGTTTGTTTCTTTCCATCTTGAGTAGGTCACTGAGACCTAGTTTTAGTCATGCCGAATGACCCTGTGGAGCTATCACTATAGTGGAGGAGATTCGGTATGACCTCTCACCGTGTAGTTTTTTCTTGGCCGATAGGCCATTCAATCGCAATTCACCAGGACTCTTGGTGACTATGGGCTTCGGGGAAATGTATAGCATTTGGGGAGAGGTCCCAGTGAAGTTTTAATCTCTCACCGACGTGTGAAGAATCTCAGAGTGAGGGATGCTTTCAGAAAAGGAGTTGGGGCTTTGCCGAGAGATCTTGGCGAGGTCAAAAGGTCTCCCCGACCAGTGGAGCCTCCCAAATGAAATGTAATTTTGACCAAAGGATAGGGGTCTTAGAAAAATATTTTTCTGAGATGGAGATATCTCCCCAACTGAAGGATAAAGCGAAGGGGCCTTGGTACGTTTGTCTTTGGTAGGACTCTCGCCGATCATGAAGACCTCGCTGAGAGCATTGGATATCAGCATAGGGTCATGTCAAAGTGTAGATGTCTCGCTGACAGCAAAGGGAGATCGGCAGATGATGTTGGTTTTGGCGAAAGATGGTAGGATCTCCATGATGTCTCAATGACACATGGATGTCTTTCCCATGCCGAAGGAACCTGAAGAGCAAAAGGAGGTCAGCAAGATGTCTTGTCGACCGAGCAGGCTCTCCCTGAACTCAAGTGATCTTTCGACGCAGCAGGGAGATTTTGATATAGAGTCTTAGCGATAGGGAGGTCTCAGCGACACAAAGGGCTTGCCATGATTTGAGGCTATCGGGGTGAGGTTTTACCAACCCGAAAAGGTCTCACAGAAATCCGAAGGAAATCTCAAGCCCGGAGGAGAAAAGTAAGCTCAGGGTAAACGAAATGAGCTTGCCATGGACTCTCGCCGACTGTTCTATGATATTCCAATAGCTGCGGAGACACCTAATCTCATCGGTGAGATGCTTCTAGTGTCTCGTTGAGATGCGATTCGACAAGGGAAGTATTGACCACCCGATGAAGTTGCATGGATTTCACTCAGCCAATCAGGAAGAGTGAAGGCAAGCCGTGGCAGAACAAAATGTCAACACAAGATGAATACAACGTGTATCTGTTCTGGACCCAGATGCATTCAAAGCACTCAACAGGAGGATTTAGTAGGTGGACACGTAGGGGTCAGAATTAAATTCAGCAAAAGATCTAAGGAGTTTCTCCAAGTAGTTGCTCTTCACCGACACAAACAGCCAGGACATGCGGGATGCAGCATTAAATTTGATCAAAAGATCTATGGGAGATATTTTCTGATGCCCAATATTTTTGTGAGCCCTAAAGGGCCGAGATCTTTTCTGTATATAAGGCATTTTTATGCCTTTTTGTACACAGTTTGGATGTATGCTCTTCTAAAGTCTATGACCCTTTTGCAGTCCACTCTCAGACTAGCACATTTCTGTAATTCAATTTGGAACATAATATACAAAACCTACCTTGGTTGCCATTGATGGTCCATCTTTTTCCCTTCTGATTCTTGTGAAGTATTGTGCATTCTTTAGTGATTCATTAAGCTACTTAGTGAAATTTTCTCTTTCCTTATAGCTTTTTTTTCATGTCATGCCTTTCTTTGTAGCAGCAATATCATGTAGGTTTCAAACTGTGTTTACTTAATCTTGCACATGATCTTCTATTTTGTGAAAAATCTACCTTTCCTTCTTGAAGCTCATGGGTATGTCAAACTTGTTTGAACTTGTGATCTATAGGATCTTGTTGTGCAGTCTCATGGCTGTCACCAGTATTCAAGTGTAGCCCGAGTATTTCATTGTTCCTGTCAGTTCGGTGTATCACCATAGAATTAGTTTAATTTCCATGTATTCCTTCTCTCTTTTCCTTACAAAATCTGTAGTTTAGGTGATAACCCAACAAGGAAGTTGGCCTTCTCCAGAGGTTCATTTCAGTCATAGGTGACCCACAGCCTTGAGATGATCCCATTGTGTCTCTAGAAAGCTCAGTTTCTTGTAAACTCTACACATGGTGCAATTCTAGGTGACAACAGGCAACACAGACGTTTATTAGAAAAAAATGGATCGGGGAGACCTTGGCATTCTCACGCCGATATGTTCTTTTTCTGTTGCCAAAACAATGTACAAAAAAAGATAACCTGAGACTGCATGAAGCTCAAACTGATCAGTACCATAAGATATTAAAATTGTGAATGTAAACTGTCCACTGAATGCCAAGACAAGTAAACCATATAGACCAAAACTGTATCAAGATAAAGCATGAGAAACCAATCTGAAACTATCAATAAGTAGAATCAACTAAAAGGGATTTTTTCATCAAGGACAAACCATATGATTACAACTAAGAACCAACAAACTCCCCCTTTGTCTTTGATGGAAAAACACAAATGACTCTCCCCCTTTTTGCCTCAATGACAAAGGATAGAAGAGAAGAATGTGCAATGACAGGAAACACATCTGAGAAGCCAACCAAATACCATAAGAACCAGCTACAAATAGAGTAATAGTGTAGCAGACATATTTGTAGGAGAGCAGTCAGATTGTAACATGCTAAAATCATAGCAAAAATAACAATATGTCCTTTTCAAGAATCTCGGTCCATATCATCAATGCCAAAGCAAAGGTACCAAAATATTATAATGTAACAAACCAAATTGATACCTAAAGATTGAAGACCTATTACTTGAACATACCACCTTCTTTGTCATGTTCGATCAAGGCACATTCAAGATCACCTACTCCACATTCAATTTGATTAACTTCAATCTAGCAAAACTAGAATTTGAGCACAAACAACCAACCTCTTCTCAGCACAAGTAACCTCAGTCACTGTCCATGACAATACACAACAAATATCAATGATACTAGTAATTCTTATTCAAATGACACACATCATTTTACTCTTTTCATACACAAAATATAACTTGAAAGCATGTATACTACATAATTCATCGTCAATCTATTCGTGTACACCCATCCTCATTCCATATGAAAACTTCTATTACCACATGGAGAACGATGAAAAAATACCAAAGATAATTAATCTCATCCCTCACACAACACCGAATAATATCATCATAGAAATAACTCATAACATTAAACATGTTTTTCAATCATTATTCTCCAAAGATAAATACATCGACATCACTTCAAAACAAAGGCTTTCTTATTTTTTAATATATTGAGGAACTCATCTATATGTCTCCACACTGCTCAAAGATGTCATAAGGACATACCATTATTTCCAAAACCCAAGCATCCAAAAAAATTATTTAAAAAAAAGGTGCACTATCATTTCAAAAACTTTTGAAAACTGTCAACCACAAGACTAAGCAAAAACATTCCTTAATGCAGAGATTCATTCATTACCTTTCAAATCAGATGATTACCTTTGTCAGTAATAATAAAAGGTTAAGGAATTTAAACCATAAAGCTTCAGCTCCAATCAATGATTGTCAATATCAGAGTCACAAACTCGAACAAGTAGTCATGACACATTATCAAATAACTCAAAAAAATTTACTTTTGATCCATGACATTTCTGTTGTTATGTTACAATCAAAAAGGTTGTCTCAAATAACACAGTCCATACAAATTCATCACCAAACACACTGTCCACCAATTTTGTGCAAACATTATTCATTATGACTTTTACTTCATTGTTCTTAGCAATACATGTTATGAAAAATACATTATGTGAGCAAAAATAACCCATTTCTCTTCCTTCAAAACACTGTCTAGTTCACTAGCTAGACACTAGATTCATCAGCACCTTAAGAATTGAGCATCAACTTCACCAAAGAACTGTCAATGTACTTCAAACATGAATTTCAAAAACATATGCAGACCTCCGTAATTAGTTCAATAAGAATAAACATAATGAAATAGTGGCATTTACAAGCCATTTCTTTACATCTTATACCACCAAAAGCAAATGCAAGATGTCATACCTCATTCTAGACTCCATAGGGGTAAAATATATTACCATAATAGACTCCCCCTGAGTCTTTGCTTCTTCTCAAGACTTGGAAGGCAACACTTGTGCAAGGAGTTTTCTTAGAAGCATCTTTATTGCTCTTCTTGTCATCTTGATTACTCTTTCCTCTCCACTCTAATGAATACCTTTTCACTTGTTTGCTTAAAGTACTTGTCTTTCTATTGAAGTTGCATTGTTGTACTTTATGTCCAATGTTATTACATCCGAAACAAATGACTTTGTGATTGTTCTGAGAAATAGAAGACTTCCTATAGACATTTCCAACATTGTTCCCTACATTATTATCACTTGTATTTATTCTACAGTCTCTTCTCAAGTGACCAAAATTGTTATAGTTGTAACACACCACATCATCATTTCTAGGGACATTAGAATGATTCTTATTTGACCATCTTATGCAATCAATTTCCTTATGACCATAGTCATTACAAACATAACAATATCCTTGGAAATAATGATTATACCTAAATGAATGATCATGCCAAGGATGTGAAGATCTGAAGACATTTTTCCTTTCTCTATGAATACCTTTAGATTGTCTTCTAGTGTCAATGTTATCCTTTGATGCAGCAATACTGTAACCAATATCAACCTTCATTCTTGGTGTTTGCTTGGCTGTAAAATTCTTTCCATCTGAAGTAGTAAACATTGTTTCATGTTTAGATTTGTTTGCAGAGCTTTGTCCAACCTCATATCCCACTCCTATAGGATCTTTAGAATGCTTTTGCCTACCCAACATCTCATTCAATATATTAGTACTATGATCAAATTTCTGAATTTTATCAGATTGAGCCTTGATACTTTCAAACTCTTTTCTTAAAGAAACTACCTCTTCTTCAAGTTTTAGACAAACAATATTTTTAATCTCCAAATCAGAACTCACAACGTCTGCAATCCTCTTATATTATTCAATTTCAATTTTTTGACTTATAATCATATCATCCTTAAGAGTTGGTTCTTTTAACAAGGAATCATTATCTAAAAATTTCTTTAAAGAATCAATCTCATTTTCTAGTTTATTACACAATTCATCCTTGTCTTTTATCTTGACTTCCAAACTCTCTTCTTGTTGAAGTTTTCTTGTTAAAAACTGGTTTTCTTTTCTAAGTTGCTTAATAGTATCTAAGGCACATAGGAGTTCACCTTCCAAATCAACCTCACTTTCTGGTTCATCATATTCCTATTCAGAGTTAACTTCACCCAAAGATTGATCTAATTTTACACAAGTTTCTTGATCATTTAAATATTTATTAATGATCTCCTTGGTCTTCTTTTCAAAACTTTGAAGGTTTACACCTTCTTCACTCTCAGATGTTTCACAACTTATTTCAGTATCCAAAGATATCTCCTCTTGTAACTCACTATTCTGATTCATTTCAGTCAACTTGTCCCAAACTTCCTTAGCACTACTATAATGAATGACTTTTGTAATGAGTTTATTTGGAAAGTTATTAAAAATAGCATTTATAGCTCTGGTATTGAATTCAAGTGCTTTCTTCTCTTCAAGAGTGGAAGGAGATGTTGCAGATGTAGTACAACCCTTTTCAACTGCTGCCCACACTTCAGATCCTAAAGAAAGTAAGTATGTTTCCATCCTATTTTTCCATATAATCAATTTTGTTCCTTTGAACTGAGGAGTTCCAGATCTAGGATACTCTACCATTTCAGAGCTACTGTTTATGAACTCTTCCTAGATATTCCTTAAAGTAGATTCAAGTTGAACATGATGAATAAAATTTTGCTGAGAACATCTTTTTCCCTTATTAACCAAAGTACTCCAAGAAACCAGGAACAATCCTAGGTGGTTTAGACCTATCAGAGGACCCTATGCTCTGATACCAATTGTTGGAGTTATGGATAGACACTGAGAGGGGGGGTGAATCAGTGTCTAAATTTTTTCAACTTTGACCAAGATTTTTAATTCTGATTTCCTTATCTTTCAACAATAGAGTAGAGTAATCACTTTTGAAAGCACAAAGATATGACAACATTAACTCAGTCAATTAGACAACTTATGAAAATATGATTTGAGTGAGATATCTTGCATTTTCCAAGACAGTTATGGCTAACATTGATTAACAATCAAAGCATGATGACAGTGCAGGTGCAACTCATAAGACTGTGCAAATGATGATCAACATTATTGACTCACTTCTTAAACAATTGATTTGAATGCAGCTTTAAAGACAAGAAAGGTATTGAGACAACAAACACCTTTAGCAAATTATAACTATTCTTGAGCAATGAATCAAATGAGAACTTTTAAGCTTCCTTTTGAATTAGACTCTTCAACAATGACTTGTGCAAGATATTTGAACTAAATATTTGCAGATATGAAGGAACTATCATTCAAAAATGCTCAGACTGATAAAAATTATCACAATCAAGAAACATTATGACATCAAAACAAAGAGACCATAAGACAAAGGATTTTTTGAGTGGAAAACCCTCCTGGGCTAGAAAAACCACTCCTAAACTGCCTTACTGGCTTAATCTTCAAAAAACCACTGTTAACAATGCCTTATAGGCTAATTTCTGAGCACCAACTCAAGGAGCACCAACCCCTCATTTTGAAACACCAATTTCAAGGAACACCAACCCCTCAAATTATTTTTAGAACAATAATAATATCAGAGGATCTCTCTATTTTCAAGTAAGCTCAAGAAACTCAACATTCTTATCTACCTAATACCCTAAGAATCCAACTCTTTGAATCCTTAAAATATTAAATAGAAAAGAATTAAAACTCTGTTCTACATCATGTTTTCCAAATTTTTGTATTACAGATTTTTTCAATACATCTCTTGATACAACCAAAATAACTGTCTCAAAATTACAACCAGAAGAAGTTTCAGTATTCACAACACTGTGTTTTATACATCTTTTCCAGTGTGTAGTCTTCAAAGAGATTAGAGGTCAAAGGAGAGCTGAAACCTCCTTTCTACTTTTAGAAAAAAGGATGCCAGAAAAATAAATGTTTGCAAGAGTAACGCCTGTGCAATAGGCTGTCATTAAACTGACAATCATAAATCAAAGTTCCTTTTTGAAACTACAAATGTGTTTCACAAAAACCGGATGCTTCATTAAAACAAAATACTCATTTGAAACTATTTTCAGAATACCCATATGCAGAATCCATCAATTTGTAATGAATTTAATGTATCAGTAATGAAACTGGTAGATCTTTCAAGATTCATGACTGCCCATTAATAGAAATTCATAAAACCTCAATGCAAAAAGAATATTTTGCTTTTAAGAGCCTTCAATGAATATTTGAGGTAAAACAAATACTTTGATGGTAACATGTGACAGGTGGGAACAAAGCACCATTTTATCTTCACAACCCACTTTACCACGTTGATAGAAATAAAAAGAATATCATAGCAATTGTAAGGGTAACCGAAATCTTATCATGCCAAAACTGTCAGAGATAACATAAGAACCCATTTATCTCCTCAGGTGGGAACAAAGCACCGTTTTATCTTCACAACCCACTTTACCACATTGATAGAAATAAAAGAATATCACAGCAATTGTCAGGGTAACTGAAATCTTATCATGCCAAAACTGTTAGAGATAACAAAAGAACCCATTTATCTCTTTCATTTTTTTATTCAAATTCCTGATTTGAACAAAGATAATAACTGCCATGAAAATCAAATGACAGATGTGAAACCTATTTAGTAGTATGAAATACAAATAAATACCATTCAGAATTGTTGCTCCCATGATTTCCTTCAACCACTGTTGAGCTTCCAGCTAGTGAGGCACACCAAACATAGCAGCCATACCATTCATTGCTGAAACAAAAACAAATTTCATCTTTGCCCTATTCTCTCCTTTCCATTGATGTAATGTTATGCCGAAGGAAACTTTATCACCGTCAATTATCCCTCTGTTTGTCACTATGACATTCTGTTGTCGGGGAGACGTTTCATAGATAATGCTTTGTTTTACCGAAAGTCATCCTTTCATCCGGTGTCACTGAGACAATTCATAATCGGGGAGAGGTTCCAACAAATTCATTGAGTCATACCAAAACACCCTGCGATACATACTTGATCGCCGAGACATTACCAACCTCTCACCAAAAGCCATTCATAGGACTTTGTTAGCAAGACTCAACAACCTTGCCATGACCTCACTTCGATGAAAAAGTTTCTCACAGAAAAGTTCTTTCTTGTGTCGGTCGGTGAGACACAATAGTTCTCTCACCGAAATGTAACCTTCATTCTCATGTGGGTCACCATGACAAATTGTTATCGGGGAGACCATATGTAGATTTCATTATGTTTCACCAAAAGACTTTATCCATTCTGATTCACTAAAACAAAAACACACTCTCGTCGAGATGTATCCTTCATCCACCTTTGCTAAGACAATGCATAGTCAGGGTGACTTCTCGTAGAGCATCTTGTGTCTTACCAAAAGCCCACGTGATCATTCCTATTCACTGAGACAACTCAATTCCTATGCCGACAAGGTCCATATGTATTCCATCAGTGAGACCCACAGGGTTTGCTATGACATTATATTGATGCCGCAACTCTTGTCGATGTGTTCCCATTCAACCTCTGGTTGGTGAGACATAACAATCTCACTGTGATTTCATATCGACAGTATAACTCCTGCTGATAGGGAACACCCTTTGTCGTTGAAACCATGGAGAAGTCCTGCCGAAGGCTGCCTATATGTAAAATCCAATCATCATGACATCAGAAACGTCTTGCTGATAGGCAACATAGACGTTTATTAAAAAAAATGGATCGAGGGGACCCTGGCATTCTCACGCCGATATGTTCTTTTTCTTTCGCTGAAACAATGTACAAAAAAAGATAACCTGAGATTGTACAAAGCTCAAACTAATCAGTAGCATAAGATATTAAAATTCTAAATGTAAACTATCCACTGAATGCCAAGACAAGTAAACCATATAGACCAAAACTGTACCAAGATAAAGCATGAGAAACCAATCTGAAATTGTCAACAAGTAGAATCAACTGAAAGGGATTTTCTCATCAAGGACAAACCATATGATTACAACTGAGAACCAACACCTTTATCATTACTGCTACAAATTACTTCATGAAATGGGTCAAAGCTATCCCACTCCGATCCACGAATGCTGAAGCTATCTATAATTTACTCATGAATAACATCATTTCTCGATTTGGATTGCCCACTACGCTTGTTTTTGACAATGGTACACCCTTCAAGAACAAGGAAGTGAAGTAATTCCTTGAGAAATTCCATATTCAACATAGGTTTTCCACACCGTACGACCCACAATCTAATGGTCAATTGGAAGCATCTAACAAAAATATTAAGCTTATTCTCTATAAGACAGTTAATAAGCATGGTAAATATTGGCATATTCAATTGACATATGCTTTGTGGGCCTATCACACGAGTGTTCACATGGCTAAGGAAACAATGCCTTACAACCTCCCGTATGGTGTTGAAGTTATTATGCCTTTGGAGTTGGAGATTCCATGTTTATGAGTTTCCATTAAAGGATTAACTGATGATGAAACCTACCGAGTTAACCATTTGCATCAACTAGAGATGCTCAATGACCGCTGTCTATGGGCCCTCAAACATCTTAAAGCTTATCAACAATGGTTATCTAGGAAATATAATCAAGGTGTGCTTCCTAGGACTTTTAAAATAGTAGACCTAGTTCTCTATGAAAATTAGAGAAATGTAAATGTGTCGCCTGATTAGAGAGGAAAATTCAGTCCTAACTAGTTATGCCCTTACATTGTGCTCTCTGTATATGATGCAGGTGCCTATGGACTATCATCTATGGATGGAACACCTTTAAAAGATCTCGTTAATGCAATGCATCTTCATTGATACTATGCATAGTGTTCTATGTGTCATCTATGTGTTGTCCTCTCTACAAAAGGGTAGTAACACTACATCCGTTGACATTATTCATTGACACATTAAGAAAAAATTTGTGTTGTGAATGACCACATGTGTGTGTGTGTGCATGTGACCATGTATACATTACATCTATTAAAACCATTAGATCATCATTGTATTTAATTAACATACAACCATGTGTGTTTATTAAGTCATATTAGTATCTAATGATAGTATACATCCATATGAGCAAATAACATCCATAGCATAAACATACGTAAAAAAAAAGAACATACACATCCAAGTAAAAAAATTCCATGAGATCATAATTGGTGTATCCATATATATATATATATGCACATGTATGTATCAAATTTGTCATGTACATGTATTAGACCAATGCTATAAAAAATGAGTGGCTACTAAATATGTGTCTATACAAAAGATCTACAAGTATATATGAATATATATGTATCTCGCTACAAAAATGATATACAAAATTGATGACAGCGAGCCTCTGATCACTACGGTGCATGGCTCTTGGAGCCCTCTAGCTCTAATGGATGCTCTGGAACCCTAGGGAGGGGCTAAATGGTGGTCATGGAGTGTGAGCGATGGAAGCATGATACAGAAAAAGTTGATTGCATCCCCCTGATCTCTCCCACAGCGTTGAACCTCCACCAGGGTCATAGCTATCAGCTATCCATCGAGGTCATCAAGATGGCTCTGGATGGAATCACACGCCTGCTCGAAAACATCATCCCTCCTCACTGCTATGTCTCACTTGGCGAGCATCATCCACAACTCCCCAACAACTAGTTGTGTTGCCCCCAAATGGTCATCAAATCCATAGTGAGTTGAACAATCTCCATACCCCATTCCTCATAGGCAGTCCTCAGGTGCACAAATGGCTTGAAGCTAGGGGCATGCCACCCCTCTTATGCTAGTTGGTGAGCCTTGAGGACCGATCCCTGAATCGGCACAATAGGGGCGACCTCTGAAATACATTGAGCTATAAACCCAGTCCATCCATGTGTGTCCTTTGCAACCACAGAGAAAGAAAGAGGTATCAGTATCACATGGCATGTATATACATGTGTCGTAAAGAAAAAAAATGGAAGTGTGGAAACATAAAAAACATATCATATATACCTAGGTACCTTGGTAGCCATGTCGGGTCAAGGTGAGGGTCGGTGCTAGGAATTGTGCCGCCAACATTGGTGACCACTCCCAGTGATACTAGTACTACCATGGTTGCAGTAGAAGTTGGTGGTGTTGAAGAGATAGGGGTAGTTGTTCGGAGATTTGACCTCCTTCGCTGCCTTAGCCTTGGTGGTGATGCCTCCTCCTCCTTTTCGGACTACTTCCAACCTCTCCTCCTATTGTATGAAATCTAGGGTGGTAAGTCCTCCTATGGGCCAAGGTCCCCTCTTGGAGCACCCTCTCTGAACATAGGAGTAGGATGATGCCTCTCCCACCATCGTGTAAAATCAGCCACTACCCCAATATTATCCACTGTCGATATAGGGGGCAGATCATGGTTGGGCTCATCATCATCTGAGGGGATGATATCGATAATAGTGGGATGAGGGTGGCCCCTAACCCTCACTAGACTCCTATGGGCCCTAGTGTAGGTGGGCACATCTGTTGGTATGGTCTGTAGTTGGCCATGTTGTCGCATGACCCAACTCCAATAGTAGGGTACTATAAGAAAATCCTTCCACCTGATAAAAAAGTGATCCCACTGCAAGTTCCTCAGGTACCTACTGTCATTCACCCATCTAAAAAATTGATAGGGTCTCCACCAGATCCCATCCACAGTGAGTGTCAAACTGTAAATGCCAAAACTATAAATCTCCAAATCTCCACTAGCTCGTCATGTCATATTAGTGGGCCATGGGAATCCGATATGGTCATCACTAGGGAAAATCGACTGGACAGGTGCACATGATGTGGGAAAAGGCCCACACCTACAAAAGTGTGAACGATGTGAGGCCATGGTACTCATAATGTATGTATCAACCTAACTCCTAGTAGAGGTGCACTAGCATGCTGTGCCCCCAAGAAAAAATGGTCCTTTGCTCTACCATCTCTCTAATAGTGTGGATGAGGCCTCCGTGTAGGTGCAAACCTCATCCATCAATTGTGATCTGAAAGGAAATAGTCATGACCATGACTCGGTGGATCAATGGTGCAATGGTCCTGGCATAGTCATACTAGTGCATGTAGATATGACCCATGTCATTGCCGCACTCTGTCCTCCCTATATAGTAGAGGACCTCCTTCATCTGCTCCTGCACTGAGCATGTATCATCGAGAGCCATCTGCTATCTATGGATGGGTAGCCTGAGGATCCGATAGATGTCCTCAAGTGTGACAGTCATCTCTCCACAAGCTAGCTACAAAGATGATGTGGTGGCATCCTAGCACTCCATAAGAGTTGTTAGCATCCGCTCATGGTAGCTCATGTCTGGCATGGTAAATACGTGCCAGATATTGACCCGCTCTAGAAGTGTGACCTCATCCTCTGATAGATGGTCCCTCTCCTCACGAATGAGTCAGAATGCTCACCCTTCCAGATGCTTCTGAATCTCCTAGTACTCCTACAAAAATTAGCAAAAAAATTGAGTCAGAACATCAAAATTGTGCATGAAAACAAAAAATTAAATGAGACTTATGTGTGCCACACAAATGTCTACCAACCACACATGCATCCTTGACCACCATGGTTGCCTTGAAGATGACAGCGCGTCTTCATGAAAATAGTGTGGAGTTGAGACCACAGTGCTCATCGAAGACCACAACACACATTATAGTTGAGGGTGCAGAAAAAAGAAATTTGCGCACCTCACCGATGGAAAAATTCATAAAATGAGCAAAAAATCATAAAAAATGAGGTTTTGCGGCCTACCTAGTCCACCTCGTGACCCTCAACGATGTCTTGACATAGCTGCTCCAACCTCAACACCTCATACTCTCTCTTGGTCGACATTTTTCTGACTTTCTCTCACAAAAGTCAACAATTTGCTCATAGTGAATAGTGAAAATGACCCTTCTAGGGGCCAACCTAGGTATATATAGGCCCCTTGGGGCCCATTTTTCCTAGAGCTTGTGGCTCCCCGATTTCTCCTAAATTTTCCCACTAGGCTGGGGGAAAATCAGTAGAGGGCATAAGGTCATCTCTTGATCATATTTTTCTTCCAAATCAATGACTTTTTTCTTGATCATTCCTCACTCCGTAGTAGCTTTCTTTTGATTTTTTGAAGCTAACCCAAAATTTGAGTTTTGTAGGTTAACACTCTGAACAATTTTTCACAACCATTTGGATGTTGTTTGTTGAGCTTGAACACTGGGGGAAACTTTAGTACCAATTAGCTCGACTTCAGTGGCTGCTATGGTCTCTCTCTATTGGCTCACAAATCCATAAAATTCACAATTTTGGATGAATTTTTTTCTTTTCTACTTTAGTGAGGCTGATATTTTCAAAATCGAGCTCACTAAAGTGAGGGAAAAATGTAATGTTGCATAATTGTACCTAGGGGCAATTCCACATTTTGGCATTTTTTCCTAGCATTTATGACACCTTGAAATATTAATGAAAAAATCCTATGGGTCAGAATTTCACGATTCTAACTCCATGTGGACCTTTCACTAGGTGACAAAAACTTGGTGATGCATTTTCTGAGAATCTAGGCTTTGGACACATACGCAATGCACTAGCATCCTGGCGGTTTCCTGAGTTCAAAATGTGGAATCTAGAATACTAACCCTTGAGACACATGTCCTAGTGGTTACATTCTGAAAGTAATGGATCTTTTCTGCCCTTGCAAGCATTAAAACCCCTTTTTGGATCTCATTTGGGGGTTGGAAGACATCACTCAAGATTTCTCATTTCACTTGCTCCAATTTAGAGTTCTCTTCACTTTCGACAGTAGTGCTCTCACAAGCGAAGCCATGCCAAACTGAGGTCCTCCCAGCAACTACAGTATCTCTCAAGCGAGCAATCAACAGTGCGTCCATGTGCCCCAGAGAGGGTCTAGGACCGTGGGTAACCCTCTCTATCTCTTTCACTTTCCTTTCATATTTTCTCATTTACTATCTTGTGGTGTGGGTTCTACTCTTGAGCAAGTTTTTCTTTCACCACACACATTTTGTGGTGAGGGTTCTACTCCTGAACGAGTTTTGCATTCACCACACACTTTTTTTACTTCTTTAGTAGTCCTTTCCAACTTGGCCATCCGTGGAGGTGGGAACACCAAAGTGGGTTCTAATTGAGGCAGACCCCTATATAGCCACCCAACAACTTTCATCTCATTCTTTTGTGTGTAGGTCACAAAAATAAGCTCAAAGTGAAGATTTGAACATTCAGATTGGCATTCCCTTGTACCAATAATATAGTAAATTACGAAGCACTAATCACGGGATTAAGAACAACAATTCAATGGAAAATTCAAGACCTTAAATTCTATGGAGATTAACAACTAATAGTGAACCAAGTCAATGATGATTATCAAATGAAGGATGACAAGCTTACACCATACAAGAAAATGGTTGATACCTACAAAGAATACTTCATTGACATATCTTTTGAGAAAATACCAAGGATCAATAATAGAGCAGTTGATGCAATGGAAACTATTGGGGCATTACTGGATATTCCAAAGAATAGATCAAAATATAAATTCCTTGTGGAATAGCTTCTCATACCAGCATTCTAGGTTCCCAAGTTAGAATTCATGTGTGAGGTTGTTGGGCCCGGTTCACCTTGGTACCATGAAATTTTCACCTATCTATATAGAAGTATATTCCTTATTGATGTAACCCCTAACTCACACAAAACCTTTATCAAAAGAGCCTCATAATTTTTCACTATTGGTGATACCTTATATCATAGAAGTTTTGATAACATGTTAGTCAAATTTCTTAACTAGGAGGAAGCTTATGTCACTTTGAAAGAAATACATAAATGCATAATGTGGGTCAAATTCAAGTGGCATAACCTTGCCTAAAAAGTTATTGAGAAGAGGATATTATTGGCCTATTGTGGAGTAGGAGTTAAATCTATTTGTGAAAAAATGTGTACAATGTTAGTAGCATGGAGATCTTATTCATCCTCCAACACAAGAGCTCCAACCAATGGTAACTCCATGACCATTTTCTCAATGGGGGCTTGATCTCATAGGAAAAATTACACCCACTTCTTCCAATGGACACAAGTTCATTATTATCACCACAGAGTATTTTACAAAGTGGATATAATCTATTCTTATGATGTATATTACTAGGAAGAAAATTTTAAAGTTCATCCTTAATTACCTTATTTTTTGTTATGGTGTCCCACAAGCCATTGCCATGGATAATGGAACATCCTTCAAAAACTAGGATGTATGAGATCTATGCAATAAATTCAACATCCAACACCATTTCTCAACCCCATACTATGCCCAAGGAAACAACCAAGCTAAAGCCTCAAATAAGACCATTATCAAGATTCTTAAAAATATGATTAATGACACTAGATGAGATTGGCATCTACAATTAAATCCTACTCTCTAGACATATCAAACTAGCATCAGAAAACCAACTGGTTCTACACCTTATTCCCTATTGTATGATAATGAATCCTTTTTTCCTATTGAGATTGAGCTCCCATCATTAAGAGTGTCTTTACAAAACCTGATCACCAAGGAAGAATACAAAGTATCAAGGCTAGATGAATTAGAATTGCTAGATGAATGATGTCTAGAAGAACTCAACCATCTTTAGGTGTACTAGAATAGAATTAAAAGAAGTTATAATAGAAAAATCAATGGTTGAAACTTACAAGTAGGAGATCTTATGTTAAAAGAGAATCAGAAGAACATGTTAGACCAAAATAGAAAGGGAAATTTTGAACCAAACTGCTTGGGACCCTTTATCATCGCAACTCATTATGGATCAGGAGCTTATCAATCCCAACACCAGAAGGAGATCCATTATAGGAACCTATGAACAATATACATCTCAATAGGTTCCATACTTAGCCTAGGAGGAATAATATTCTCAATTTTTTTTTAAAAAAAAGCAAAAATCCAAAAAAAATAGAAAATGATTGAAAACAGTAAAAAGAAAACCGTCCTCTAGAAAAAACCACTTTAAAGGTGCTTTGGGAAAGTACCTTGGTAAAAACCTAGTAAATAGGTGCCTTGCATAAATAAACTTCATCTTCATCTATTAATTACTCTTATCACTTCATCCCATTCATGATAAAATTGGTATCCATTTTTTTCGCTCATCCGCTTTCACCCTTACCATGGCTTGGTATTCAAGAAAATGTTCATCCATCCTATTCAGTTCTACCCTCAACTCATCCTATCTAATTCATATCAAATCTCCATAACACTCAACTAGGGGAAATTTCTTATACTCAGTTACGAGATTGGATTCTTGTAGTACCTAAGTCTTGTAAATATCATTCTAAAAAAATTGAAAAACATTCAAAAACTTATAAAGTTCAAAAATCCAAAAACATTCAAAAACTTGTAAAGTTCAAAAATCCCAAAAAAATAAAAAAACATTTTTAAAGTTCAAAATACCTAAACATCCAAAACATCTTGAAATCTAAAAACATTCATAACATCTCAAAATCTCAAAAACATCCAAATCAGTCAAAACCCTTAAACAGTTCTAAAAAGTCAAAAGGTCAAAAAAACTTATCTAACTACATTGTCTTTGTGCTTATGTAGGCAAGGAAATCATTGATGAGCCCCTGAGACATTAGGTCAATCCCTTAGTAGACCATCATAATAAACTAACAATTCAAAATGTTCATATTCCATCGATAAATGGTCAAGAGTCAGTCCAACTGCATTATCTCTATGCTTACGTAGGAAAGGCCATCATCAATGAGCCCTTGAGGCACTAGGTTAGTCCCTCTTAGGTATTGTTCTTGGTATAGCCCTGGGAAACACAAAAACATCTAAAAATTTAGAAAACCCTAAACAGTTACAAAATCGAGAAACACAAAGACATTTGGAAAACCCAAAATAGCCTCAAATAACTTGGAAAAATTAAACACTCAAATACTCATAAACCATAAAAAGCCTAAAAATATTTCAAAATTTCATAAACACTAAAATATTTGGAAAACAAAAATCACCTGCCTTATTTCGCTCTCACCCATAATAAACTTTCATCTCTAATAAATTGATCATCATTCTCACCCTTTGGTAAAGGAAACCAAAACATGTACAACACTTAAGAAAGTAAACTTTAATGAAACAAATCATGAAGTTAAGATTAATATTTGAATGCATTAATAAGTTTATAGCAATTGTTGGGTGATCCCACAATAGTGGTTTACACTTTTTTCCCAAACTTGACATTGAACTGATTTTTTTAACTAAATCTTCACTTTTGGGCACCTATAGTTGCTAAACAATGAGGAATTTGAAGATGATGAAAACTAGTGATTTGTGACATTTTTTCTATAGATTCTAAAATTATTTTTTTAAATGTTTGGAATCAAATTTCATTTTTTTCCATCTCCTTTGAAAACTAGTTTATAACTGTAATGTCATAAAATTGCACCCCTTGCAATTTCACATACATTCTTGTATCCACTTTAGTGTCTGTTATCTTAGAACTTGTGTAGGATCATTTTATCCCTTGCATAAAACTTTTCCCCTCTCAAGATGCTCAAGGACCCCTTTTTAGCAGCCACCTTTGTGCGTCAGTTTTGCATTAAACCTTGTGCTTTTCCCATTCTCGACATTTTGTAGCGTGATGTGTATGGCCACTAGTGCACTATGTGGATGTTCACACACCATGATAGCATCTCGTGATGTTTCAACATTCAAACAACCACTTTTGATCATGTTTTCCACTTGTCAGCAAGTTTTGTCGATGGTAATGACCCGAGATGCTTTGTAACCACTTGAAAAGCTTCTTTTTGCTCCTATTCTCTCTTTAAAATTTGCCTCTTCAATCCATTTGGCCTTCTTGGGTTCTACCTTGAACTCTCCTCTCCTTTCTCACTCCCTCAAGTTTGCATAGCTCTCTCTATAACTTTCAACAACACTTTCAATCTCTCTTGGCATCTTTCTTTGCAACACATTCAAACTCTTATAACACTCTTTACAACTCCCTCTTGTCTCTCGCAACTCTATCTTTCCCTTTGGCTTCCTTAATCCTTGCAACAGATATCTCCCTTGCCTTATGCTTGTGAGCATTCTAGGATTTCACACATCCCCATCTATTGCATCTCCATTTTGTTATATAGGTTCTCCTCTTTGAGTGGGGATTGCATTTATCACTCCTTTGTTCATCTCTCTCTATCTATTTGGTTGTTTATTAAAGTGGGAACACCAAAATGGGGTTTGATTGAGGAAAACCCCTATACTGCCTCAACATTTTCTCCAAATATTATGCATGTAGGTATTGAAGATATTCACATGATTGAGGCTTATTTACTTGGGTTGCTATGAGCAATTTCTTTCCTTCTCTTGCTTTATCATTTCTACTTTATTTTAGTTTTATCATATTCTATTATCTTCCTCACATTCTAGAGGTTCTTAGCAATCTGATTGTTAGTAGTCACTAGTTGTTTTCTAGGGTATTCTCACTTTTTGGTTCGTATGAGATGCCAAGATGCCTCTAGGATGCCAGTGTACCACATTGTCATCTTTGTTCCATGCTAACACCCTTAGGCCAAGAGCTCATTAGTTTGTCTAGAAAGCCTTTGTGATTTTCTCTTTCTGATTCTAAAACTTCCCCTTCTCTACATTTTGGTGAACCCAACATGAACCACAATATTTTTCAAAAAAACTAGGAATTTATTTACCCCGGGATCATAACTTTTGACTCAGTGCTTGGAATTCAGAACTGTTTACACTATTGAAAATGTCTCCACGAGGACTAATTCAGTCCCTAAAATACTACACCTTTGGTAGCCAAATTTTAGGGGTCGACACATGTTTCGACCCCAAATTTTGCTTTGAAGACTGGGTATATGTAGGATCATGATGGGCCAAAAAGTGGCGATATAATGGGTATTTGTAGGGTATGTGGCTAACGACTTTTTTTACCCAAAATTGATGAAACAAAAAGGGTTTTTAAAGGATATTCTCAAATTTCCACCAATATAAATTATGCTTTACTTTGAATTTAATAAATAATTATTATACATTTTCTATTTGAATTACGACTAAAGTCCTAATTGATAGGCTGATTAAAAAACATCTATAGCTTTCAAATGGTATCACATTTTTTGAATCTGAAACATGCGTCACATTCTATGCTTCACATACTATAGGATTAAAACAAAAAAATGAATTTCATGAAGTTTTGACCAAGTTAAGGTGGTCAAACATACAATTTTTTATATTTTTTAAAAGTTATAATAAAAAATCATAATTAATTATTTACTTTGAAAAAATTTACAAAAAAATATGCATCACATCCGAACATGAGTCCTCTACTTATATCTAGAATATTATAAAAAATATTATCATTTTATGTGGTTAAGGTGATCAGACAAACAACTACTTATTTTTTCCCTACAACTTAAGTACTACTACATTGAAACTTCAAATTTTCACTAAATAGATTTTTTTTATTTTTAAATAAGCCTAGTAGTTTAGAAACTACATTTAATTTGCTACAAATTATATTCTTACATATTTTTGAAATAATATAGATAACTTATTGAAATTTTTACATCAATTTTCCTAACTCTGATTTTTCTAAATTTTTACCCACTTAAGGGCCTGTTTTTTCCATGATGAGCCTACACATACTTGACCTCCAAAAATGAAAATTACTAGAACATAGAAAATATTGAAAAAATCCAAAAATTTGAATTTTCAATTTTTCTTAGTTATGTCACTCCTAGACTACTCTGGATCAGCTGACTTGTTTATATACATTTTTTATTATATTTAACTTATTACTTTTAAAATGAATTTAATATCCTCTTCATTCCAATACACTCTCTTCTAGAGATGATACATTAGTGAATGATGAATCTCTTCTTTATTCCAATGCACTCTCTTCTAGAGATGATGCATTAGCGAATGATGAATCTCCTTCCACATTTGATCCCCCTTGGGTCGATGTTGAGAATATTTATTCAAATAATTATTCCACTAGTTGTGATCATTCTATAAATGTAATCTATATCTCTACTACCCCTCAAAGGCCTAAGAGACTGGTCATTTATTTGATTCCAGCTAGTCCTCCTAAAATGATTTGTTCTATTGATGGTGTTCCATTTGATAGTGATTCTCCTGATCTTTCTAAGGCTCCTATTGTGTGGTATCACAACACGCCCCAAGACTGTAAGACTTGGAGACCCCAAGTAAAAAAATAATGCTTATGGTAGGTGTTGGCTAGTTAGAAAGATCACTAGAAGTGAAAAAGTAAAGATAAATATTTTATTGAAAAGAGTACTTCATAATTCAAGTGTTTTGGGTACCGGTTACTAGGAACCGACAAAGCCCGAAATGTCAAAGGTAAAGCAAAGTGTTGAGAAAAACATTCTGGTCCAAAAGCCAAGGTCTATTAAATGTGGAAGTTCTAGTAAAAGCCAAGGTCTGGGAAATTATGGGTAAAAGGTGAATAGCGGGTACTAGGTACTAGGTAATAGTGAAAAGAAAAGTTTTAAATTCTTAAGGTTATCTAAAAAAAAGCCTGATGGTCTAGTAACTTGGTCTAAAAGATAATTACGCAAGAATATATGATTTTCTTGAAAGTGTGTTATTTATGATGGATTTATAATGATAACGAATTAATGATGGTTTTATTTACATGATATTTTTTATAAACATTTCTAAAGGGATTTAATAGGTGGAATTTGTGATTGCAAGATAAGAAAATTGTGATGCAAAGTTCGGGTATGGATGGTTAGGAAAACTAAAGTTGTAGGAAGATCCGATGGTGTTACCAGGTTCAACAGTACACTTTGGAATCTCATGCAGGAATAAACTTTGTTGCAAAGGGACATCAAAAACTAGGAAACTAGGACTCTAGATTTTAAGCATGCAATGAAAAAGTGTACACATTATGGGTATTACTCATTTCTAGGAATGTTCAATCCGAGTTTGAACCTGAATGTAGGAATAAAAGTTCCACCTGATCATTCTGTATGTATGGGAATTTCCTAAATTTTCTTTGGCAGATTTGTTTGGTTCTATGAAGGAAATTTGATAATAAGAAGGTGAAAAACCCAAAGGACATCAATGTGTATGTGAAGGTTGACCTTCATTGAATTCGTTTGCAATTCTCTTACCAGTCACTACATTCCATGTGCCTTGATGTGATTCATCCCTTGGATTTCCTCTTATGTATTTGTCTTATCCTACCTATGTCTTTCTTCTATAAAAGGCTAGGGGATACTTCTTTTTAAGTTAAGTTCAGAATTTGTGAATGTCGGAAGAGCCAAAACTTCTCTAAGTTTTTTTCTTTTTTCCTATTTTTTGAATCATTTCGGATTAATAACTTGTATGCACATAAAACTTAATCAATATCAAATCCAATTTAATAGCTACCTATCTCATGTATCTTTGTAGTTGGTTTGTTAGTCTAGCCAAACAAGACTGTGTGTTGTGTCGTTCAAGGGTGCATACAAAACCTATTCGGTGTCCAAACTAAACCCCCTTCTTTAAAATATTGCACCTTTTTATGCCTAGCTGTGAAGCAATCTGGTGAAGTATAGAGCAGTTTGATTTGATTTTCTTAAATATTGGGGCATGCATGGAGAATACCCGAGAGTAATTTTATGTTTTAGTATTTTGATGCTTTATTTTAGATTAGATGTTTAAATTTCTAAAAATGTTACAAAAAAGAGATGAATGAATGGAAATTTATTGCAAATCTTTCATTTCCATGAATTTTTTGAATGCTTAAAGCTAAATCTACTTAAGTGATAGTAAATTTTTTTTTATGTTCATGAAATATTTTTGCAAATCTGTTGATTTCATGAGATTATCTTATGATCAAATTGAAAATCTTGTATCTAATTCTTATGATTCTTAAAGAAACTAGAGATAACCATAGACCCCTTGAGATTAACATCAATACCACATCATACCTTGAAGCAAACCTAGTATGGTCAAGAACTGACTACCAGAGCCTTGGGATTAAGCTAAGTCAACCTTTTCCTATTACTTAGACACCTTAGGTTGCCCTAGTTTAGTATTTCAAGTAAAGATGAGTTCTTTGTGGTTTTCCTATGAGGATTTTATCTGCACTATTGTCGCAAGTAACATCATCATCAACAAGAACTGGTGCTAGAAGGAGGGAACGCACTTTTTATATACATCTTTCCCTCTGGGTTTTGTTTAGGAATTTGTATTGGTTCTAGGTTTAAAAGTAGCTTATAAGGTGAAGGCCTAATGCAAGCTAGTATTTTGAAAATGGAAGTTGAGAAATTCTAGAATATTCTTAACTAGAGATTATATCCTTTGATTTTATTCACCTTTGGTAGAGTCATCGGATGTAGAATTCATGATACAACTAATCAAGTTGAACTCGATTGAAAAATATTTTAAACTAAGGTAAGTTTGGCTACACATAAAGTGATTCTATTAATGGAAGAAGTTATAACTGCTAAAAGAAATGAATCTTTAACAAGAAATATTTTGAATGTTGAAAAAGAGTATAACCCTAGTGAAATTGAAAAATGTTAAAAAATTAATTGATACATCAAAACAGTTTGTTAACTGCAATTGCTACGAAGAGAATTTTAAGGCTTTATAGGAAAATAGGTGAGAATGTTGAAATTTAGAAACATGGCACCGAAAATGAGAAAACAACATTGATGAGTCATCATTATTTTCACACGTGGAAAATTCTAGTGAAGAGAAGGAGTAGGAAAATTGAGCGGGAGACACATGTTTTTCATTCCAAACTAAAAATTCACAAGCTAAAAAGATAATTTTTCTTGATTTTATGCAAGATATAGAGTATGAAGATTTTAATTTTTCTTTCTCTCATAATAATATAAATTATGATATCTCTTAGTTAAAAAATTTCAAATTGAAGACAGGGTTGAGGACATGAAAAATTTTCAGAGGAGAAGAAAATCAAGAAATGGACACAATCGTTCATAGAACTAAACAAAGTAAAGAAGAAAACCATGAACTAAGACTAAAATAAGGTAGAGTAATGATGAATCAATGAAAGTTTGTGCAATCGACCTTTAATGAAGTCTTTTTCATACATGTGAGCCAATTTATTGGTAAGTATGCCTTTGAATTTATGTTTTTTAAACGTAGAAAATTTAAAGAAATTCATTGTTACAGTAAGACATTTGAAATTTGTTCTAGTGAATTCAAGGATAAACCTACTATAATTTGTACCCAAAACATGGAAAATAGTTATTGAGCTTAAAATAAATTGCTTTGTTAGGGTTATCTGTTTGCTAGAGTAAAGTTTTGGTTAGTTAGGGTGAGTTTGATTTTGTAGGGTTTGTTTACATTTTCTTTTTATGTCTTTGTTTTTTCTATTTTGGCCCTTTGCATTAGAAAATTCTAATTTAACTTATCATACACATGAGAGTTAATTCAAACATTTTATAATATTGTGTTGTGAAATGTAAAATAATAAACCATACACAGTAAATGCACACTTTAAAATGTATGAAAAAGCTATATATATATGTGTGTGTGTGTGTGTGTGTGTGTATCTTATATACATGGGAGTACCAAAATTCTTGTTGTAAAAAGAAAAACAGGGAGTTGAGTTGCAAAGAAGAGTGGCTATTCAGTCAATCTGGAATGCCTTGTCCATCAGAGCTAAATATCCTACGTAGGCAATTTCCTAGTGAACTTCAAAGTTAGGAGTATGGAGGTCAGTCAAGAACAGCCGAAGTGGAACTACTTCCCTGTGTTCCAATAATTGTGGAATATCATCCATAGAAGGAATTCCAATGGTTGGGTGTGCAACAAACATAATAGTATCCAAATTCTCCAAATATTCAAGATGCACAATCATATTTGCAATTGAGTGAACATCTTCAATAGAAATCCCAAACGTCGAGGAGTGACGCTACAAAGTGAGAACCCAAGTCAGAATAAAATTGGTAGTAAGCTTTGGATTCCACATATTGTTCCCAAAGGACTAAGCATAAGTTTAGCACAGTGAATCTGGTAGTCCGAATGAAGAAAACCTTTTCAAGCCTTTTAGTTGTGATGTGACCCATGAAAACATTCTGGCAGTGAGAGTAGGTCAAGAAAATTGGAGTATCTATGACCTGGAAGCAAGCAAGCACTAGTAGAGTAGAAATACAAAATGACAATTGATAGAAAGAAAAGGCGTGAAGAACTTGATAGAAGTACAAGATTTATAGAAAACTGTGAAGAATTTGCAGTGCAAAGTTTCCTGGATCAAAATCTTGGAAATGGTAAGTGAGGTGGCAACCAGATGAGTTCTCTAGAGTAGAATGTTAACAAAAAATTAATTCTTACACAATTGGTGATACTTTGCTTCAAAATTTGGCCATTAAGAAGATTGTGAATCAAGTAAGTTAAAGATTTTGAAATTAATGGTGGTTGTTTAATTTTTTTTTAAGCCATATTATGAAGGTTCTCATGTGTGCAAAGAAGAAAGGAAAATTAAGCCAGTAAGGTAGTGCACATCATCACCTGGAAAATTTGAAAGAAATGATATGTGTGCATTGAGGTGTGTGAATTTAATGTAGAGTAGTGTGATCATGTTTAAGTTTCATCATGACATTTTGATCTATTAATATGGTGTAGTGCTGTCAAATTGGAATTGCTAGCCGAGTATTTAGTAGTTGCCTTAAAATTAGATTTAAATTTGGTGATTAAGTTGTTTGCTGCTAAATTTTAATTTATGCATATCTTTTAACATATAGCAAGTTGAAATTAGCTAGTATTTGGCATAAAAAGTGGTAAAGTTTAGCTGGAAATACACACCAATAGGGAATTATTAAATGATTTTTTGGGAAATAGTGAAATGATGAAGGGATTTGCATTGAATGAAAAATTAAAAGGTAACGTTCACTACTAGTATAATTCCCAACCTAATAGAGGTTTTCATTGCTTGCAAGTTGAAATGAGCTATCAATGAAATATAAAATAAAAATCAACTCTTTAGGCTATCCAAATATCTCTATCAAGGTTATAGACACCTAATTGGCAATAGAGCTATGTTTGGGGGAATTCTAGAGATAAACTTATTGGGGCTATGGATGCTTGACTGGAAGCAAGGCTCTATCCCCAGTTGGCTTTAGAGGATTACCAAATTATGTAGTTCAATGTCAATGAACTAATTTTTTTTACCGAGTTCTAGAAAATGGAATTGATCAGAGTACACATGAATATTTCTAGAGAAATTTTATCATTTTTATGTTAGAATCTAGGTAAAGGTAAAGAGCTATTATTTTAAAATATGCATTAATTATAATTTATGACTGGTTATTTAATCCCAAGTTTTGGTTTAAGTTTGGTTTTATTGGTTGCAAGTTGTTGTGTGGTCTCACAACATGCCCCAAGACTGTAAGACTTGGGGATCCCAAGTGAAAAACTAACACTTATGGTAGGTGTTGGCTAGTTGGAAATATCACTGGAAGTAAAAAAGTAAAGAGAAATATTTTTTTGAAAAGTGTACTTCGTAATTCAAGTGTTCTAGGTACTAGGTACCGAAAGCCAAGAAAGCCAAAAATGTAAAATGTAATGCAAAGTGTTGAGAAAAATGTTCCGGTCTAGGAGCTAAGGTGCGGTAAATGTGGAAGTTTTGGTAAAAGCCAAGGTCCAATAAATTATGGGTAAAATTTGAATATTGGGTACTAGATATGGGGTAACATTGCAAAGCAAAGTTTTAAATTCTTAAGGTTATCCAAAAAAATCCTAATGGTCTGATAACCAAGTGTAAGAGATGATTATGGAAGAATATATGATTTTCTTGAAAGCGTATGATTTATGATGGGTTTATAGTGATAACAAATTAATGATGGTTTTATTTACATGAGATTTTTTATAAACATTTTTAAAGGGATTTGATAAGTGGAATTTGTGATTGTAGGAGAAGCAGATTGCGATGCAAAGTTAGAGTATGGACGTTCAAGAAAACTAAAGTTACAGGTAGATCCAATGGTGTTACCAAGTTCAATAGTACACTTTGGAAGCTCATGTGGGAATAAATTTCATTGCAAAGGGACACTAGGTATCGAGAAATCGAGACTCTGGATTTTAATCATGCAACAAAAAAGTGTACACATTCTGGGGATTACTCATTCCTGGGAATGTTCAAGCCGAGTTTGAACCTGAATGTAGGAATAGAAATTCCACCTAATCATTCTGTATGTATGGGAATTTCCTACATTATATTTGGTAGATTTTTTTGGTTTCAGGAAGGAACCCTAATAATAAGAAGATGAAAAACCTGAAGGACATCAATGTGCAGATGAAGGTTGACCTTCTTTGACTTCATTTGCAATTCTCTTACTAGTCACCACATTCCACGTGCCTTGATTTTATTTCTCCCTTGGATTTCCTCTCATGTATTTATTTTATCCTACCAGTGTCTTGCTTCTATAAAAGGCCAAGGGATACCTCTTTTTAAGTTAAGTTCAACATTCGTGGATGTCAGAAGAGCCAAAACTTCTCTAAGTTTTGTTCTTTTTTCCTATTTTATGAATCATTCCAGATTAAAAACTTGTATGCACATAAAACTTAATCAATATCAAATCCAATTTGATAGCTACCTATCTCATGTATCTTTGTAGCTAGTTTGTTAGTTTAGCCAAACAAGACTATGTTGTATCATTTAAGGGTGCATATAGAACCTACTCAGTGTCCAAACTAAACTCCCTTCTTTAAAAGCTTGCACCATTTTATGCCTAGTTGTGAAACAATCTGGTGAACTATAGAGTGATTTTCTTTGATTTGATTAAATCTTGGGGCATGTGTGGAGAATACTCGGGAGCAATTTTATTTTTTAGTATTTTGATGCTTTATTTTAGATTAGATGTTTAAATTTATGAAAATGTTCCAAATAAGAGATGAATGAATAAAAATTTATTGAAAATATTTCATTTCCATGAAATTGTTGAACTCTTAAAGCTAAATCTACTTAAGTGATAGAAAAAATTGTTTGATGTTCATGGAATATTATTGCAAATCTGTTGATTTCATGAGATTATTTTATGATCAAATTGAAAATATTGTATCTGATACTTTTGATTCTTAAAGAAACCGAAGATAAATAGAGACCCTTTGAGATTAGCAACAATATCACATCATAGCCTAAAGTGAACCTAGTATGGTCAAGACCTAACCACCGAAGCCTTGGGAATAAACTAAGTCAACCTTTTCCTATTACTCTTAGGTTTCCCTAGTTCAATCTTTCAAGTAAAGATAGGTTCTTCGTGGTTCACTTGTGAGTATTTTATCTTCACTATTCCTATGAGTAACATCATCATCAACAACTCCCTCTTATAGATTGGTAGCCCATACCTATTAGAATAGAAGTAATAAACAAAATGTTAATCAAACTACTTCCTTACCACCTTCTCAACCAATTCTTCCTTTAGATCCTAAACCTAAAACTAAAGAACCTGGTGATTATGATCTTGTTGAGCAACTCCATGTTACTACAACCAAGATCTCACTATGGGACTTACTTCAGTCTACTCTGGTTTATCAAGGTATGCTTCAAGAACCCTTGCAAAAGATCCTCTTTTCTTCTTCTACTAGGTCAGTAGATGTTGATGTGTTGATAACTCATTCATGTGGATTCATCAAATATTGCGTTCTATCCACAAGAACTCTCACCTTCATAAGTACAAAAGCAAGAAGACCCTCTAATGATTATAGTCAACATTAACAACATTGGCATTAGACGTAATCTTATTGATGCTAATTCAGTGCTCAATGCATGCAGCATTGATCTTTTTCCTAAGATTAATATTGATTCATCTTCTCTTAATGCTTCTTTTGTTCTCATTTGTGGGTTCGATAATTTCGATCAACAAGCCCTAGGCACGATAGTATTGTCTTTGAGGTTGGGACCCATTATCATACCCACCCTCATATATGCTATGTCAAAAAAATTACCATATAAAATTCTTCTTGGTAGACCATGGATTCATGATATGGGTGCAGTCCTGTCTACCTTGCATAAATCTATTAAGTTCATTTGTAATAATTGAGTAGTCATAATCAGGGTTGACCCTGAGGCTATGCACTTATGTGAAATGGCAGTTGTTGGTCAGATTTCAGTTGTGCCTACTCTTATTCCTTCAGTTTCTTCCAATGTGTTGATGTTTACTCTAGTAGTACCTACTACAAATGATACTCTTGAGATAGATGTCCCTAAAGAAGATCCTTTTGAAGCAAGAAATATTAAGTTTTCTCCTTCTACCTCTTCTCAAGAAAATGCATGTCTTCGTGATGATTGGGGTTCTCTATACTTTATGGAATCCTTCATTGGGGAATGCAAATTTGACCCAAGCATTCCAATAACATCATCCAAAACCGCCATCAATGATGGTTATTCTTCTGCATTGTGGGGTAATGTGAACAATAGTTGCAATGTTCTTAGTGTTGATCCTCCTTTTGAGGAAGATGATCACACTTATGTTAAAGAGGCTAATTTTGGTAGTCTTATAAAGGAGGTTGGTGGTGATCCCATAAAGGAGTGTGATCCCCATTGCTTGAATAATGCTCCCTATGAATATCCTCCTTCTCAAGATTTGCAAGCATGTTATGGCCTTGGCTTTAAGCTTGTCTTTAAATATGGCTATGGCCATAAAGGTTGTGGGTGTAATGAACAAGGCATTCAAGTCCCTATAGAATGTACACCTCATAAGCTTAATTTGGGGTTTGGTTGCTTGAATCACTAGTACACAAACAATAATAAATGACTAAATAAACTACTAAAAATTGTATATAAATGACTAACTTTAGTCATGTGACTATTAGTGTTTTATTTGTAGTCATTTATAATACCGCTAAATTTATGACTAAAAATTTTTATTCATTTATTTAGTCATTGATTTTAGTCATTAATTTGGTCATTGATTTGGTCATTGATTTAGTCATTGATTTAGCCATTAATCTAGTCATTTATATGCAATTTTTAGTCATTAATTTAGTCATATATTTAGTTATTGATTGTTGTTAACTGGTCATTTATTTAGTTATGATAGTCATTACTTTAGTCATATATTTAGTCACATATTTATTCATTAATTTAGTCAATATTTTAGTCATATATTTAGTCATTAATTTAGTCATATATTTAATCATATATTTAGTCATTAATTTAGTCATATATTTAGTCATTAATTTAGTCATATTTAGTCATTACTTTAGTCATATATTTAGTCATTAATTTAGCCATATATTTAGTCATATATTTAGTAATTAATTTATTCATTACTGTAGTCATACATTTAGTCATTAATTTAGTCATTTTTATTTACTGGTTTCCATTAATTGGTAGTAAATATAGTCATTAAATGAATAATTTATTAAATACCATAAATTTTATAATGAAAAATTAACATAATATTAAACTTGAATTAAAACATAAAAGTAAATAAAAATATTACATATACGAACAAGCTACAACATGCTAGAATGAAAAGATTGATTCAACATCATGATAAATAAAGGTAATTTGCAATAAAAAATTTAATGTGTGTGTATATATATATATACTCTTTCAAGTTGACTCCATGTACAATAGATAGGGAGTGAATCCGCCCACTGTCTACAACATCACCATCAAATGGATCTAACGCCCAAACTTTATCCCCTTCTTTGAGTTTATTATTAATACATTTATGCAAAAAGAAAAAAAATAACACATTATATTAGATAGGTAATGATTACCCTTGTTTGCATAATAAAACAACTATTACTTACTTAAATAGTACTTGCATGTGTGTGTTAAAATAATTGCAAAAGGAAAATTTCACAAATAATTGTAATGATCTAATTTACAAAAAAAATGACACTCATAGCAGTGCTTACAATGTTACTATTAGCTTCATGCTAATCAGATACAAAGACCACAATATAAACACTGCATTACCATGCACACATACCAAACACATAAGGTTATGACAACACTATTACACATAAAAAAGGTAGCTAATGCACAAAAGAAAAGAATGCATATGAGAGCACTACTACTACTGTTGCAAGGTGAAGGTGAAATACATTGGGATATACAAAAAGAATGGCATTAAAGCTCTGAAACGTAACCCCATGAAGTCAACATAACCTTGTCAATGATGACATATAAAAGAAGAACAAAGAACAAAATGTATCAAGGCAGCATGTGACAACCATTAAGAGTAGTCATTGAGGAAACAATGCATTTTTTCTATGTGGCTTTCATAGCAGCAATAAAGGAGTAACAAATAAGGTTGGATTTAGAGGTCACATAAATAATAGAGAAAGAGCCTTTCACTGTTAGAAAATAGTGTAAGAATATGCAAAACAAAGTCAGGAATTATGTACAATGAACAAGTAGTAGTAGTAGTGAGTTTCATGGTTGTAGCAGTGAGTTTAGTGGAAGGGAAGTGAGTTTTATGGCTGTAACAATGAGTATAATCGATCGAGCAGCAAATATCATTACTAAACAACAAGAAGACATTAAGATAAAGTGACAACAATATCAAAAGATTTTTTTTTTTAATAACAACCATAATGAAGAGTTAACAACATATCTATGAAGGAAAGAACAACAAGTATCATCCAATGAAAGAAGCAGCTTGCTAAGTTCAAGATGTTGACAAGGTCAATTACACTAGCCTAAAACATAATCAAGCATCATAAAGTATTAAAGTTCTAGCAATCCCCACTAAAAAGTGACAAAGTAGGTACAATGATTGTTCTATCGGTTACATTCAATGTTTTAGTTATCTATTCACTATTCTATAAGTTTGTTCACTATATGGGATCATAATAGTCATTAATACATGAAGGGTTTCATAATCAAGGAAAAGTAATGTTTCATAGCACTCACCTCAAATTCAGCACTAGTAGTACTATCAATATCATGCATATACTCCTCGAATTCAGTATAATCATTGTCAACATTGTCCTGAAGTTGCGTAGCTTTGCAGAGAGCTCTATTGACAGGGTCTTTTCCTTTTTGTTTTTCTTTCATATAATTTCCCTGCATGTGGTTTAATCATCATGCAAAGTTAATATAAGTCAAGTAAAGAATGCAAAAGCTATAATTTTTTGTCCACAACAACTATTATATTACCTCAACTTCAACACAACTATGATTGACATCAAGGTGTTCTTGTTTCCATGTTACTTTGATAAAATTTCTCTACATGTAGTTTAACCATCAAGCAAAAAAATATATCTAGATGAGTAATTCATTTAAAAAACAGTCAACAGAGCCTTTCCAAGCATAAAAGTCACAATAGGTGGAATGGGTGAAAATCCATTTTTGTAGACTCAAAAACCCTCAACTCTGTCTTTACAGACCCATTTCAGCAATTTAACTAAAAAATGCATAAAACTCTTCAAGAATCCACCAAATCATAAACAAATTGAAGTTAACTCACCCAGCCACCTAATTCAATGCAAAAGAGAACAAGGAAACCTTGTACGAGCAAGTACAGAATCTTGGAACTGCAAATAATTAGAAATTTCTGAGAAAAGAATAGAATTTCAAGATTTTTAATATTGCTTTATGATCCATAGCAGCAAAAATATTTTGGGGAAAAAATCAGAAAACCAAAAGTATAAGATTTTTTGAAAAAATCAGGAAAAATTCTAGAAAAAATTAGGAAAAACTTGGATTTAAAAAAAAGGTAAAAATTGTAGAACAAGAGATAAAAACTATTATTTTGAAATTGAAAGGCATTTCCATAGCATAGAGATATAGAGAGAAAATAAAATAAAGATTTTAACTAATGAATTGTAAAAAATAGATTTTGTAGTTTATATTCATATCGTTGATTACATTGCATTGCACATCTTTCAAACTCAAAGCATTACTTCACATTGCATAACTAATAACTAGATGTTGATAGATGAGAAAATTCTAATTACATTATAGTTTATACAAAGTCAACCAAAGGAGTTATGCAATTACTTCACATTGTATAACTAATAACTAGGAGCAGCTGCCAATTGCATTTGCTTGTCATGGCATTCTATGAGACCACATTTCTTTGAGGCATTTTTTCAAATAGTTTGTTTCCTTGTCTATGCTACCACATTTTTCATACATGTCTACCAAATAATTTTGTCAAACAATTCACTGCCTTGTTTCTATGGCTAAAAACCTAAAAAAAGTGCTTTCAAACAAGCTATGGATGCTTGAAAAAAATCTATCAAAAGCATAATAGTGAGCAATAGCATAGACAAAGCAGTGAACTTCTTGAAAAATTTCCTCAAATAAATGAGGGCTCATGGTGATGGAATTCCATGACAATCAAATTGCTTTTGATTGTCATGGCATTCCATCGACACCATGAGACCTCATTTCTTTGAGGCATTTTTTCAAAGAGTTCACTGCCTTGTCTATGCTAACACATTTTTCATACATGTCTATCAAATAATTTTATCAAATAGTTCATTGCCTTGTTGCTATGGCTAAAAGCCTAAAATAGGTTCTTTTGAACAAGCTATGGATGCTTGGCTAAAAGCCTGTAGATTTTTTAAAAAATGGGATTAATAGGGATTTTTTGTAGATTTTTGCTTTTGTGGCCCATATTGACAAATTGTCACACCCATAAATGAGTTTGAGACTCCATAATCTTTCCTTGTTCCTAAATAAAAATTAGCACTATCAACCTAATAATGCCTCATCAACGAAACCTCCATCATAGCCTCGCCAATGGCCTAATGAAAGTAGTTAATAACCTAGTATTGATGTAACAATACCCTATCGGGCTGACTCCTAAGGTGCCCTCCGCAATAGATAGATATAGTCAACAAAAGCAAGCATATCGTTGTAACACATGAACATCAGTGGAATGAATTTCTGCATTTCCCTGATTTCCTGATATAATGAATGCTTGCATTCCCTCAATGAAAGCAGTTGATAACCTAGTATCGGTATAACAATACCCTATCGTATTGACTCCCAAGGTGTCCTCCCCAATAGACCGATAGAGTCAAAAACATCAAGCACATTGTTGTAACACATGAACATCGGTGGAATGAATGTTTGCATTCCCCCGATGACCCGATATAACGAATGTTTGAATTCCCCTGATGAAAGCAGTTAATAACCTAGTATCGGTGTAACAATACCCTATTGGGTTGACTCCTAAGGCGTCCTCCCTGATAGACCGATAGAGTCAACAAAAGAAATCACATCGTTGTAACACATGAACATTGATGGAACAAATTTTTGCATTCCCTCGATGGCCCGATATAACCATGGATTATTAGGAATCAATATATATCGGGGAATTGGTCTTGTTTACCTTGTTCGTGGGACAAAGGTGTATTAAGGGATTAGCACACCCTTATGGTTTAAAAACCTGCACTTCTAAGACCTAACAAATCATTCATTGATCACATAGTTATTTTGTCATAAAACTCACTATCACAACACTTAGGACAGTCATAATGGATTTCAATGAAACAAAAAGAAAAATTTCATAGATTCACTATTCTATATATGATCATAATACTTTGCCTGGAGATCACGAGAGTAATTTTATAAAGGCATGTTGTGGAAAAAATTTATGAAATTTGTAGACATCTTTAGAATACAATATAAAGATGATATAGTTGAGAATCAAAATATTGAGGGATAGCCTCTTACCTGATCTGAACCCATGGAATTATGGTCATTCCATGCAAAAATTATAGGCTTAACAGAGGCAGCCAACTGCGAAACTTTGTCAGTGAAATAGTTTAAGAAACTCATTATATGTTGGTAGTCTTCATTTTAGTTGACATGATTTGGAGAGGCTCTTACTGGGCATTCAACAGATGGATATGAAATCTTTGTTGATGAACTAGATTTCCTCTTGATACTAGTATTAGATTTAGTACGATCAAGTGTTGCCATATAATTGACAACATCTTCTACACTTGCTTCTCTATTATTTTTTTCCAACTAAAATACAATGTCAATTTCAACATATAGTCAGTTCAATGAAAAATTGAAATAAACACAATGTAAATTGAACCAAAAATCCATACACTTACTCCACATTTTTCCATTTTGGCTTGCAACCCACCTCAGCCAAATGTATATTAAGTCCTCACATTATCTCTTGCTCTCTTGCCTCTGTTACTCTTTGTCAAATATTCTTCGAAACACATACTTTATTTCAATGTCTCCCACTGTTTAGGAGATAGAGTGGAGTTTAACATCTCTTTTCCCTCCATGATTGTTTTTATGCAATTTTATCTAAAATTGTTCATTAGAAGTCTCATCTTGTGCTTGTAATATTTTCTAGAGATTTTTCCACCAACAGTGTCAAAGGCATTTTCCATTTTTTGTATAACATATTCCACATTTTTTGGATCTTGCTCTATGAAATTGTATTTTCAGATATCCAAATGGGCCCTACATCTTATGCCCAACTCGGAGGCCCACCTTGCAGCATTTCTCCCAATGGGTTCACCATCTCTTGATACCTCAACCAAGAATGACTTCTTCCCTTCTAATATTCTTTCTTGTGTGTTCCTCTATGTAGATCTATATAAATCTTGACTCAATCTTTGTATTTTAACATAAGTAGGTACATCTTCTATTTCACCACTACAAATATTTCTAGATGATTCACTAATTCCTTCAAAAGTTGTAGATGTGACAAGTGCACTCTTAGTAGGCACACCAGATGCAAATGAACTCTCTTCATGACTTTGATTAACCAGAACTTCATGCTCCTTGGCCGCATCACGTGTGATATGAGTAGGTAGATCAATAGTGGTCTTCGTAGATTTCACTTCATTACAACTATTTTTTTCACCAACTTCATTTGTTGAATCACAAAAGCATTGGCTTCTACGAGCTGGCAGCACTGTATCTTTGCTTTCTTTTTGTTTTTTCTCTGTATTTTTTCTGCTCTCTTTTTCTTGCCTATAAAAAATATATATATACCATATCATGTCTTATATACATAAATCTCTTGCCTATAAAATTTCATTAAATAGTATTAAATAAATAATTTACTACTTAGTGGATTTACAACTTGCCTGTTTGATGTCAAACCAAGACGTGATAAATATTCATTATTCTTGGCCACATGTTCTTCACGAAAATGCTCATAATTTGTCAATGGAATTTCAACATTGTGATCACTATCATCTAATTTGCACCTTAAATTCTTTTTCTTCATTTCCTAATGTCCAAAATAACAATAATGTATAACTTAGCAACTTGATATAGAGATAATTAACCGTAATAGAAATTGCATAAATACAAGTTTATGAGGTCTTAGTTTTAATGAAAAATCATTAAAACACGTACAAATTCTAAATCACTACAAAAAACAATAGTCATTAGATGTTGTGTGCATTTCAGTCAATGGATATTAAATAATTATGCCATATAGAAATGTCAGTTGCATAAAAAACTTAGCAATGTATTTGAATCAATCCATCAATTCTTTAGCAATAATCTTTTCATTCATGGTTCAATAAAAAACTTTGTATTACCAAATTTTAACTACACATGAACTTGTAGCATGACAACCATTTTGTACAACTAAACCAATGCTTTTCTTAGGTGATAACACCATCACTAAGAAATGTCTATGGTATTTGGTGATTCTTACTTCTATTGTTTTGTTACGTAATAATTTTTTCATAACATCCAGATACATTCATGAAGGGGTAGATTTCATGAAAAAGAACATATATGTTGGAGTGGACAGTGAGTTAAAAGCAAGGAATGCCATGATTTGAGGACTAAGTAGTCAAACAACAATGAAATTCAAGATATATGAAAAATAGTGAAGAAATTTTGATCAAAGCAAAAAAAAGCAATGACCTTACAATATATAAAGATACATATGAGATAGTGATTTCTAGTGCATAAAGTCAAAAGCACAAATACTGATAACATTGATTTCACTGTTAAAAAGAATGTGAAGACAACAAAGGATGTGAGCAACATGTAATGCCAAATTAGTGGGGATATAATGAGGAAATGCTTCTATTGCAATGGGGAATCATTGTATTTATGTCTTGATCATTGACAAAAGATAGTGATCAATCATCAAGGATTGTATACTGTTGATATAAACAGTGAAGGAATAGAGAAAAAAATACCATATCAGTGAGGAAACAAGTGCCACAGTCGGTGAAAGATCCAATAAATGAATACAACAATGAGAAATACTTTCATAGTAGTGAGTAGTCAATGCCAAAGCAGTTCACAAGGAAATGGTATACAATAATGTTACAAAATAGGGCTAAAGATAATGCCATATGTAGGGAAGAGAATGCTATTTTAGTAAAAAAGTGTAAAAGAAAACATAGAAACAATGTTTAACAATTCTTCAATGATGGCTTTTATAAAGGATGCTAGAACAATGACAGTGATAAAGAACATATATAAAAGTAGTAAATAGTCTAGAGGAGTTGTCAAGAAAAGATCATTGTCAAAGTAAAGCAATGATGGTATACATATTCATATTGCATTCATATTGCATATGACATTTATATATGAAAACATATTCATATTACATTCATATAGCAACTTTGTTCAACATTAAAGCTTTGAAATAGGTATTATTCTGAAGGTCCTTGTCCTTAAAACATAAAATAGTCTTAAAACAACATGAAAGTACTACATAAAAGGTCATAAAATGGGGCTCATCAATAATCATCTTCATTTCCAGCAAGATCAGAATCCTGATCACTTGTGTTTGCATCTACTTGATTTTCTTCCTCATCCTCATTTGTGACATGAAATACATTATCTCTCCCAATTTCTTCATTGGTAATCAAAATCTCTTCTTCAAATAGTCCCTCATTGTCTTCATCCACTTCTTCGAATGTTTCTTGTAAATTAACATATTTCCCATCAAGCATTATATCAACAAATTCCATGAATTTTTGTCTCAAACAAGACTCTGTTTGAATGACATATGACCAACTTGGGCTTCTTACATCATCAATTAGAAATGATTGGTTAATTTGAAGAGGGGAAACATACAACTCATCTGTCTCTAATAAAATTTGTCGTGTATTTGCACGTACAAATCCAAACTCATCAAATTGTACTGCGGATGGTCAAATCCACTTACATTTTAATAATATAGGACTATTTTCACCAAAATCCACTTGAATAATTTCTTGGATGAATCCAACATAAAATTTCTTCTCAATTTCATGAATAAATTCAGCACTAACAACACAATCACAATTTGTCTTTCATTTGTCTTTTTCTTCGACTCTTAAATGACTACCATAGGCCTACATTCCACTAAAATGCATAGCCCATAAATGTGGAGGTTGTGAAATATCACTTTCCTCTATTGTTATATCTTGACCTTCTTCTTTTGCATCATTGATCGCATTAGCAATCCATTCTTCAAATTTTGGAAAAGAATCAACTCTAATCAAATCATGACATCAGCACCTTTGAGGTTGTTGTTGCATCCAAGTTTTATTCTCTTCTTCATATTTTATACATAGAATAATGGCATACAAATAGTAAGATTAATAATATAAATGTGTAAATGCAATCAAGTAAATAAATTATTTTGTAATTTTTTTTACCTATGCCACTTATCGAACGAAGATGTGTTTTGAAGAATAAAGGCATTTATTACACTTCTTTCTTGATATGATAGCTTGAAGTGACATCCATTTCCTTCTAATACTTCACCTGGAACTCTCTCATCTTCGTCATCATCCCATACACATCGATTGACATTTTTAAATTCTTCATATATTTTGTACAAAATCACATGGCCTCTTGCATTGAATATCCCTCAGACATGCTGGCTTCTGGTTTTTCCCTAGTACGGACATTTTTTTTCAAAATCTTCATATATCATTCTATAGGATACATCCATCTCATTCTTACTGGGCCACAATGCTTTAGTTCATATTCTAGATGTATTAAAAGATGCATAGAAATGTTAAAGATTGTTGGTAGAAATTCTAGTTCCAATAGACAAAGGACTTCAACAACCTCCTCCCTCAAACTATCAAAGTTTGAAGGATCTAATAAATTTAAACTCATTCTCTTTAATATTAGGCCCAACCTTATAATTGCCAATCCTAGCCCCTTTTCCAAACTTGATATATTTACCACAATAGGTAAAATATTCTCGATTATGACATGATAGTCATGGGTCTTGAGGCCTCTTAAGCTATTAATGTTAGTTTGGCTTTTGATGCTGCTACTTACATATCTAGTGGGAAAGGGAGTCTGAGACATCAACTGTAAGAATTGTGCACGTTGTTCCTTTGTCTAGACATAAGGAGCACTAGGTTTTCTATATTTTTCATTATCATATTTTTCAACCCAAAGATTTTGATGAATCTTTATTTCTCAAAACTCTTCATGTGATGAAATAGTATCAAGAGAACCAAAAATATTTTCTATAATAGCATAAGCTATATTTTTCTCAGTATGCATAAATTCAACAGTATGCCTAATGGTTATATCCTTAAAGTATGTAAAATTATACAATATGCACAACCATTTTACACCGCTTTCATTACATGGATCATATCTACTGCCAGCAATCCCATCACTTTCAATAAATGACATTCTTTTTTGTCCATTCTCAACAATGTAATCACCTGTTATTAGCAATGGCGCTTCACGATTCTCTTCTTGACCATTGAAACATGTTTTTTGTCGATGATATGGATGATTCATTTTAAGGTAAGCATGATTTCCACAAAAAATACACTTATGCAAACTTATTGAGTGCCTCACAAAATCCTTAAAGATTCAAGCAAGACATGCATGGTATCCATGAACAGAGAGACTAGACAATGTGCCATATGTAGGAAGATCATGAATTGTAAACAATAAGGAAGCTCTTAAAGTGAATTTGATTGAATGACCATCCCTTAAAGATTGAATTGCTTCAATTCCTTTCCACAATTCCATTAGCTCATCATATAATGGCTCTAGATAAGCATCTATTGTATCTAAAGTCACACTTTTCTTTCTTGGTATAATTAATGATAACATTAATAAAAATGATTTAGTTGCTAACCATGGAGGCAAGTTATAATTTATTAGAAACACTTGCCAAGTTGACCATTTAGTACTTTGATCTGAGAATGGATTCACCCCATCTAGAGCCAAACCAAACCTTATATTACGAGGATCTTGAAAAAAATTAGGCCATGTGTTATAAAATTCCCATCCACATCTTAAAATTAGGCACATGTCATTGTTTTCCATCAGTGCTCTTATTTTGGGCATGCCACTGCATAAGTTCAGCAATGTCTCTGCACCTATACAATCAAAGGAATTGTGGGATTATTAGAAAGTGGCAAAGAACCTTTCTAGGAACCACAACTGATTTCAACCCTTGTCTATACCTCAGTTCATGACATTTCAAACATTCACTCTCATTTTCAATATTTTTTTGAAATAATACACAACCATTCACACATGTGTGGATGTTTTCATACCCCAAGCTGAGCTTACTGATTTTCTTTTTACATTGACTTTTTTTGTTGGCAATGTGGAGTCAGCTGTTAACAATGAACTTAATAATGTCAATAACTGATCTACACTCTCATTTTTCCAACCATGCACCACTTGCAAGTTAAGAATTTGAAGGATTGTTGTCAAATGACTTAACTTGCAATTAGCATACACAAGCTTTAAAGCATCATCCATTGACTTGGCCCAATCATCATTTAGACCCTCATTCAACATTCTATCAACTTCAAACCCTTCGTCAAACATTTATGCATCTTCATCTATGTTTGGTGCCACTTCATCTATGTTTGTTTCCTCTTCATCTCTCACAATCTAAACTTCTATCATATCTTCGTAATAATTGTAAGCCCAAGGGCTTATACCACTATGCCCATATCTTATCATATGTTGATCAATCCTATTTTTTTTTCACCTTTCCACCAAGACAATTTTTACATGGACATGGATATTTTTCAATGTTCCTCTCGTCATCTACTCTCACATCATATAAATGATATTGATCCATAGTCAACCTGTGATGCTCATCCATCTATAATATTGTGCATTCCCATATTAATTTAGTTTTTTATTTGAAGAAAAAAACATAAATATGAAATTAGAGATGCCAAAACATTGTTGAAAGTAGTCACTTTTAGTACAAACCATAACAAAAAGAAGAGGATATAATGAGTCATTTTTCTGAGATCTATCTTACATTCATTTGAAGTTTACCTATTGAGAATGGAATATGCCTATGTTTTCTATCAGCTTACTTTTTGCAACAAGGGTTTCAAATTACCTCTGAATTTGTTGCAGAGGACCTCACTGACTTCAAATTCATTGCAATAGACTTTGAATTCCTTGCCCGCCTTTTCAAAAGTCTCCAGGTTCTATCCAAACAAGCTTTATCACCCATGCAATTGCTTCAATACCTTTCTATGAGAATAATAAATGTCAACAACAATCCAATTTCATTCCCATGCCAACAATTATACATTTTACAAGTTGTCTAAATTATAAACATAGACAAGTTATGTAAAACACTAGAAAAATAGCATTTAAAGGTTTGTCATCTCTGACTTATAATCTATTTTTGAGTTTAGCTAATACATCTAATTTTTTTGGTTTGTTTTCATGGTTGTTACTCATGTAACTTGTACTTTCATATCCCTTTGAGCTTCTTTATGTACTTCTTTCTTCTACATTGGTTGTGTTATGAAAGTAAAACTTGAAAGTTCCCCTAATGATAAGATTTGAGTCTTTAGTTGTTTACTTGTTTTTGTGATATTTGACTTTTGAGTCTTAATATATAAGTCCAAATGTTTATCTATATTGATGTGGATCTTGTAAATTCTAGATATTTAAAGCCAAAACATTATTGAGCCTTGAAAGTGGATTGATCCACAGATAACATTATGGTGAGTGCTAGAATGCAATGTTCATTGTGGGTCATGAATGAGTGGAGGTGATACAAAATATTTAAATATACCAATAACAATCATATGGTGTTAATCAGTTAATTTAAATGTGGCATAAGGATTTATTATATATAAGTGAGTTGAAGCCAAGAGTATTTTGTCTGATTGTCAAAGAGGGAAAACTTAACATAGCCATACACTCATAATTGATTTTGGATCACAAGTGTTTGTGTTCAAAATCATCTCTTAGAATTACATGATATATATCTATCTTCTACAAGTATTTCAGCACACTACAAGTATTTCTTGACAAGCTTATCTCTAGGATCACCTAACCTAGAATTACATGCTAGATGCTACTATGTTTTTTCTTTGGTGAGTTAGTTGTGTTCCTTTTTGTTCATAAGGAACATATTTATAATTAATGTGGGTTTGTCTCTTTTGATGTGCATCCATTTTAGGCATGCATTCAAATAGATTCCAAAGAGGTTGTGTTTGGTGGAGGCTCATCAAGTAATATTTTGGAGTAATTATTTAATTGGAAAATATAACCTTATTTTCTATAATTTTATTCTATTTGGTAGAGTGGCTCTGGGGATAAGGATTTTAAATATTTACACAACTCTATGAAGAAGTCATGATTTCTTTATAAGTTTGTCTCCAAAATTAACTTCCAAATTACCATGAGAAATCCCCTAAAAATAGTGGTTATAGGAAGGTGTGGGAGGTGTGCTCAGTGAATGTGATGTATATGCTATCCAGAAAAGAACTGAGTTGGTTCCTACAAAAGTACTTTGGAAAATTCGTCTAACTAGATATTCATGCATTAGCAATTTCAAGTGTATAAGAGCCTATTCAATCATGGGAAATGTTAGGAGATTCATTTGTCTCTCTAACAAAGATTTTTTTCAACCATTGCAAATTTGCAACTAGCTTGAAATGGTATCTACATTATTGAAGAACTAGCATTTGTCTTGTCATAATTCTTTGGTAGAACTGTAGTAACATGGGGATATTGTAAAGAATATTATAAATTAAAGGATTAACATTGATCTAGTCAAGCTAGGTAATGAACACCATATATGTGTGGTATTTGTCTTCTTGGAGACAACAAGATTTATTCAGTTATCCATTACTGATTCTTATTCTCTCTTATTTTTTTGTATGATCTATGCATGTTATTTTCAATGTGCTAGTTGTTACAACTAAAAATTTTCACATTTTTCACTAGCCTCCACCCACCAATCCTCCACATTCCACAAAAATTCATCACATTTTAATTTTATGATCAACAAAAATTGTTGAAATTTGTGTGAGAAGATCCATTTTGTAGCCCACATTGCCAAATTGTCACACCCATAAATAAGTTTGAGACTCCATAATTTTTCCTAAGTAAAAATTAGCACTATTGGTCTAACAATGCATCATTGGTGGAACCCCCATCATAGCCTCACTAATGGCCCAATGAAAATAGTTCATTACCTAGAATCGGTGTAACAACACCCTATTAGGCTATCTCTTAAGGTGTTCCCCCCAATAGACCGATACAGTCAAAAAAAGTAAGCACATTTTTGTAACACATGAACATCGGTGGAATGAATGTATACATTCCCCTGATGGCCCAATATGATCATAAATTATCAAGAATTATTATATATTAGGGGAATTAATGTGTATCGGGGTAATATATTTTGGCGCCCCGCCGATAAACCGAAGGAAAATTGTTCATCGGTGGAGAGGATGGATATTAATGGAATAAGGATTGTAGTCTCGCTGATACAAAAATGATGATTGATTTCTAAGTAATGTGACATCTCAAGGCATCATCTAGGAATTTAAAAATAAATGATTCCCCTTGATGACAAGACTGAAATGGGTGATGTATTTATGAGCCAAAGTTTATGTGAAATATGTCACAAGTTGATCGCATAATTGTTGCACAGTCTAGAAGATTTGGTTGAGGATAGAAGCAGAAAGGAAAAGCTAGGAGTTCTCACATAGAAGAAACCAATGGAGGCAAGACCCAAGTAAGTACACCAATCCTGGCTGAGAATTTGTTATTTTAAAAGGATTAAGAATTTGAACAATGGAGGAAAATGTAGAAAAACCCAAAGCTAAGAAATAAAAAATTGAGAAGAGACTCTTGAATCAAGACCTGATAGATCAATTCCCTGGGTTGGGGCCAAGACCCAAGAGGGGTGCTCAAATGAATCCTTCAATGGATACATTATTAGATAAACATAAAGGCTTGGGGGATATTTGGACACCACGACATGGGTATGAGCTTTTCATGTATCATTATAGGAAATAATTTAGGTTTCAGCTAGTCTGCAACCCGTGGAGGTTGAACTTGGGAATTCTTGTGGTGCCCAATGTGTTCGTAAATGTAGAATTAATTAAAGCTCTAGCTAGCAGATATGACCCCAAGAGGATAACTATCCAAGCACATAATGGGGCTGACCTGCTTGTTATTTCTAAGGATTTAATTTATAATGTGTTTCAGTTGGAGTGTTCCATGAACCTTCCATTCATGATTAGAGATCTCTTGAAAAAGTATCACCATATGGATACCAGCTACAAATGATGGAAACTACCCTTGCATAGGCCTAAGAATGAAGGAGGACAAATCAAGAGGTTTTCTAGTAATGAAAACCCTCCTTTTCATGAGGACTTATTTGAAGAATATTTTAGATACATTTATTATTTAGCTGGTCAGGTCTTGGGGGTAGAGGTCCCACCCCTCATGTCTATTGCTCCAATGGTCTTAGCTACAAACATACAAAGCAATGATGCCAGGTCATTCAATTATGCTAGATACTTGGCCAATGACCTAAATCGGGAGCTTGAAAAGATTAAAAACAACAGTGAATATATTCATTTCAAACATTATTCTCTGTTCATGCATTTTCTCATTCATGAGGGACATGTTAGAAGGGTCTGGAGTCAAGAATTAAGAATAAAAGATACAAATGAAAATGGGAAGCTCAAAATTGTATAGATGTGGACTTCACTGTAGGATAGTCAATTTGGTAGATCTCATTATCTTTATTTTGAGGAATTTTTTGTGAAACCATTAATGGAGTGGTTGGGATATCCACGTGATTATAACTTATCCCTAGAAGTGAAAAAGTTTCTAAGACCAAAGTAAAATTACCAAAGGAAAAAGGTGGATCATAACTGGGGAGACTGGTATGATTTTCCTAACTACACAATGATTATAGTTTATGGGTTTGAAGGAACTCCACACTTGTTGCCGCGAGTAGTTCCTAATAGAATTGCCTACTTAGAAATTGTGAGGCAATTAGAAAAATTTGATTCCAAAAACGTCAAAGGACACAAAAAACAATTGATCATGCCTAGTACCTTGTGTTTTGGAGACTTTACTATGGCTACAAATGAGGGATATGAGGAAATTGATACTAAATTAGTGTAGTATAACCTCCCTCTAGGTAACAAAAGGAAACATTTTGATACAAAAGGCTTTATTCACAAAGCAAGGTTATCACAGGTGTTATCAGGATATGAGCATGTATTCTCAGTTGAAGATGTAATAAGAAACCATGATGAAGCCTCTACCACTAAAAGAATGACTACATATAATAGGGTTATGCTTGCAAAGGAATGGAAAATAAGAAATGTCCCATCTTATTCAAAGGAATTTGGTGAAATATAGGATCCTCTAGGAAGGATTGAGCAACTCATTGCTCATATGGATGAAGTGGTAAAGAATGTGCCTTCATTTGTCTTTGATGCCCCTCATGTAGCCTATTCAGGAGTGTAGGTTGAAGATATAGAACCCTTAGATTATATCCCTTCACGGCCAACTCCTAATGTGATTTTTTCTATAGATATTGATATGAGTGAAGAAGAGGAGAGTGATGAGGAAAGTGATGAGGAAGAATGAGTACAAAAAATAAGTGCTCCTATAATTGTACGATATGAGACTCCTCGAGAACAAAATGTTGTAAGATTTGAAGCATCAGATGAATTATCAGATGATGTTAGGGTCAAGGATGGATAGGAGTTCATTTCTGATGGAGATTTTGTTAAGTATCCTGAGTTTAAATCATTTGTTTATGAATAGAAAGGCAAGAAAATGAGAAAAAAGATGCAGGATGTCACTCCTGAATGAGAAGCTGGTGTTTTGAAAGAATTGGAAAAAGAAATAGACAAAGAGATGGAGTCCATCACTCCTAAGAGAGGGAGATAGTTACTCCAAGAAGCTGGAGTATTGCTTCTTCCTAGATGGGATATAAGCTCTTCAATTGTGTTTGATAGTTTCAGAAAGAGAGGAGATAAAATAATGAATTTAATAGATGAAGCAAGTGACAAGATGTATTCAAGATCTAGATACAATCCAAATGAGGCCACCTTGCTTATTTGGTCACTGTACCCCCATGACAAAAGACTAGTTGTGATTGATAATCCAACCAAATGTTTGGACATCTCTTGGTTCAAAGAGTAGGGGATACCAACCCGATGGAGACAACAGAGTTGAATGTCAATGCGGAAAAGTTCACCAAGGCACAAATTGATAAGCTGGTTAAAGATAATGACAGGTTGAAGAAGGAATTAGCACATCAAAGAGAAAGATCATCTTCCTCTTCCACACTAGAATTGTATTCCCCATGGCTTGAGAAAGATAAGAGAGTATTGGATGCAATGGCTGATACAACTTATTAGAAGAAATGCCACCTAAAATCTTAAGAAGAATGTAAAGAATTGGAGAAGGAAGTCAAAACCATCAAGAATAAGAATACATTTGAAATGATCAAGGGAAGATTCAATAAGATAATGAAATTTGTAGATGAATATTAGAGGCAATTTAAATAGGTACTCTTAGCAATAGAGGAGAATAGATGATTACAGGGGAGAATAATCAAAAAGAGACAAGAGATTCAAGAAAAGAAAATCCTAAAAGGAAAGACAATGCAAACACATAAAAAATTGGTAGAAACACATACTGGATATCATAATAATCTCATCGAGGATTTTGAGTGCTTCAACTCTACTCTGACACTCTATGATGATATGGGAAATCCTTGAGAATATGATGATTGGAAGGAATATTTTAATGTAACTCTGATTGCTGCATTACAAGAGATCAATGACGAGGATATGATTTTACAAAATACTCACAACGAGCTAAATAAGATGATGTATAGGGACTATGATATAAGAGAGGTGATCTCCAATGCAGATACTTGTGTTGAACAAGAATACATCCATCACCTCTCTGCATTCACTTTGTTCCTCAACCAGGATACACCAGACACAATAGGCCAACCATTAGGATGAAAGAAGTCATCTTACATCATGAGCACCATATCATGGAGTAGAAGATTTGAATAGATCTTAGGTGGTCATGGGCTTCTACTTGGAGATTAACGGATCGGTGCATTTAGTTGTTGCAATATTTTGTTTTCTTAATTATGTTTAGTTATCAAACAACATGATGTTTTGTAATGGGTCTGTAGCTTGTTGCCTCTCACATATATAAGAGAGACCAAGACCTAAATATATCATCCATATCATATTAGAAACTACTATTATAATGCATATTATTCAAAGATAAATATAATGGAGAAAGTTATGCATAATTGTTAATTTTCTTTCAAGTGTTCAACTGTTGCATGGATTTATATGCTTATATGTTATTTGGTTGTCTCTGAAGTGGTTGTTTATGTTATTCAAATTGAGTGTGTGGAAATACATTTAATTTGTCAATACACATTTTCTATAGTTGTATGACGTTGTTGACTAGTTTTGGTGCACAAAAGAATTAAAATTTATTTTAAGAAATCAAATTTGATAGGTTCATGTTTGGATTAAAGTCCTTTTGAATATATTGTCTTAATTGGTTCCCTTTCACATTTGAATTAAATCCTTTCACAACTTCATATTAGCATAAGGGGATATCACTAGGATTACTAAGAAGAGTCCAAATAACTAACATTCTTGCACATTTTCATAAGGTGCAAACATTCAAAGTGCTCAACTGTTCAAGTTAAGTTGAAGAGTGAATCTACCTATCTTATAGAACCTTATCTCCAAAATCAGCATTCATCCCTCCACTTTTCCCACACAATAGAAGTAGGCACTAGTAATAATTAGATAGTACATACAAAATACAACTCACAAACTTGAACTCTCAATTAATTTCACTAGTATTTAGACATTAAAACTCTACATTTGCTTCATCTCACATGCCATAGTAAGTACATTGCTCAATCTAGGAACCATATCTATTTGCAAATCTGCCTTATTGTTTAGGTATACCCACCTAGGTTTGGTAGAGCCTGAAGAGTAGAAAGTAATCAATCCTACTTACCTTGTTCATGGGCCAAAGGTGTATTAAGTGATTAGCACCCCCTTATGGTTTAAAATCTATATTTTAAGACCTAACACTAGTCATGATGGCCCAAGCTTTTTCATCAAAATATATGCACGACTTCCATGGTCTAACTACATCTCACTATCCTTGCCATGATGAGAAGGTGGAGGTATATTTCAACAAGAGCCTCCATTGTTTCAATAAGGGGCCTTTAGAGCCCAACGGTACCTACCCAATCTAGATATACCTTCGGTGTTAATGAAAATCACAAGCATAAGTGAAAGTGTTAGGAAGTGTTACCTAATTTTCACCTATGGGCTCAACCAGGCAAGACCAAATTATGTTTCAAGTGTTCATAAAGGCAAAGTGGAGACATTGGTGTGCATGATTAAATCATACCCCTGATGCATTTCTCAAGGAGCTCAGTTGAAATTCTTCCTCAGTCAAGTTTGGCATAAAGTTACTCTAAGGAGAAAGTCGACAAGACCTTCCAGTTGTCTTGCCGACTAGCAAGGGTTCTATTCATTTTGAAATGTCTTATTCAGCCAAAAAATTTCATCGCTAAGAGGTCTTGCCAAGGGAGGAAGGCCTCACTTACCAATGCAAGGGGTCTCAATGAAAGTTGGGGCTCTTGCTGGGATGTCTCGGCGACTAGCAAGGGTCTTGGTGACAGGAGATGGCTTCAAAAAATTGTCTCGCTGACCATTGGCGGTCTCCCTGAATGAAGGTTCGAGCTCGCCAAGAGATGAAGGCCTCGGAATGAATTATGGCCAAATGGGAAAAGTCCCACCGAAAGAATGGAGCCCTTGGTGAGATGTTGAACTCAGGGTGAGGTCTCAGCAACTAATGAAGGTCTCGACAAAGTGAGATGTCATCGCAAGGAAAAGAAGGGCCTCATTGAGAAGTCTTGCCAACCCAAAATGGTCTTGCCAAAGTAGGGTGAGCTCAGGGCAAAGGAAAGTAGAGTCGTCATGATGTCTCAGCGAAAGTATGAGGTCCTGTCGATAATGAGGGGTCTCGATATGTGTTTTTCCTTCAGAAAGAGGTCTCACCGATAATGAAGGGTCTCCCTGACATAGATGACATTGATGTAGCATCTGGCCATCGGAGTGATGTACTGTCGATTGCTTGAGGTCTCATTGATAGTATGGGGGCTTCAATAAAAGGTCTGACCAGCGGGGTGAGGTCTCGCCGAAGTGAAGTGGTCTTGGTGAAGAAAACAAGCTCGGCGTGAGGTCTGGCCGACAAAAGGAGGTCTCCCCGACAAGAGAGGAAGTGGCATCATCGAAACAAGATGGCTTTGGAGAATTGTCTCACTGACCCGATGGGGTCTTATCGAAGGAAGGTGGTGTCAGCGTAGTGTTCTGAGCTTGGCAAGAGGTCTTTCCGAAACATGGGAGTCTCGTCGAAAGATGATCAGAGCTCGAGGAAAGCAGAATTCCTTCGGCGTGAGGTCTTGCCAACCCGATAGGGTCTCGCCAAATGGACATTTGAAATTGGTAAGACTCTTGGCCGTGGAGTTGACTTTGGCATGAGGTCTAGTCGACAAAAGGAGGTCTCGGCAAGAAGATGAGAGTTCGGCGAAAGGTCTCGCTGACCAGGCAGTGTCTTCCTGACTGGATGGGCTCTCGCCAAAACAAGAAGGATCGGCATGAGGTCTTCCTGAAAGTGAAATGTCTTGCCAATGGTCTGGATGATGACCACTATGGATTTCGATATGAATTTTGGGCTTGCTATGAACTCTTGTCGATGGTTATGAGCTATGCTGATAACAGCTGAAGAGCATAATCACATCGGGGAGACATGATTAGTGTCTCACCGACATGAGATTCTATCTGAAGGACCTCTGACCGTTTGAAAATTTATGTGGCTAAAGTTTGACCAATCAGAGGGAGCTGAGGACACACCATGAGCCATCTGACTGTTTGACCCCCCTGTGAAGAAGATCAACAGAATGAGCAACGTGGATCTGCCATGAGCTCAAGAGCATTCAAATCATCTTGGCATGGAGATTTGAAGAGGGACATGAGGAACCGAAGTTAATACTACAAAAGATCTTAACCCTTCCCTTGAGGGTGATGTATCACCAAGATGGACACGAGGATGTAATCGGATGCAAAATTAATTTCATTTAAAATATCTAAGGGAAAATCTTTATAGACTGATATTTTTGTAAGCCCAGAGGGGCCGACATCATTTTAGTATATAGGGAATTTTTTCCTCTTTGTAAAAGGGGTTCGGTGGAGTTCTCCAGATTTCTTTTCTAAAGTTTGTGACATTTGCAGTCCTCACTCGAATTAGCAAACTTCTATAACTCGTTTTGGAGCATGTTATAGAAAATTTACCTTGGTTACCATTGATGGTTCATTTTTTGCCTTCTAGTTCTTGTGAAGTATTGTGAATTTTTAAGTGATTCATCAAGCTACTTAGTGAAATATTTCTTTTCCTTATAGCTTTGTTTCATGTTAGCATGGATTTCTTTTGCAAAAGTAGTATCATGTAGGTTATAAACTATGTTTACTCAATTGCACATGAGCTTTTAATTTGTGAAAATCTGCTTTTCCTTCTTGAAAGTGTGTGCATGTCAAACCTATTTGTATGCATAATCTACAAAATCTTGTTGTACAGTCCCATGTCCATCATCAGTATTCAAGTGTAACCTAAGTATTCCATTGCTCTTATCAGTTCGGTGTATCACCATAGTATTTAGTTTTATTTTTTATGCATTCCTTATCCCTTTTCCTTTATAGAATCAATAGTTTAGGTAATACCAGAGGAAGTCGACCTTCTCCGGAGGTTGACCTCTGTCTACAAGTGACCCACAACTTTAGAGGTCTTCCCATGTTACACTAAGGTGTTGAACATTAGGTTCAACAAGGGTGCAACTTCATATTGATAACAATTTTGGCACGCCCGGTGGGACCATGAACTACTTCTCAATTCATGTTTATGCATTTTATTGCTGTTGTTTGGTGTGTGCAGCAGTAGTTTCAGCCTTTTGGAGGAATTTTCTTTACGTACCTGGTGACTCTGAGAGAATAACAACTGTTTTCAAGCAGATTAAGTGCTGGTATGTTCTTATTTCAAAAAAAAACAGATCTAGTTTTCTTGATTTGCAAGAAATTTTAATGCATTTCCAGCTTCTATGAATGTTCCAAAATGTCTACATTTTATGAAGACATGTTCTATCATCTAACTTGTCATGAAACTGCTAATCATCCCTCATTTCATGAAAGTTCTGCTTATATACCCAATTATCAGCCATATCAAATGAGTTTGCAACTATTTTTATTCCAAGTATCTTTCCTACAGGAGATTATCAATATTCCCCACAAGTTTTCCACCCTTCCACCCCTGCTTAGTTTGTGCATCAGCCTATATATGTCCAACAATAGTCTCAGCAAAAACATCATAATGCCAACCAACATGTTTGTTCACATGCCCAATCTCAAGGAGTTAACAACATGTGCATTGATGACATAATCACTGATTTTCAAAGACAAATGTTGGAGATTGAAGGAAAACAAAAGATTGATTGGCAACAAGAACAAAAAGCTTACCAAGCTCAGACAAGTGAGTAGGAATGGGAGGCCCAAAGGAGGCAATTTGAGGAGAGCCTTGTCCAGCAACTGGTTGCAAAGGATGCAAAAATGAGGCTAAAATTCTCCAAACAAGAGGTTCCCAAGTACAAGTTTTCTAGCTTTAGGCAAAGTCAACCTCTCGAATCCTCTAGTAAGTCTTCTCAGTTTGAAATTCCAAGCTTTAAGGGATTTAATTCAATGCAAGAGAATGTAGCACCTGAACAAGATCAGTCTATCATCGCTCAAGAGCAGCCCATTGATCCAGTTGATTTACTCCTCATGGAAAGGATCAATAGAGTAAATCCAATGCATTTAGCTATAGCATGATACCGACTACAGCAAGAAAAGCTCAAACAGGAGGAGGAATCAGATCCATCGCAGGAGATAGTTGAGCATGGTTTAGCTAGACAATAGGTTATGGAGCAAGAGGAACATGTTGACCACCTAATTGTCTCTTTGATGTCTAATGAGTTGCCCTACTTTGTCGAACAAGGTGAAAGGATCTTACTGCAAGTTGACAAGAGCATGCAAGTTCCTGATTCACCAGTTGATTTGGAACAACCAGAGAATATTGTTGACTTGTTCAATGAACTTCCTCAATTTGTTGGTGAAAGTGAAGATCTCACATGCATAATGGCATCTATGCCTGGTATGGAGAAACTAAATGATAAAGATCATCTAGATTTAATCCAAAATCATGAGTTAGATGATATCATAGAATATTTTTGTTCTAACATGGATGATAAGCTAGTATCATATGAAAGGGAAGCATGTGATCAGCCCATTCAAGTCAGCGAAACTATTGAAAAGGTTGTGGAGGATAATTCCTTGCATCCTGTGAACTTATTTGATGAGCTTCCCTACTTTGTTGAGGAGGAGGTGTATTATTTCATGGACAAAGAGCATAGGGAATGACAGTTTGAAGATTTGTTTTCAATTATCCAACACGAATATCAGCTCCTTAGTCAGGAAGATCCAACCATTGAAAACATTGATGATTTCTTTTCAAAGACTATTATACATAATGCAAAGAAGCAGGACTCCTTTTTCATTGCAGAGCTAAAAGAAGGAACAACTGATCCTCCTATAAATAATAATAGGAAAATATTTCAAAAAGATCAGATTGTAACAGTCAATGAACAACCTGAAGATTACCTCCAATTGACATCTTTTCAAGGAAATGAAGCCTTTAGAGATCAACGAGGGGCTGAAAGTTACAAGTTGGGTGTCATAACAAGAGGATGTCCTATCAGACACCTGGCACACTTAGCAGGCACTAAAAGGGGGTTTCCATTTGAACTACCTACTTGGGAGCATGAAATTGAGCATCAAAACATATTAACGCAAGTAGCTCAAACTATTCAAAATAATTGCATGCACCTCTTGTCTAGCACATAAAGGGAGGTAGTATTCATGATTGGAGAGGTGGTTGATCTATGCACTCAACATTTAATTTTCCTTCACCACTATTGGACAATTTGCAAGCAGGAGGCATGTCCTATGTTGGTAAGAAAAGGAAGTTTTTTCTCACAACCAGTAAACGGTTATGTCTAATTACTACCACTGCTAGGTAGTGTAGGATAGAGTAGTTGTAGTTTTAATTTTTTCTTTCAATAAGTGTCTCGTGGCACTTTTCATTTCAGTTTTGTCACGTTTTCAATAAAGTGTAGTTGCTACACATTGTTTTTCAGGATCTATCTTCAACAAAGTTGCAGTAGTTCTTTCAGTCTATTTGGTTTGAAGCTAGGTTACAGGGTTTTCAAAAGTTTGAAGAGTAGAACAATGACTCCATGCCCAATGGATAGACCTAGGCTATTGGTTTTCATGTTTAGCAGGCAAACATCCAGCAAAGGTCGCCAAAAATGTTACCTAATTTTCACCTACGGGCTCAACCAGGTAGGACCAAATTATGTTTCAGGTGTTCATAAAGGCCAAGTGGAGACATTGTTGTGCATGATTAAATCATACCCCTGATGCATTTGTCAATGAGCTCAGTTGAAATTCTACCTCAGTCAAGTTTGGCATAAAGTTCCTCTAAGGAGAAAGTTGGCAAGACCTTCCAATTGTCTTGCTGACTAGCAGGGGTTCTATTCATTTTGAAATGTCTCATTCGGCCATAAATTTTCATTTCCAAGAGGTCTTGCAAAGGGAGGGAGGCCTCACTTACCGATGTAAGGGGTCTCGGCAAAAGTTGGGGTCTTGGTGACAGTAGATGGCTTCAAAAAATTATCTTGCCGACCATTGGTGGTCTCCCCGAATGAAGGTCCAAGCTCGCTAGGAGATGAAGGCCTCGGCATGAAGTCTGGATGAATGGGAAAAGTCCCACCGAAAGAATGGAACCCTCGACGAGATGTTTAACTTGGGCTGAGGTCTTGGTGACTAATGAAGATCTCGGCAAAGTGAGATGTCATCGTGAGAAAAAGAATGGCCTCACTAAGAAGTCTTGTTGACCCAAAAGGGTCTTGCCGAAGTAGGGTGAGCTCGGGGAAAAGGAAAGTAGAGTCGTCGTGATTTCTCGGTGAAAGTATGAGGTCCTATCGATAATGGAGGGGTCTTGATATGTGTTTTGCCTTCGGCAAGAGGTCTCACCGATAACGAATGGTATCCTCGACATAGATGACATCAATGTAGCATCTGGCCATCAAAGTGATGTCCTATTGATTTCTTGAGGTCTCGGCGATGGTATGGGGGCTTCAATAAAAGGTCTCACCGTCGGGGTGAGGTCTCACCAAAGTGAAGTGGTCTTGGCGAAGGAAACAAGCTTGGTATGAGGTCTGGCCGACAAAAGGAGGTCTCCTCGACAAGAGAGGAAGTGGCATTGTCGAAACAAGATGGCTTCGGCAAATTGTCTCGCCGACCCAATGGGGTCTTGCTGAAGGAACGTGGCATCGGTGTAGTGTTCTGAGATCAGCAAGAGGTCTTGCCAAAATATGGGAGTCTCATCAAAAGATTATCGGAGCTCGAGGAGAGCAGAATGCCTTTGACATGAGGTCTTTCCGACTTGATAGGGTCTTGCTGAATGGACATTTGGAATCGGTAAGACTCCTGGCCGCGGAGTTGACTTCAGCATGAGGTATGGCCAACAAAAGGAGGTCTCGGCGACAAGATGAGAGTTCGGCGAAAGTTCTCGCCAACCAGGCAGTGTCTTCTTGACTAGATGGGATCTCGCCAAAACAAGAAGGCTCGCTATGAGGTCTTCCCGAAAGAGAAATGTCTTGTCGATGGTTTGGATGACGACCACTATGGATGTCGATATGACTTTTGGGCTCACTATGAACTCTTGCCAATGGTTGTGAGCTATGCCGATAACAGCTGAAGAGCATAATCGCATTGAGGAGACACAATTAGTGTCTCACGGACAAGCGATTTTGTTTGAAGGACCTCTGACCATCTAAAATTTTACGTGGCTTGAGTTTGACCAATCGGAGGGAGTTGAGGATGCACCATGAGCCATATGACTGTTTGACTCCCCTACGAAGAAGATTAATAGAATGAGCAACATAGATCTGCTCTGAGCTCAAGAGCATTCAAAGCAGCTCGGCAAGGAGATTTGAAGAGGGACATGAGGACCCAAAGTTAATGCTGCAAAAGATCTTAAGGCTTCCCCTGAGGGTGATATGTCACCAAGATGGACACGAGGATGCAATTAGATGTAGAATTAATTTCATTTAAAAGATCTAAGGGAAGATCTTTATAGACTGATATTTTTGTAAGCCCATAGGGGCCAACATCATTTTAGTATATAGGGCATTTTTTCCTCTTTGTAAAAGGGGTTCGGGGGAGTTCTCTAGATTTCTTTTCTGAAGTTTGTGAATTTTGCAGTCCTCTCTTAGATTAGCAAACTTCTATAACTCGTTTTGGAGCATGTTATATAAAATTTACCTTGGTTACCATTGATGGTTCATGTTTTTTCCTTCTAGTTCTTGTGAAGTATTGTGCATTTTTAAGTGATTCATCAAGCTACTTAGTGAAATATTTATTTTCCTTATAGCTTTGTTTCATGTTAGCATGGCTTTCTTTGCAAAAGTAGTATCATGTAGGTTATAAATTGTGTTTACTCAATTGCACATGAGCTTTTAATTTGTGAAAATCTGATTTTCCTTCTTGAAAGTGTGTGCATGTCAAACCTATTTGTATGCATAATCTACAGAATCTTGTTGTGCAGTGCCATGTCCATCATCAATATTCAAGTGTAACCTAAGTATTCCATTGCTCTTATCAGTTCGGTGTATCACCATAGTATTTAGTTTTTTTTTTTATGCATTCCTTCTCCCTTTTCCTTTACAAAATTAATAGTTTAGGTAATACCAGAGGAAGCCAGCCTTCTCCAGAGGTTGACCTCTATCTACAAGTGACCCACAGCTTTAGAGGTCTTCCCATGTTACACTGAGGTGTTGAACATCAAGTTCAACAAGGGTGCAACTTTAGATTGATAACAGGAAGGTAGGTTTATTTCATCTATATTTTTTCATATTCAAAATACATCTACCTTAATTGATGCAAATCTGTTCATGAGATTTATGCATGATCACTATTGCTATCTATGCTCTACTAGTTTGATATGCCCATTATTTTTTTCCTACAGTACTTAACTAATGACTCTTTGTGAATAACCCAAGTATAGTGCTTTAATTACTTTCAAACATAAAGTGGGTGGTAAGTGTTGCTTTATGTGATAACCATACATGACTTAGTTAGGAAATGGGAATCTCACTTATAATATTTTCTCAATGAATTGGGATCCTGTATGAAAATACATGATGTCTATCTTTTCATTTTTCCCATTTCAGGTCCACTCTTGAAAGCTCCTAAGTGGTTGAAGAGGGTAGTTGATGTTAGTTTTGGATTTGGAGGAAAGCTTGCTTCATTTCAGCCTAGTACAACGTCATAGAGTGTTGTTGGCTCTTCTAAGGTAGAGTACAATTTATTCTTTGGTACATGTCATTAAGATGATATATGGTCTTATTTTTCTACTATTTTCATAGGTATATATACACAATCTTGTTACCGAGGATAGTCTGGTGCTTCATTCAAAAAAGTTTGAAGCTGCAATAGCAAATGGTGAGAAATCATCATTGCAAGCTTTGTGTGACAAGAAGTATCAGGATTCTTAGTTACTTATTTGTGGATACTTTTTGAATGGGATTGATAACAATTTACATTAATTTGTATTGTTTCACTTGCAAATTTTTGGTTTTTGCATTGATTTAGTTTGGAAGAAGAGAGGGAGACATGGAATTTCCTAAGAGTCATGTTTGAAGATGAAGGAAATGCTAGGACAAAGCTACTTGAGCACCTTGGATTTCAAGTGCAGTTAACAGAGAAACAAGACTTATAGGAAGCTAATCTGCCAACATTGATGATATCAGTAGTGAAATAATCAACAATGTCACTCTTGATGATACAACAAAATTAGATCCATCAATTTGGTCAAAAGGTGAACAATATGTTACATCCCCCAATGAATTGGGATCTTGTATGCAAATAAATGATATCTATCTTTTCATTTTACCCTTTTCAAGTGCACTCTTGAAAGCTCCTAAGTGGTTGACAAGACTAGTTGGTGTCAGTTTTGGATTTGGAGGAAAGCTTGCTACATTTCAGCTCGGTACAACATCATAGAGTGTTGTTGGCTCTTCTGAGGTAGAGTAAAATTTATTCTTTGGTTCATGTCATTAAGATGATATATGGTCTTATTTTTCTACTATTTTCATAGGTGTATATACATAATCTCCTTACTGAGGACAGTTTGGTGCTTCATTCAATAGAGTTTGAAGCTACAATAGAAGTGTTGGAGTTATGGACAGACACTGAGAGGGGGGTGAATTAGTGTCAACACTTTTTCAACTTCGACCAAGATTTTTCATTCTGATTTCCTTTTCATTCAACAATAGAGTAGAGTAATCACTTTTGAAAGCACAAAGATATGACAACATTAACTCAGTCTATTAGACAACTTATGAAAATATAATTTGCATGAGATATCTTGCATTTGCCAAAACATAGCTCAGATTTGATCTCAATATTACTCTGATTAATGCATTCATGAGTTGAATATACTCATTCATAAACTGATTTGAGAACAGTAATAATTCCAACAGTGAACTGAAACAACAATAGCACAGAAAAGCAGTGAGCATACAGAAGAATAAAGAGACAAAAGATTTGCCGAGTGGAAAACCCTCATGAGGTAGAAAAACCACTCCTAAACTACCTTACTAGCTTAATCTTCAAAAACCACTATTAACAATGCCTTATAGGCTAATTTCTTAGCACCAACTCAAAGAGCACCAAACCCTTATTTAGAGACACAAATCTCAAGGAGCACCAACCCCTTATTTAGAGACACCAATCTCAAGGAGCACCAACCCCTTACTCAGATTTCAAAATTACAGTAATAATATCAGAGGATCACTCTGTTTTCAAGTAAGCTCAAGAAACTCAACACTCTTATCTACCTCATACTCTAAGAATCCAACTCTATATTATAGAGTTTTCCAATACATCTCTTGATATGGCCAAAATAATTATCTCTCAGAATTACTGGCCAGCAGCATCTTCACTATTTTCAACATTGGTTTTTATATACATTCCAAGTGTGTAAGTTACGAAGAAATCTTCAACAAGCGTTTTTCACCAGATTCTCAAATTCTCTTGCTGATTTTTGAATATGAAGCTAATTCATAATGATCTGTAGATTATGGAAAAAATCAGAGAAACGCCTATCCATAGAGCTTTTAATTTCTGCGCTAAAACAGGAGATTTCAAATTGTAACTGAAAGATTTTCATCAAAGTCATGACAGCCCACAAACAAAAAATCATATCTTCTGAAATCTCAGAGAATATTTTCCAGAGAATCGATACCAACCAAAGATGTCGCCATGCAACTAAACTTAGAAAATCACATGTCGGCCACAGAGACATAGTTTTTAAATGTTCGCTGAGACATCCAGACAAGTATGCCAAAGGAAACTTTAATGTTAAACATACTTTGGTTTCTTCTATTTCACTGTGACCCTTCATTATCGGGCAAACCCAATAGAGAATTCACTTTGTTTTGCTGAAAGCCCCGAGCTCACAATAGATCGCCAAGACATTAATGATCTCACACCGACATAAACCTTTTTCCTTATGTGCATCACTATAACATTATGATATCGGGGAGACCTCCTGTAGAGCACACCATGTCTTTCTGAAAGTCTTCAACCACTTGTGTGTCGCTATGACATTATACAGTTGAGGAGACGTTATACAGCCAACATTGAGTTTCACCGATGGGCTTGTTCGCTGAGACATCAACAAGTCTCTCACTAAGATCTCCTTTAGTTTCATTCACTATCACTGTGACCAAATGATATCAAAGAGACCTCTTGTAGACTTCATAATGTTTTTCTGAGAGTCACTTTGATACACATTGTTTCCATGATAATTCAAAACCTATTCCGAAGTCCTTTGTCATTTCCAAGTCACCAAGACAATACATAGTTGAGGAGACACTATATAGACTGCCCCTTGTTTTGCCGAAACATCCCGAGATCATCCTGGATCACCAAGACAGTATCAATCTCACACCGATGAGCCTTTGATAGAAATCCCTTGTGTGATGTTGTTGTAACAAAAATTTTCTCTCGTCGATGCACCCTTCTAACTTATGAGGGTCACTATAACATACCAATATCTAGGAGACCTCTCGATGAAAGATTGAGTCATACCAAAAAATATTCATTTACTCGGAGTTGCTAAGATAGGATAGATCCTATGCTGACAAGGTTCTTTTGTGTTCCATCGGCGAGACCAGAGGTCACTCACCGAGACCTCTCACCGAAAGCCCTAGCTCTTACTGAAGAGACTACCTTTATTCTTTCGGTCAGTATAACAAAATGAATTCGCCAAGACCATATAACGAGGCCACAACTCTTGCTGATAGACTTCCAAATGCTCTAGTCGGGGTGACAATATGATTTCACTATGACCTCATCCTGATGGCCAAACTCATGCCGATATGCTTATTCTGAAGTGGGTCAGTGTGACATTGCATGTTCAATGAAACATTACACCGAAGATGATTTCCTTTGCCGATATGCTCATTCTGAAGCGGGTTGGGGAGACATAATGAAATCGATAAGACCTTATCCTGACGGTATTACATATGCTGATAGAGACCACCTCTTTGTTGGTGGAACCACAGACAAGTCTTGCTGAAATAACCTTTCTTGTGCTAGTCACCAAGACAACGAGAATGTCACACTGAAAGCAGCCTATATGTTAAATTCAATTGACGTGGCATCAAAAATGTCTTGCCGATAGGCAACAAAGACATTTCAAAGTGGATCAGGGAGACCCTGCCATACTCATGCTGATGTGTAAGCCTAATATGCAAAGAGAACCATCCTGACAAAGAAACCATCTTTCAAACTCTGTCAGTCAAAGATGTATCATTCATAACTTGAACCAAAATTGACACAAAGCTCAAACTGATCAGTACCATAAGATATTAAAATTCTAATTGTAGACTATCCACTTAATGCCAAGACAATTAAACCATATAGACAAAACTGTACCAAGATAAAGCATGAGAAACCATTCTGAAATAGTCAACAAGTAGAATCAACTGATAGGGATTTTGTCATCAAGGACAAACCATATGATCACAACTAAGATCCAACAAGAAGATGGTGAAAAATCATCATTGCGAGCTTTGTGCAATAAGAAGTCTCAAGATTCTTGGTTACTTATTTGTGGATACTTTTTGAATGGGATTAATAACAACTTACATTAATTTGTATTGTTTCTTTTTGCAAATTTTTGGTTTCTACATTGATTTAGTTTGGAAGAAGAGAGGGAGACATGGAATTTCCTAAGAGTCATGTTTAAAGATGAAGGAAATGCTAGGACAAAGCTACTTGAGCACCTTGGATTTCAAGTGCAGTCAACAGAGAATCAAGACTTACAAGAAGCTCAATCTACCAACATTGATGATATTAGGAGTGAAATAATGAACAATGTCACCCTTGATGATACAACATAATTAGATCCATCAGTTCAATCAAAAGGTGGACAAGATGTTACATCCCCCAGAGACAATGCGAGGAGTATTTTGATAATTTGCATAGTCTGAAAGAAGATTCTTCACTTCATCTCATTGAAAATGATTTTGTTGTTGGGAAGGATACCCTAGGCAATGGAGAAGAGGTGCAACATGAAGCTACTAAAGATTCGATTGAATACTAAGAATGTGATGAAGCCATTCAAAGTTCTTTAGTTTTTGGTGATTATAAGGGAGTAGTCATGCAATGACTATTAGCAAACAAGATGGAAAATGCACTTCTCATTGCTCATGTCGGGGGAGTTCTTTACAAGAGAAAATTCGTGATTAATATTTAAGAAAAATGAATTGTTCCTATCTTAATGTTATGCTTCTATACTAATTGCATGACATTTGAAACGTCTTAAAGTCTTTTAATGTTTTATGTTTTACCATCCTTCTTGTATTAAGCTATCTGTATTTTAGAAGGCTAATTGGCTCTGTTTCTCTAAAATATATTTCTTTCTGTGGAATATTTTCTGACTTAACACTATTAGTGCAGGTGGTTTCTACTATGGTCAATAATGATCTTATTGGCCTTGTGAATAGTAGGCCTTTGAAATCCTAGAAAGAAACTCTTGCTTTACTTTGTACACTAAGTGTTTTTTCACACAAAAATAAGTTAAATAGAAAATTATGTAAATTGGATAATGCAATTTTGATTTGGAGCAAATTGTACTTGACTATAAGTTTTTTTTATAACTCATTTCTAATTTCTGTGAGTTGTAGTTTGAAGCTTTTGATATAACGAGAAAGCCTAAAAATTTATGCATTGTATCATATAGTTGCATATAGTATTTTCAAACATTTATCATACTTGTATCATAGATACAATACTTGGACGTAAAACAGTCTTGGCAGGCTGATTTTTGACTTAAGACTTGGAGGACTCGACACAAACTTGGTAGGCTAACTTTTTCACTTGGACATTGAAGGTAGGTTTTCAAATCAAATAAACCCTACCCCACAAAGTGATGTGCGTTTTCCATTATATTTTCATTGAATTCTCTTGGAAAAGAAATAAAATTAGCTATGATGGTTTTTTGTTCACCGTTGCCAATTGATTCTAAATTTTCTTTAAGAGGCTTGGGGTTGTAAGATCAAAGGGGTCTCTTGTAGTCAATAGAGAAAGAAAGTCAGTCCTTGAAGGGATTGTAACAAATATGTCATAATCGCAAAGCACAAGGTTCAAAGCAATGAGATCATAATGTAAAAACAAAAGAGAAAAATTATGTTTTTATCATAACAATGATTTTAAGGATTGACTATGAAGAACAATCATCATAAGATAGTAGTGAATACAAACAATGATAGTGCCAATGAGTTATCAATACAGTGAATAAAGAGTTTCAATTTTGAATGCATGATAACAGTAGTACAAGGCATGCAAGGGATATGAATGAAAGACAATATATAGAGGGAAAATAGTTGCAAATGATCACTATTATATCAAAGCATATGAGTGTCAGAGGATCATAGCAAAATGAAGGAGATAATTGTAGTTGTTATGAATGCCATGTGACCTGATATCATGCATAAATAAGATGTAAAAGACCATGGAATAGACTAAAAAGGGGTCAAATTCAATGAGATTCATTCAATGTCAAAGAGCATTATCATTATATCAATGAAAGCACAAGATTGTAACAACAATGAAGCAATGGAAAGCAAGAACAATATATGTAACATCAGGATCACTGTCATAAAGGATGAAGATCAGCATGAGGTTTCAGGATTCAAGATTTCCACTTAGCTTTAGATTGTAATCTTATTTAATGTTCTTCCCTTTCTTGAATGATATTGGTGTTCCATCTCAGAAAACACTGCTCAACAAGCTCTAGCATTACAAAAATGGAAACCACCACTCTTTGCATTCAATGGTTGTTTCCTTTGTCAGACCTGCAATTGGAAAACCTTCAAACGTGCGTTGGAGCTGAAATACCAAATTATTGATTAAACTTTGAAACTTCCCTTTGACGTGAAATCACAATTTTTTACACCAAAAATCAACTGCCTAAGATTCCCTCCAAATGCATACGTGACCCGATCGACCAAGGCACCAAAAATACCCTTTTTATTTATTTATTTTTTTATCTACCAAAAATACCTATTGCTAAAATGCACCAAAAAAAACTATTATGTGGAAGGCATGCAAAAATTAATCTTCATTTTTAGGGGAAAAAATTCATCTATATACATTGTCAATTTAATATAGGTTGTGAAAATTAAGATAAGCATGATGTGCTCCTAAAATTACTAGAGTTCAAACTTGTATAAAAAATAACATCTATAAATATGATTCACACACAATTGATTTCATAGATTATAAAATAATTCTATTTTTTAAAAATAATTAACAATATAAATCCTGAAAGAGAAAAAAATTGCATACCAAAAGCGATCATAATTGTTATTTCTATTTCGCATAATTAAGATGGTCGAGTATATCAGCATGCAAAGATAAAAGTGAATCAATTTCTTCATTTTTATTGCAATTGGATTGTTTAAATCATATTTTATTAGTGAAATTGACCACAATTTCTCTTTGATACATTTGACATGCTAACACAACAGGAAAATCAAATTGGCTTCAAATCATAGTTAAGAACATTAATGATTCATTAACATAATAAGTAATAAAAGTTAAAGAATGTAAATTTTTATAATTTTTTTTATAAAATATGTGAAGGCCTTAAGACTGCACCAAGAGGCAATTCCTTCCACACAATAGGTATTTTTGGTGCACCAAGCAACCTAGGCGGTCAAATGGCCCGCTCAGGTAGGGGTCCCGTGAGGAGGGTTTAATTAGCTCTATGGATTATGATCAAATTCAAAAGAAAAAAAGAATAGAGTAATAGTCATTTATTTAGTCATTAATTTAGCCATATATTTAGTTATTTATTTAGTCATTTTTATTTGTCTGATATTAGTAATTTATTTAGTCTTTTAGTTGTGATTTTACCCAATGACCAAATTAGTCACTTATAAATGACCAAATTAGTCATTTATTTTCAAGATACTACTAGTGTTAGCCACGTAGTCATTTATTTGCCAAATTCTACTAGTGTCGAATGAGCAATATAGACAAAAATCACAGTTGAATGTTGGCATGATTCCTGCTCAACCTCGTTCTCATGGATTGATTCATCCACCCTTATCTGCTATCTTTAGGTCTTCTTCTAGTGAACAGTCAAACTATTCTCCACAAGAGAAATTTTTTATTCCTACTCCTCATTATTTATCTAAGCAAGAGCATATTTTGTTGAGGATTCTCAAAGCCCACTTAACTACTCTTCCTTCTCCTACACATAAGAAATTTCATAAGCATGATAAAGAAAAACATTCTTTATGTGCATACCATCGAGTGTCAGGCCATTCCACTAGTGAATGTAAGGCCTTGAAGGATAAAATACAATGAATTCTTGATTTAGGTTCCATCACTCATTTATTTTTTGACGCACCTTCCTTTTCTTTGCATGACAAGTGATATCAAGGTTTGACTCTATCTTGTATGTTCTAAGTATCTTGCATAGTTCTCCTCCCCTATATGTTGGGGGTAGTGATAACTTGTTCAGGAGATGTACATCCTTCTAAGGACCCCCTCTCTTCTCTCTATCTTTCAATTGGAGTATCCCCTTGAGTGGGTCCCTTGCTATCTTGAAGGATTCCTAAGGGACCCCCTTTGAAATTTTTTCTCTCAAATGATTTCAATGGCATCTAGCTTGGGGCAAGCCTAACTAGACCTATATTCTCTATGACTATCGTGCAACAAAGCTTATAGTAGCTACAGGTTATTCTAAGAATTCTTGCTCTGCAGGATCAAGGACCTATAGAGCTAATTTGCATCAAGTTTTTCTAACATGTTTAGTCTGCATATTAATATGTTGCTTTGCAGGTGCACCTATGAGGCTAATTTTTAATCAACCTTGTAGGACCGAACACCTATAAGGCTCAGTTTGACTTTGTGGAGTCCCATGCATAGGGATTCCCTCAGGAGAGAGTACCTAGGGTGCCTTCTTTTCAAGTATGAGGACTTGTAAAGTGTTGTCATCCTATAAGATCTATTCATTGTTGGTTTGCGGGCTTCCAGTGCAGTTTGTTCAACTCTATAGGAGAGAATACCTATAGAGCCTTTTGTCCACCTTTCGTAGGTCTATGGATCTGTGGTACATTTTTTCAACTCTCCTTGGGTCTAAGGACCTATGGAGCCATCTCTCTTGGAAATTTCATTCCTTTCTACCTCCTCTTTCTCTCTCTTAAATTCTCTTTTCTCTTCCCTTCTCAAATTATATATACTAGATTGAAGATCTGCATCTTCTTCATCCTGAGTATATGCCCTTTCTTCGATATTGATTTCTTCCCTATCTTTTGTATGTATTCTTCTCTTGAACCAATAGGTCTTTACATTATTCTCTTCATTTTAGAATTCTTCTATGTGTTATTATTTTTGATTTGGGGATGACGCATAGTACTGAGGCAACCTTTTACATCAAGGTCTCTTCACTTTGCTGACTCAAATCCTTTAGTTTTTTTTGTGCTTTTGCGTGTGTTTTATATGTTCTAACCTCTTAATATAGTGGCTTTTTTTTGTTCTAACATTGTTGTCTTGTGTAGATATTTCTTGTCTAATGTGTTTGTTTTGCAAGTCTTCAGCCTGGGGGCATGCTTCCTTGATTCAAAGAGTTGTTTGCTTCCTCTACAATATCCTTTTGGAATCATGATGTTATTTATGTTTAGTAGATCTCCTTTAGCATGCATATTAGTGTAGATTCATATGCTTGCTAAAGTGGGGACAAAATGTAATGTCGTAAAATTGTACCCCTTGAAATTTCACATACATTCTTGTATCCACTTTAGTGTCCACTCTCTTAGAACTTGTGTAGCCTCATTTTTAGCCCTTGCATTAGCCTTTACCCCTCTTAAGATGCTCAAGGACCCCTTTTTAGCAACCACCTTTGTGCATTAGCTTTTCATTAAACCTTGTGCTTTTCCCATTCTTTTCATTTTGTGGCATGATGTGTCTAGACACTAGCGCACCACGTAGACCACTAGTATAGAAACATGAATAAACTACTGAAAAAACTACTAAAATTTGCTTAGAAATGACTACAGTTGGTCACATGACCATTAGCAGTTTATTTCAAGTCATATATAATGCGACCAGATTGATGACTAAACCATTTTTAGTCCTTTATTGGTTGTTTTTATTGATCGATTTGGTAGTATATTTAGTCATTGATTTAGTCATTCATTGTTGTGATCTGGTCACTCATTTAGTCTCTTTTTTTCACTGATATATTTAGTCATTGATTTTGGTAATCTGGTCACTTATTTAGTCATTTTTTATTCATTGATATATTTAACTGGTCACTTATTTAGTTGTTGATTTATTCATTGATTTTTGTAATTTGGTCACTTATTTAGTCATTTTTTTATTCACTAATATATTTAGTCATTGATTGTTGCTAACTGGACAATTATTTAGTCAATTTTATTCACTGATTTCTATGTATTGGTAGTGTATTTAGTCATTAATTTTGATCATCATTTTGATCAATTTGGTAGTATATTTAGTCATTTTTATTCACTAATTTCACTGGTCATATCTAGTCATATTTATTGACTATTCACTAATTTCAATCAATTGGTAGTATATTTAGTCAATTTAATTATTAATTGATATCAATTAGTAGTATAGTTAGTCATTTTAATTGACTAATATTTGAGGATTTAAGCACAAAACATATAAATACATATCAATCATCAATTGCACACAATAAGACAACCATTGAGAAGGAAAAATCTGTGAACTTTATTATAAAAGAAAAGTGTTCTAATTATAGATTAGAAATAGAGTATTACAATTGTTATTTTCAATCACAAGACTGAAAATATGAGTTACAATAAATTGCACATAAATGAATGCAAGAAACTTCTCCAAAAAACTTCTGCAATGATGGAAACGCATGCTTGAATCCCTTCAATCTAAGAACATTCCTCTTTCATCTCTTAAAACTTCTACAACATGGGAAATCTTCCTAGATCAAGTTGTAACGTGTAGAATACAATAAGGAGTGTGTTGATCATGTCCCATATATGAAGCTCTCTCCTTCAATGCAGTCAACAATAACCCAACTAGAATATTTCCATTCTTTATATGCAACGTGCCATCTGATATGAGAAATAGGGTGTTGCCTTTTCCACCATGAATGAATTTGTGCCTCAATACAACCAATAAAATTACTATTAGTCTCAATTCAGAAAGAATAAAACTGTGTTGTATATTTCAAGTTTACAAAAGTCCAAACACAATAGAAAGATAAATCAATTAAAAAATTGTAGCCTTGTCAACAAATGTCGTAAACAGAGTGTTCAACATCGGTCTGAAATATGCATATTGAACCCTTGATTTTAGAACCTTGTTCAAAGTTTAAGAAAGATGATATGCTCAAATTGTAGAATGAAGTTGACATTATAGAATGAAGGAAATCAACACTAACTAGACTAGAACAACATTATCAATAGAAATTTCTTGGAAACCAAGCCCAAGAATGCTATCAGACTTAATTAGACAACAAAAAACTCAACCTTGGTTCATGTGTTGTCTGAGTAAAGACCTACACCATGGAAGAATCCATTTATACATAAATTCCAATTAAGTTGATTAGAAAAGATCTTTGATATCCACTTGGGAAGCCTTAACATCCAAAAATTACTAACCTGATGTTTCACATCATCTATAGTTAAGAAACTAGATATTGATCCATTACCATATTGAATCTCACATGATTCTCCTTCACAAACAAAAAATGATATTCTTTTTTTTTACAAACTTCCTTAATATCCCCATGTAAGAAAACTAAACTAAGTGAGGTTGAGGGTTTGAATTAGAGTACCATCTTGTTGGTATGTGCTTGAATTTGATGACTTGTATCTTGAATGAAAATAGCAAGCTAGCCATAATGTAAAATCATTGTTACAAAATAACCACAAAATCCTCTTTAATTAAAATAATCCTTCTAGATATTTTAGTTAATTTCTAAGAGAGCTAATTTCACTATCCAAACAACCATCAATCTATTTACTGTATATAATTTCCCAGAATTCAAAATTTGAATGTAATGCAACTAACCATAATTGCCAAATATGTGACACCAAAATGTAGTACAAAATGAATTGTCTGACATAATGCCTCAAAGAGATGTCATCTCATGGAATGAAATGATATGATTGAAGAATGTGCAAAAAATGGATTTTTCAAGGAAGCTCTCAAAATATTTGAATTAATGAAGCACTATGGAACACTAACATTGTAAGCTTTGCTTGTATTCTAGATGCATGCAGCCATGCAGGTTTAGTGGATGAGGGTTGGACAATATACTTCACACGTCAATAACCCTTATTGCATTACATATATAGTTGATCATTAGGTGTGCATGGTTGACCTTTGTGCCTATGTTGGCTATCTTGAGGACATCTTAAACATTATTATTGAGATGCCAGTTAAACCTATGGTTTCTGTGGATCATATATGAATATAGGCTGAGTATTCCAACAACACTACTTTTTTAGTTGGATCCTAAAAATACTACAATTTATGTTCTTATCTAAAACATCTGTACAGAAGTGGGCAGGTGTGGTGAGGTTCAAATAGCAAGGAGATTGATGAAAGATAGAGGAATTAAAAAGATACCTACATGTAGTTGGATTGAAGGGCATAAAATGGTACATGGTTTTTTGTGTAGGAGACAGATCACATCCACAAACATGGGATATCTATGCAAAATTGGAGAAATTGGCTTGGAAAATGAATGTAGTAGGGTATTTCCAAATTCAAGACTTTTACTTAATGTTGTGGAATAGAAGAAAAAAGAATCATTTATCTGCCACCATAGTGAAAAGTTAGCAATTGTATTTGGTTTGTTAAACATGGCCCCATGTACAACTATTAGAGTTGCTAAGAACCTTTGAGTATGTTTTGATTTTCACACTACATCTAAATTCATCTCCAAGATTATTGCAAGAGAAATTGTTCAGAGAGATGTGAAACATTTCCATCATTTTAAGCATGGACAATGTTCTTGTGGAGAATATTGGTGATGCTAAGTGAAACAATTTGAAAAATTTACACTATAATAATGTGCACTACATCAGATATCCAATAATAATGAAGGTACATCCATTAAAGCATAACAATAGGGATTTTTTTTGTCATATGTTGTAGTTACAAGTGCCCTACTAGAAATACATGAAAGTGTGGAAGCAATATACACAAGGTAAACAAATTGTTTCAAAAAAATTCCTCAAAGAAATGTGATATTTCTTTTTATAGTTTAACCGTGATACTGCACTATTTTGACATGATCCTTGTAGTGATGCAAGATGTTACCACTACACCACACTATTATTGCTTGGCCTTCGCGGTAATGCAGGATGTTACCACTACACTGCACTATTATTTGTTGGCCTTCACGGTAATGCGAGATGTTACCACTACACCACACTGTGTCTTCTTGGCTCTTGTGGGGATGTAGGAGAAGTATTTGAGTTACTACCATACAACACATTTATTGCTCAACCTTCATGGTAATGTGGGATGTTATCACTACACCACACCGTGTCTTCTTGGCTCTTGCGGTATGGCAGTATTATGAAACTTGTCACAACAGTCTTATGAAACTTTTCATGACCATCTACTACCTTGACACAATAGTCTTATGAAACTTGTTAATATTTATGGGCACCTTTTAAATTACATTATGATCTATAAGGAAACAATCCTATAGGGATGATAGTCCCAAGAAACATGGCAATGGTTACACTAGTAAATAGTTAACTAGAAACCATGAATTTTCAATGCATAATGGAGAATATATAGAGAGTTAAATCAGTGAGCAAATATCCTTGGAGAATTTTCATCAAAAGTATGATAATCTAAGAGTTCGTAGTAGAAGATAATATACCCTCAAAGACCTTACAGTAATAATAGATCTAGTGATAACTTTCAAAGTCATAAGAATAAATTCATAAGAGAATAGATGCAAGAGCATGAAAAGACACTGAGATGGAAGGGTAGTTGGTAGAGTTGAAGAATTAGATATGTAGTGAAAAGGTAGGGATAACAAAATAATTTACAATCAAGAGCATCATGGAATTTTCTTAGGTGACTATATTTGGGCAAGGAGAGAACTTAGTGACAACATTACCATCAAAACAATAAGGATACTCAAAACCCTACCAAACCCTATGAATTTTTTCATCACCTTGTAGAGATCTCAAACATGCATGAAAATATTTCACAGAGACAAAAATCATCTCTATTTTTTATGATCACAAAAAGTAACAAAAAATTAGATTTACAAGTGATGAAAATAAGTACATGGAAAGTATATTATGCTGAATTTATTTAAAAAAAGGAAACTTAACCATTAACTATCCAATACAATCTAACAAAATACAAATATACAATGAAATATTATGATTAACAAAATGATAATTTTAATGGTTATATTAAGGTAGACAAAAAAAATTGTACAAGTGAAAAATAAGACCCTTAGATTATTCTGAACAAATAACATTTTCATTTACATCATTTTCAAGCAACAATTTTTTAGATCCATCCAGCTGTACAAAAATCAAATCAAATCTGCAACGATCTCAAAGATCTAAAGGTTTAAAAATATGATATTTTTAGATCTATTCTTGGGTGTATCCTACAAACTTTATCATAGAAATATGGGTCATCACCTCATTTAGACCTAGATGTGGAACTACCTTTGTTGTTTCCATAAAAACCAAAATAGGCCTAAAAAATGCTAGAAGAAATAACCCTATAAACACACAAAAGGAAAAGCTAAATCATTAGTAATTTACTAATTTTCATTCAGCTTCTTTGTAATCATTTTAAGTACCTAATTCTATTGTACTTTAAAAATTTAGAATATGAAGTTTAGCTATTCAAATAGCTTAAATAATTTTAAGTTATAAAACTAATAAAAAGGCTTTAGCAATTAAAAAAAAATCCACTTCTAAAATTTTAAATATCTTTACTGTATCTATTTACCATTGTTAGAGAGTTGCAAAATGTGAATTGTCTTCTATCCTATAGGACTGAGAAAGGAAGAACACTGTCAAACAGTGATTGAATCATAACAAAAATTCCAAAAACAATGAAAGTTACTATCAAATGGTGAGAAAGATTTGTCCTCTAAGTCATTTGCACATGGTGATTGAGAACATGGTGAGTAAGAAGTAAAAGAGCACTAGATAATAGCACTGCAAAATAGTCATGAGTTATGCAATGAAATTCACTATTCTTTTGATCACAAAGGAGATCAAGATAATAGCCAACATACTGCTATGCATAGAGAATGTTCATGGATTGTAAACTTCCTTAAAAAGTAATTACCACAACAAAGTTTGAGGTGAGTTGCTCCTACTATTTTATGCTGATATGGATATGTTCTAACCTATAATTAACCATTGTAGCATAATATATAGGCTAAATAGTTGCTCATATACATAAGACACAAATCACAGGGGGATTCTATACATAAGACACAATTGTTTCAAATTCAAAATTGTTGGATCTTTCACAATTGTTTGCTTCATTTATTTGATCTAAGAAAAAAAAAACTATATAGAAGATGCTCTCAAAATCACAGTAAAATATTTTATTTCGGGATGAATGTTTAGAATCTTTCCCATCATAATAATGAATAATATTAGAAACCAAGATCGGAAATGCAAACCAGAAAAGCCTTCCACATAAGAGAAAAACAAAAAAAAGCAAGAGCTTTGCAAAAAGATGTGCAAATAATATTATTCAAGAATTCATAATTACATGAGATGATTTTCTTTATAAAAGAAAAGTATGCATAAACCTAATCTTATCTTGAGCAACAAGATAGCTCAACAAGATAAGGATGAGAATAATTAACCTAGGAATTAAAATATTACCTAAGTAAAGTTATGCAAGTGTAATTAAATATTAATTACACTAACACCCCCCCATAAGTGCAACTTAGGGAGACTAACAAAGCATGCACCTAAAACTAAGATGAATGCAAGAAAGCATGAATGGGTCCTAGCAACAAGGCTTGATTAGGTACCCAAGTACAAATGCAATAATGAGGTAGAGAAGGAAAACCCAGTGGGACAAAACCCCCCTACAATGAGATGACTGTTGCAAAGAAGCACTGGAAGAACAATGTGGAGTAACACTGGAACTACAATCTGACAAGCAAGGAAAGATACTTCTATCTACAAGAAACCAAAATGGAATCATAATAATGTGACAACAGACCTGATGCCACGGAACACTAGAAAACTCACAAACTAGAACAATCCTGGAATCTGTGAAGCAACAGTAGATGAAATGATGACATAATCTGGAAACCATGTATCTCGATGCCAATGCCAAACTAAAAATAAAAATCTTCCATGGGAACAAGTACCATAAAGACTCTGGAACATTAACCATAAAAGCATGGCCCTCAAACTGAGAAGGATCTGAACCAATGCGGATCAAGAACCATGAACTCCCAATCTAAAGTTTGAACATATGTGAATTTGATATGTGTCAAGCTAGAAAATATGAGGCCAAAAGAAACTAGGAAACCATATATAACCCATGTGAGCTGTCAAAAAATCAAGATGAAGATGGAGATCAAAGTGCATGTACACTCTAATCAAATTATTATGCAAGAAACCCCCCTGATGGAACTTTATCTTAGTTCATTTATTACAATAACCCAATGATTGTAAAATGAGAGAATAGAAACATGCATAAAAAAAAAAAAAATATAGACCTCATATCTATGTAGAGGATAGAACCATCTTTACAATGCCGTAAGAATGATGAAAAAAGGATCACCGAGTCAAAAGATATGCCCTCTGAAGTGAAAAAAATGCATCTGAGTTCAAGGACCTGTAAAATAAATCTGGAGAAAAATCAGAAGAAGCCACCTTCACCACTAGATTGACATCAAAATCATCTTTCCAATGGTATCTTGTTTGTGAAAAAAGGACACCATACACAAAAGTTACGCCCAATTTTGTAAAAGTGCTCCAGAAAGGCCAATCTGGCCTATAGGCTGCCCTAGGGGCTAAAACAAAGTTAGTCCCTACTCCTGTGCGCGACTAGGGGGAAAAGCCCCTAGTCCTCATTAGGACTGCGGACTAAGATTTTGAGCCACCGAGGGTTGGGCGCATAGCACCTGGTCCCCCATACGACCAACAACAGAGCCAAGTTGAGCCCGCGGGGGCTGGAGGTCTGGTGGTGAATGGGTGGGCACCACTGGTGGTGGTGGTGGACCGGTGGCCACTAGGTGGCTATTGGGTGGTGGGATGAAAATGAACTGGCAGCGCCGACACAGAACCCAAGAAAGTACCTTTTTTTTTTTTGTCCATTGGGAAGCATGTTGGGGAGGTTGTACGACCTCCCTAGCAACTTTTTTTCCTTTCAGGCCAACTTCTCCCAAATAGATGAAACAAAAGGAATTCTTAGGGTATTTGGCCATTGCAAACATGATGGTGACCTTCGTTTGTGCCCAAAATTCTCCAAAAATTTGGCTACCCCTAGAGCTTGCAAAAAATCTTTGAGCTTGAAACCCTCACAAATCTGGCAAATGATGACCAAAATCTGCAAAATAAAAGCCAATCCTGACTTTTTCCAGCACTCTGAATCTAATGGTGAAGCCTAATCTAATCCAAAACACTACATAGATGAGCTCAAGGAATGATACCCTCGAGGAATCCTAAACAAACGTCTCTACAATGATTTTCTCAAAAAAACTGAGAAGGGGTTGCAAATCAAGGCTCTGATACCATGTTAGAAACAAAGATAAGAAATGCAATCCAGAAAAGCCTTCCACAAAAGAGAAAAACAAAAAAAAGCAAGATCTTTGCAAACAGATGTGCAAATACTATTATTCAAGAATTCATAATTACATGAGATGATTTAATTTATAAAAACAAAGTATGCATAACCCTAATCTTATCTTGATCAACAAGATAGCTCAATAAGATAAGGATGAGAATAATTAACCTAGGAATTAAAATATTACCTACGTAAAGTTATGCAAGTGTAATTAAATATTAACAAACAAAAGCATCAATCATTAACCTAAACTTTGCAAGAGTTTCATCAAATTCTACTTTTCCACTCTCTTTTCCATTTTGAATTTTATTCCCAATTTCATCCATGAAGAACTTCCTCAGCTTGTAGATATTGCTATTAGCCTCGACAATTGTTGCTTGGGTAAAAACTCAAAGCTATCCTTGACATCTGGTAAAGCTATGGCTAACAACAGGATCTACAGGCTGAGGAATTTCTTCATGGATGAAATTGGGAATAAAATTCATAATGGAAAAGAGAGTGGAAAAGTAGAATTTGATGAAACTCTTGCAAATTTAAAGTTAATGACTGATGCTTTTAGTTCATTATTATGATGAGAAAGTTTTTGAATAGTCATCCCATAATAAAGGATTTTACTATGATTTTGAGAGCATCTTCTATATAGTAGGTTGTCTTAGATCAAATAAATGGAGCAAACAATTGTGAAAGAGCCAAAAATTTTGAATTTGAAACAATGGTGTCTTATGTATAAACTCCCCCTATGATTTTTTCCTAGAATAAGGTATAGCAATTTAGAATTTTAAACAATAGTATATGAACAACTATTTAGCCTATCTATTATTCTACAACAATTAACTACAGGCTAGAACATATCAATATCAACATAAAATACTAAGTGCAATTCACCTCAAACTCTATTGTACCTGAGTATGATAGTACCTGAGCTTCTGGTGTTTCTAGATGGAACCTATAGTAGAAAAGTGTAGTCTCCATCTAAAGGAACCATCTTTGGAGCTCTTCCTTGAAATGAGGTTGAAAACATTAGAAGAAAAGAAATACCATAATTCTAAAGTAACAATTTGTATCAATCCAAATGCCAAAAAGTATAATTACAAAGATAAATCCTTACAATTGGACCTAAAGTTGGACCAAGCAGATTTATGATTTTATCTTTAGAATGTAGGAACTTTCTCTGTCAAAGCTTCATGAACTCAAATTGGATCTAAAATTGGACTAATAAAATTTATGATTTTATCTTTAAAATGTAGGAACTTCCTCTATCAAAGCTTGACTACCTCAAATTGGATCTGAAATTGGTCTAGCAGATTTATGATTTTATCTTTAGAATAAAGGGACTTCCTTTGTCAGATATTCACAAATTCCTACACTCAGGTTCTACTTCCTAGTGAAAACACCCGAAAGTGTTTCACACTAGCTCAAGGTACTCTCCAACTTGGTTATGACACCAATAGCAATCCAATTTTTCCTGAACCATCCATACTGAACATTGCATCACAATCTATTCTTCCTTCACATAAAAATGCCACATATTAACCCCTTCTAAATAAAACTCAAAATCATCATAAAACCATAATTAATAAATCGTTTTAGCTTCAGAAAGAATCTGATGCCATTTACTATCCAAACAAAAGCTATATAAATCACAAAAAATCCTTGAAGCCATCCATCCAAAGAGAAAATAAGCAATGTAAGGATTTGAGCAATATAAGTCCAAAGGGTTATGTTGTAATGGTAATGGAATCATCACAAGAGCACAACCAAGTAAAAAATTCTTGTGACTATAGTTATATGATCCATAACTCTATTGGTGATGGGGTACAATTGTGCTATAACAAATATAGGATGCATTCATGTGCGACCCAAGTTTAATGTGGCTTTGTATTGATAGAAATAGAGGAACTCATATGAGCACAATTCATGTACAAATCACCGTCATCACAATTAGGTGTCAATCATCATTGAGTGCATTTAGGTTTACTCAAGTTTAATAGGTTACAATGTAATGATAGCATGATCCAAGAGCAATTACCTCTTGTTGCAATAAAGAAGCTATAGCTTTGGTTGATATGCAGAGTGGTTATGTTATATCAATTATGTAGTGCATTCAAGCATAACCCACGTTTAATGGGCTATTCTAGAGAGTGATCAAGATTTTTGAAACCTTATGAATGTTACTTAAAAGTGTACAACTTAAACTAAAAACCAAGTTTGTTACATACTTGAATGTAATCTTGGGTTACCACAAACTCTAATAATGTGGTATGCTAATAACCATTATGGAAAGTATTAAAGCAATACCCATGCTATATAGGATACATTTCCCAAATTAGGTTTACATACCTTAATGATCAAACACAAGCTTCCCACACACTCTATGATACAATCCAAGATCATACCACAACCCTATCAAGAAAACTAATTTTCTAACCCAAGATTTAAGGTTGTTTTTTAATACCAATAAAAGCATTGGTAAGAGCATGACTAGGGTACAAACCCTCAGCCTCTGTAGAAACATAAACCATAACTCTAGTGGATTGGGGAGGTTGCAATAATAGAAATATTGAGACATTGTAGCCAATAACAAAATATTGCAATCTAAAGATTGTAGCCAATAACAAGCACACTATGTAGCTCAATGATATTTGTAAATGCAATCTATGGTAAGAAGAATGACAGTCACTTGAGGTGTGATAGTCAAAAAGAGGTTGAGCAGTGACAAGATAATAAAGCTCAAACCTTGCATAGTAAAGTGGAGATTTTAATAGTGAGTTTCCTTACCCCTTTGTTGACCTTAAGGGTTTTTCAAATGCAATTAGGGAATGGCTTTCCAAATGAAGTAACAATGGTAATCACAGGTTCAATGTTTCTTCTTAGCCATTTTATAATGGAGGTAATGGATTGCATGTTTGAGTAGTGTTTTGAGAATCAACAAATATGGGATAATAGTGAATGATACCTTGTGGGCTATGAAGTAGTGACCATAAGGTTGAAGAACCTTAAGACCCACAATACCATGAAACAATGAGTCCTCTATAGTAAGTTGGAAGTCTATAGGGCATAGTTTAATTTTATAGAAGGATGTTCATGAAAGGAATCTTCAAGTGATAGTGAGTGAGTTGTTTTAAATTGTAGTTGAGGTTGCAATATCCAGTCTCAAAGGAAATTAGAAAATTAGTAAATGTGAAAGAAAATAAAATTGTACACAACAAACAATTCACAATGTTATCTTGTATAATGCCTTGAGTTTAAAGACAAAAATATTATTGTATCTTGATGAAAGTAGTGACCTTAATGGTCAATCACTGGAAACCATGATTTTAAAACATATTATTGTGCTTATTGAGGCATCATTTTAAGCAAGGCAGTGAGTGGTGGTTTCAAAAAATAGTAGGTATGAAGGACTTGCTTTATATGCATACTATGCAGTCTAGATTAAGAAAACATTCTTAGAAGAGATTGAAGGTGGATTATGGAACTCAAGGGTTACCAAGATAAGTATTAAATAAAAGACTAAGATCTATTTAAAATCCACTATCATGAAGATATTAAAGATGTCACATGCAAAACCCTACTAGTTGCAGTAATGAATACAGTGCTAAAGAGGATAGTGTGCTAGGGAAGATTTAGGATATCTCCACATTATCTAATCATAGGAAAATATATTAATTTTTTTTTTTTTAAATTCAAATAAATCATTCTAAACCCTATATAGGATACATTGATACTTCAAAAGCATTTGAAGGACTTTGAGATTATGCAAATATATGTCAATTAAATACCTAGATTACAAATAGTAGTGTAAACAATGTAACCCTTGTTGAGTAGAGTAGGAATGAGATAAGCAACAATGAGTCCTATGCCTCATGTCACACACAACTCCTTACCATTCTTTGTCATTCTTTACTAAAACACTTCTCCATTTTAGTGGGCTACACTTGAAAATAAGGTTTCAACGAAGGTTTTAGAGTATGTTTATTAAAATGAAAACACCATTCTAGTGGGCTACGCCTAAAAATAAGATTTCAGTGAAAGTTTTAGAGTATGTTTTTTAAAGTTCCAGAGTATTCTGGCAGGCTATATTCTTGATTCCTTAAATGATTTATTCAAATTGATTGTGACTAAATATTTAGTCTTTTTTTTTTGTGTGACTAAATATTTTTTAGTCAATGACCAAATTAGTCATTTATTTATTCATTTATAGTTGCAAAAAATTAGTAGAATTTAGTCATTTTTAGTTGTTGTGACTAAAATTTTTAGTCACCTAGTCATTTATATTCCAAACTCTACTAGTAGATGTTTGTGTGTCATGCTAGCATCTCGTGATGTTTAAACATTCAAATGACTGCTTTTGAGCATTTTTTCCACTTGTCAGCAAGTTTTGTCAGTGATAACAGCCTGAGACGCTTTGTAACCACTCAGGAAGGTTATTTTTTCTCCCATTCTCTCTTTAAAAGCTATCTCTTCAATTCATTTGGCCTTCTTGGGTTCTACCTTGAACTCTCCTCTCCTTTCTCACTCCCTCAAGTTTGCATAGTTCTCTCTATAGCTTTCAACAACACTTTCAAGCACTCTTGGAAACTCTCTTTGCAACACACTCAAGCTCTTACAATGCTATTTGCAACTCCCTCTTGGCTCTCACAACTCTATCTTTCCCTTTAGCTTCCTTAAGCCTTGCAACATATATCTACCTTGCCTTATGCTTGTGAACATCCTGAGATTTCACACATCTCCCATGTATTGCATCTCCATTTTGTGATACGGGTTCTCCTCCTTGAGTGGGGATTGCTTTTACCACTCCTTTGTTCATCTCTCTCTATCTATTTGGCTATTCGTGGAGGTGGGAACACCAAAATGGGGGTTTGACTAAGGAAAACCCCTATATAGCCCAAAAATTTTCTCTAGCTCTTACGCATGCAAGTATTGAAGATATTCACATGTTGGAGGCTTCTTTACTTGGGTTTTTTTGGGAAATTTTAATCTTTCCTTCTCTTGCTTTATCATTTCTACTTTATTTCACTTTTATCATATTACGTTATCTTCACCACATTTTGGAGGTTCTTAGCAATTTGATTGTTAGTAGTCACTAAGCTTTTTTTCTGGGATATTCTCACTTTCTGGTCTATATGAGACACCAACGTGCCTCTAGGATGCCAGTGCACCATGCTATTGTCCTTGTTTCGTGCTAACGTCCTTTGGCTGAGAGCTATTTAGTTTGTCTAGAAAACCTTTGTGTTTTTCTCTTTCTAATTTTGAAACTCTTGCTTTGTTCCTTGAGGTAGTTTAGGGTACTTTTCCCTTTGGGAATCTCTTGGGAATAAAGAGAATAATGAGTAGCGAATCCCCCTTCTCTACAATAACACTAAACACCATATTTAAAGAGTGGTGTGCACTTACTAACACATAAATGCTTTTCTATGAAGGATATATTTTTTTTTTTTCAAATTTGGATTTTTAACTATGATATCCTGTGCATGCAATTGGTTTCATAGTGTTTTATTGAATTTTTTTTCTTAGTTAAGTCTTGAAGTCAAACCAATTACAATTTCAACATAGGTTTACTTGCTAACACAAATTTTTTGTATGTATCAAAATTTAATTATTTTTGTTGGATCAAGGACATCAATATCTAGTGCATAGATATTTTTTAGAATTTTTTTTATAGTAGACTAAGTTATTTTCCACAAGTGCAAAACAAAGAGCTTGATTTTTGGTGAAAATCCCATGTTTAGTTAAACTAAAAAATACATAATAAAACCAAAATATATTAAAATTATATTTGATGGATAGCTCGTTCCAAGGACTACCATCATCTAGTTGGTTCTGGAAGTTGAATCCATTTTCATCTTCAACCAAAGCTTGGAAAGGCAATTTTTTGTAGAAAATTGCTAGAGGAGAGGGAGAAGGGAAAAAAAGGGGGCTTTGAGAAAACTCCCCTTTGAGCGAACCCCCTGGACCCCTTCGAGTGAGGGGGGTTTGCTCGAAGGGGCTTCTCAAACCCCCATTTTTTTTGAAATTTTCCTCTGTTTCCATTAAAAAAAATGTGCCAAAAGGGGATGACATCATAAAGGGGTTTTCTCAAAGGGGGGTTCGAGTGAATCCATTTTTGGGTTCATGTGAACCCCCCCTTTCGAGTGAACCCCTAAAAACCTAAAAAAAAATCTTTGGAGCATTTTTGAAATTTTTCTTCACGAAGGGAATTGTAAACCAGTATTGTTGGATCACCCCACTTAATTAGTTTAATACATAATCATTATCCAATGAATGTTACAGGATATATCATTTTGATAGTGGGCATCATTTCATATATCATCTAAGAATGTACAAATCTCTTTGGAAATAGATATCAATAACATTGAATACTTGTTGATTTTAATCTTTTCCTATGATTTATCTTCTTGTTCCATTCTGATAATCTCTCGATGATTTCTAAAAAAATTTATTTAGAGAGAGGAATGGGGCATTGAATACATTTTTTGTTGTGCTTGTTGGATATTCTTGTAGTACAAGCTTGGTGAATACTTATGTTGCGTGTGTTGATATAGTCTCAGGTAAAACATTAGCTAGGACATATCATGTTATTCATACCTTTTATGTATTAGTCTCCTTAATTTGATGGATCATTCTTTCACATGATCAAACAAGGTTTTTGTATGTCAGGTATGAACATAGATACTGCTGTTTATTTACAGATTCAAATTCCATCTCATTAGATACAACATCGCCCTTGTTCTTCATACCTTGGTGCATAGTGTTTATTTTCTATATCAAAAATAAGGATTGCTATGATGAATTAAGAAAAAGTTCTAAAAGAAAACCAATATCATCTCTCTTGTCACCATATCCAATAAAATCTAAAAATAATTATAGATTTGTTGAAATTATGATTCAATATCAACATAAATGAAAGGATAATCAATGATCCATCTCAGTATTCTATTCTATCATCCACTTTCTATCTACTTCTTACTAACATTTGAGTTTCATGACACAAAAAAAATAAGTGCATCCATTTTGCATCCATAAACTGTCAACATATCATAACATACATCCTACATATGCATAACATGTCATGTCAAAATACAAAAAGAAGTGTATCCATATCACACATAACATATGCATCTCATCCAAAAATCATATACATTTACATACATCACATCATAGGCATAATAAATACATCACATTTGTATACATAATCATACATCATCCATAAATGCATTCATATAGAATCATAGGAAATCCATTGCATGATATCATAAGCATGAAGTAAAACATCATATCATTATCACATTAAAAGTCATCTCATATATATCAAGATTATCAAATTTCATTATACAAGTCAAGTATGTGATAAATATATACACGAGGCTATTAAAAATGAGCCCATGAATGAAGGTACATCAAATAATTAGGATATACATCAAAAAATTGTCTATATATTTGGATCTATCATCTGCTCCCCCGATCCTCTTATCAAGAGGGCTACTGATGACTCCCTCCACCTAATGTACCCCCTACTAAGGGCCCACCTCTTGATCAAAGTAGGTCATACTAGGGAACTCCTTTGTGAAAAGTATGGCAATCGTTGATGCCTTGAAACCTCATGATGGTATAGTGTCCTATAGTATGATGCCTCAGCCATAGCTGATCCATATAATCCAACTGGTACCATGGATTGGGCCTACACCTATTTTTACACCTAAATCTATGTATTAGACTCAAGCTACTACCTACAAGTTGTATCTTATACAAGCTAGAGCACTAACTATTAGCTCTATTGTCACTCTTAACCTCACTCCTGTCTATAGTAGTCTTGATTGGCTTATGTAGTATCTCCCTCCTATAAGGCCTGATCTCTCTTAGCCGTAAGTCCTTGTATATGCAAAACTCTTAGATCTAGACCCTACTCCTATAGTGGTGGCAATGATGGCAGTGCAGGTGGTCCTACTAGCTAGTACCCAAAGCTACTACCCAACCGCAGGAACCTACCCATTGTTCCACCCTGGAACCTATCCCAAAATCTACCCATCATGTCGAGGAGGTTGCTAAGATACCTGTACAATCTAGCCCCTACTCTACCTCTACCTCTACTATGTCCTACATCGTCACCCCCTACTAGATCCGTCAACCTAACAAGAGTGTACTATGCAAACCAAGCATCATAAACTAATCACTAGTAGAATTTGGAAAATAAATGACTACTTGGCTAAAAAATTTAGTCACAATAACTAAAGATGACTAAATTCTACTCATTTTTTGTAACACAACTATAAATGACTTATTTGATCATCATAAGTGACTAATTTGATCGTTGGGTAAAAGCACAACTAAATAATTAGTCACACAAATGAAAATTAGATAGTATGATATTAAATATGATATTAAAGTGGACAATTAAAAAAAAAATTGAATTGACGAAGTGGGTTGTATTATATTATATTATATTATATAATAATATAATATAATATTTATATTATACAATATTATAATGTAATATAATATTATATTTATATTATATTATTAATATTATATAATATTATAATATATTTAATAATATGTATTGTAATTTATTTTCTTTGAATTCCATTTTAAAATCCGTAGGTAAATTGGGGTGAGAATTTTTTCATTTTAATAAACATACTCTAAAACCCTCGTCAAAACCTTATTTACAGGCTTCAGCTCGTCGAATCAAAAGTGAAAGGTGAATACCAATGAGGAATACTTTGGAGGAGCCGAAACCAATAGTGGTGGGGAAAGCAACAAACAACAATAGAAAACACAGGTAATAAGTTTATGCGATCTTGGCCATGTTTTCATTTTAATAAACATTGTAAGATGGGGTAATCAAGCTAGCCTAGATAATAGTGACAATCACAACACCTCTAAGCTAATAACCCAATCTAAATTAGAGAAAACAATCAAATGGAGCTCAACAAAATGAAAACAAAGAAATAAATAACTCCCCATTAAAGTTGAATCACTTCTCTTGTCTCTCCTATTTCTTCTTTTCAAATATTCCCTCAAATTTGTAGTAGAACTTGTGCAAATACCTACAAATTGTAAGCAATAAATTTGGAGATAAGAGTTTGTTAAGGAAAAATGGAGGAGAAAGACTTCTTTTATAGATAGTCGTTCGAATGGATGGTCAAGATTGAGCTTCTAGATAGATGTCAAGATCAACAAATGAGGATTCATGAGTTGGAGGTTACAAAACAAACCTTCAAGATTAGAAAGAGCCTAGAGGCGATCAACGACTAAGATTCGAAGATGAGAAAGTGGAGGGATAATGGTCAACTTAAAAATTGGAAATCAATTAATTCATGAGGAAGGAATCTCTGGAAAAGTGGAAGCACAAATAATTTATTTAAATTATTTATTTGAGGAAAAGACAAGTGGGAATTTAATTAAAATGATTTATGCAATCATTTTAATTAAATAGGAAGAAATAGAGAAATGGAATTAAATAATTAAATCAGATTAATTATTTTGTGGGGGAGAAATATCTAAAGATAGTCAAATAATTTAAAATTTATTTGACTATAGAAGAATCAAAACATTAATGAATAGACAAGAAATTAATAATAATTATTTGACTATAGATGAATAGTGAAAGGTAAATAGTTAAATAAATAGTAATTTATTTAATTATTGAAGAAAAAGAGATAATTGATGCAATTAAATTTATTTAATTTATCATAGTAGAATAAAGATCAATAAATGAATTAATTAAATAATTAAAAATTATTTAATTATGTGGAGACGAGGACTAAGAAAAATGGCGCTCGCAGACTAGGATATTTTTCAATGTCTACATTTTCTCCCTCTTTGACATAATGTAGTTCATCACATTGTGTCAAAGAAATTTAGTCAAAACATACCCTGGTCAAATCAAGGTATAGGTATGCCCCCTCAGGAAATTTTCAAAAACTTTCTAAACAAATTGGAAAATTGTCTCAATAAGATAATTTGATGGCCAAAAATCCCACAGTGAAGACGAAATTGATTTTCAAGGCTAGTAAGGGGGTCAAATCAAGGTTCAAATTCATCAAAAATCTCCTCCAATAGATAAGGCCACAGAGGAACCCTATTTTTGGACCTATAAATAGAAATTGGTTTGAGCAAAAGGGTCATTTGTGCATTCTATTTTTAGAATATTTTGGAGCTCTGAGTGATTGTGTTGTGAAGATGTCACATGTTCCAGATGCCACCCACCATTCATATCGCATCCATAGGTACCACAAACCTGAGGGAGCACCTGCCCTGATGAGTAATGCAAACCTGCCTTTTAATTTTTTTTATTTTTGCACATTTAGGTAGGAAATTGATTTAGCAGGAAATTGCATCGTACAATTTTGTGACACAATTGTGTGTGTACATGACATAGATGAGAAGTGGCTTGTTGTGACACAATTGACTTAGGGATAAGGCAAGGGCGGTTCCTTCATGATGCATCAAGTGGTGCAACAAAATTAAATTTTTGAGTCACATATGCAGTCGGGAATGACACATTTGAAAGGTTGTGATGCAAGCTTTGTACGATATGACACATTTAAAAGTTGAGTGACACAATTGTAGTTGCAAGTCGATGGAAAATGTGTGTGACACATTTGACAAAACAACAATGCAGTTGCCTAGTTAAATTTTTTCCCCATATTAGGATATTTTGAATTGGTCAACTTACGTCAAATAGGTCAACTAAAGTTTTTAGATTGACATGATGGTTGGCTTGATGGTTTCAAGATCATCTATCTCCTATCTATACATGGGAGTCATGAACAAATTCTTTTCGACTACAGGACTAGCTTAACAAGGTGGAGAGACAGGTGTGGTTGGACCTTAGTCTATTCTATGTCACCTATATGCCCATTATTAGGGAAAATAGGGGCATGTTGATAGCATTGGTAGAGTGGTGGCACTCTTAGACTAATAGCTTTCACTTGTCGACAGGGGAGGCAATAGTCACCCTCGAGGATGTATACAATATATTACAACTTTCGATTCACGGTGAGCAGGTATGCTATGACCCCACTCAAGGATTTTTAGGAAATATATGAGTACTATGACCATGATGATGATGCAGAGCTCAGGATCTAGAGATATGAGATCAAATGGGAGACCCTCACAGAGAGGTATGATTGATATGATTGCATTTTGTGCACATTGATAGTAGGAGTGATGATTCCTGATCATAGAGGTCATGATTTCCCAGTAGGTTGGGATGGAATGCTCAGGTCAATGGTTCAGGAGGGTATAATGTACGCATGGGGACCATGCCTATTGGGTATGCTTTATTTCTAGCTGCATGATATTGCTTAAAGGAGAGGACAAATTCTGAGTTGTGGGGTCACATTACTTACAATATGGACCTAGGAGCATATAGAAGTGTTTCATCAACTAGTGGTTCATAAGCTGGGAGACGACATGCCATATTCATACATGTATCAAGGTGACCTTACATAGACACATGTGGGGGATGTTGGCTATTAGAGGCACAAGTTGGATACATTGGTTAGTTTCATATGGAGACTGTACATGACCTGTGATTTATGGGTCGAAGAGGATGATCACTTGTCGTGGTGCTGAAAACCCAGGTATCTTATCGAGTGGATAGTTCAAAGCCATCATATCATAGAGATGTATCTTCCAAAGTAGGTCAGGTAGTAGTTTAGGGAGAGACAGGGTGTTCCAGTGGGAAAAACAAAATTTACACTATCCTCTCGAGAGGTTCATCATTGGAGGCCTCATATTGTTTTCACCATACCTGAGTAGGATATTGATGCCATATAGCCCTTAGATTGGGAGTGGAGAGGAGGTGATGTTGATGTAGGGACCACACCATAGTATGATGGCTAGTAGTTGATTCACAAGCCAGTACCACTTACAGATCCATAATAGCCAACACCTATAGAGCATCGACGTAGGTGCCTGAGAGGCCAGAGAGGTGACAAGGGGAAAAGGGGTGGAGGGAGAGGAGATGGTGGATGGGGGGATGGAGGATGATAGGCAGTGAGATAGCTACCACCAATCCAAGAGGAGGAGGAGATGGAGGAGGACTAGCCTGAGGTGAGGGCAATGGTAGAGGTGGAAATACAAGAGGAAGAGCATCATGTTGAGATTCCCACTATAGAGGTATCATACACAGAGGTGGAGGTGATGGAGGTTGAGGGACCAAGAGAGGGGGGATAGGAGGATCATGGAGAGGAGGCAAATATGGACGAGGCTAAGAGAGTCCTCCAAGAGAGGATCATTATGGGGATGGATGGGGAGCTAGAGGAGGTGGGGGCTGGAGGAGATGATGGGTCAACAAAGTAAAGGATAGCCACCTTTTAGGCTTGGGTACAAGCCTTAGAGGTAGAGCTAAGGACTTTGACAATAGAGAGGGACATCCTTGAGATGGAGAGGGATACAACGCAGACTAAAAGGGACCTAGTTGTCATCAGCTGATAGAAGACGAACCAGAGGTTGATTTATTTTACTGCCACATGTAGTGGATCTATGGTGGATGTCACTTGTGAGTATGCCCAGGGAAAAAAATCCATACAGTACTACAAATATATGTATGAGAGAGTGGCAACACCAGAGAGGAGGGAGCCCACATTTTTATAGATTGATAGTGGTTCACAAGGCAGGACTCATAGTAGGACACACACTAGGTGCTCTTAGAGTAGGTCCAAGGGTGAGAATTCAAATGTAAGATGGGCCACACCTTATGACATTCCATCCAACTTAGAGCATAGGGTCAAGGAGTCACCATGCCAGGAGGATAGGGATGCCCCATGGATAGGAGATTAGGTAGCTCAAGATAGAGCATCTTTTTATTTATTATGTTATATAGACACTATATGTTGATTATCGATCCAACAAGCTCCATTTTATTAGACACGATACATCATGACATTGTACCTATGACACATATTTTGAGCAATATATATGACATGATTTTTGGTGACGGTTTATGATATGCATTGTTATGTGATTATTATTTTACGTTTATGATGATGTTATGGTATGGATGTTCATTCTTTTATGATATTTATTAATACATTCTATATGATGATGTGATGGTTTAATGTGTTATGATTATGCATTTATGATTATGGATGTTTATACCATTATGATATGTATGAATAATGAATGCAATAGGAATGACCTAATGTTTTGAATGTGGTGTAATATGTAATGTAATTAATGTTAATGTAATGAGATGCTTATATGATAATGAAAAATGTGATGTATAATGTGACATCATAATATTATTAATGTAATGCAATGTATATGAAATGTAATGCAATGAGATGGGGAATGCAATGCACAAAATCTATCATAATGTAGTGCAATGTGATGGAAGGAAATGAACTATGATGCAATGCCATGAGTTGTTATAGTATAATGCGATAAAATGTTAATTCTATATGGATAATTTCTATGTTTTTTTGTATTTTCTTATGCAAATGTACATGACTTAATATGATAATGCTATCTATGGTGATAATGCTTTCTATGATTTTCTCTAACATGATCATGTATGCTAGATGTTTTTGTGTTCCATAGGACTTTATCAAGATGAAAACAGAATAAGTGTTAGCATGGAAGAGATGGATGCTAGTGCGAAAGGAGACAAAGGAGTTGGAATGTTAGACAGGAAATGACAAGGGACCAAATTTCATGCTTTTATATATATCATCATTGGGCATCAAAATTCTCACAAATGGAATACAAACCCCATGGTATGAGATACACCAAGGTGTGCAAGGTGGCCATTTGTGAGAGACAAGCAGTCAAAAATACAAAGCCAAAAGACAAGGAATGCCCCAGATCATACTAAGGACCCAATTATACCAGTATTTTTTCCAAGATAGACTGCAAACAAGAAGCAAAGAAAAGAGGTCATGATCATCATCATTCCTCTAAATCCCTTTGGACATCCTCGAGGTAACTAGTAACACAACCAAGAACCAATCAAAAAGATAAGACAAATCTAGACCAACAAAGTGTTTTCCAATAATATTGATAAGATTGTTTGATATGATTGATTAGGTTGACCAAGATGACCAAATTTGATTGATAAGTTGACAAGGATTGATTGATTGATTTGATTGATTTCACCTAGTTTTAGGAAGGACACATCCTGATTAAGGAAAGATTAATTGATCAAGATGAAAAGATTGATATGAAAAATCGATGTGACAATGCCTAATTTTAGGAAAGACATATCATGTTGGAGGCAAGTAACACATGATAAAGTTGACTAAGTGACAAGTGTTGAAAAAGAACCTAATTGCAAGAAAGACGTATCTTGCTTAAGGTGGATGACTAGATTGACAAAGCCTAATCTCAGGAAGGACACATCATGATAGAAGACCAAAGATAGGACCAAATGAGACAAATGAAATAATGCCCCATTCTGAAACAAGGCCAATGACCTGATCAAGTGATTGATGATAAGATGATTGATTGGTTGGAGATGAAAGATATGTTGGGTATGTTTTCCTGATGATTCATGATTTTGGTTTGAATGATAATTTTTTGCAGACCAGGAACAAGACCAGACTCAACAAACCTTAAAGGACTAACCTTTGTGGTCTCAAGGGCTCATCAATTGATGACCTTTTCTACATTATACATGTAGAGACCTCATAGTTTGACATGACTTGATTTTTTTTTATTTTGACAAAATACTGAGCCATGATTTTATTTGAAAAACCTAAAAGGAATAACCTAATCTCTTAGGGGCTCATTGAAGATGAGCCTATCCTACATAGAAAATGCACAGATACAATGTAGTTTGATGCTACTAACACAAACTAACTCAGACTTGGACTCTGACTCTAACTCTATTTTTGGAAGTTTTGATGGTTTCTAATATTTTTGGATTTTGATGTTTTCTTTTTTTTTGGATTTTGATGTTTTCAATTTTTTTTGGATTTTGATGTTTGATTTTTTTGGATTTTGATGTTTTAAAATGTTGATACCATGTGTTCATTTCCCATGAAGATGTAAGTCAAGGAATTTCCCCCAGTCAAGTATAGGACCAATGTATTATGTGTAAGGGGAGGTGACAGATGAATGTAGAGGATGGTCATGAAGGAAAATGGTACTAGATGTTGATGGTTCTCAAGCAATGAGCAGGATGAAAAATATTTATTATGGAAAAAGGATATGTGTGAATGGATGAGTGATGGATAGAAGACCAAGTAGAGTGATAGTACATGGAGGAGCATAGACTGATTACACATGGCGCCTGTTTTCTAATTTTTCACTATAGTACTTATCCAAAGCACCACCAGAGTGGTTTTCACTTTTGGATGAATTATTTCTCTTTACTAATTTATTTATTTATTTGTTTGTTTATTTTTTATTTTTTTGTTATCACCAAGATGCCTATTTTCCAGGTTTTCATCAAGGTGACTATTTTTTTTATTTTTTGTATTTTTGACTTTTGAAGGGATACTTTGAGAATCAAGTGTAGTATTTGAGAAGGTGCATGTTGTTGATAGGTTTGAGAAATGGTTCACCTTTAGGGGTAGAGATATAATAAGCACCAAATCCATATGTTGTTGTGATGATATAAGGGTCCAACCAATTAGGTTCAAACTTTTTGAGCTTTTCTTGTTCTACTTGATTCTTCAAATTTTCTTTCAGGACTAAATCACTAATGTCAAACCTTCTAGATCATACCTTTTTATTGTAGCTGCATTGAAAGCAGTTCTGATATGCTTGCAAATGTATCAAAGCATTATGTCTCTTTTCATCCAATAACTCTAGCTCATGTACACGGGATACATGGTATTCTTCTTGATCAATCAATCCTTGCATAGAGACTCAGGGATGGTAACTTGACCTCTATAGGAAGTATGGCTTCAAATCCATAGATAAGGGAATATGGAGTGGCTCTTGTAAGGGTGCATAAACTAGTATGGTAGGCCCATAAAGCAAGATTTTGTTGGAGGTGCCAGTCATGGCCAACGTCATTGATAGTCTTCTTTAAGATTTTAAGAATGGTCTTATTAGATGCCTCAACTTGGCCATTTCCCTGGGGGTAGTACGAGGTGGAAAAGTGGTTTTGTTTATGGAATTTTTCACAAAGTTCATGGACATCTTGATTCTTAAAAGGGAAACTGTTGTATGTAATGATGGACTATGGGATACCATAGTGGCATATAATGTAATTCAGGATGAACTTGGCTATCTAATTTCCATTAATATAGGTCATTGGGATGGATTTAGTACATTTTTTAAAATATTCAGTAGCGACAAGGATAAACTTATGCCTATTTGCAAAGGTGGGATGGATCTTTCCTATGAGGTTGAGTACCCATTGAGAAAATGGCCATGGTGATGTAAGCAACTATAGTTCCTGAGCTGGCGCATGTATAAGATCTCCATGAATTTGACATTGGTGAAATTTATTCACAGAGTGATAGGCATCATGTTCCATTTTAAGCCAATAATATCATGTCCTCGTGATCGTTTTAGCTAGGGTTGGACCAGCAAAGTGAGCTCCACATATACCATGATGTACATCTTGTAAGGCTATTTGTGCCTTATTTGAGTTGAGACATCGAATGAGGGTGTTATCTAGACTACGGCGGTAAAGAGTATCTCTGATGATGGCATATTTGGATGCTTTTCAGATAAAGGTTTTGCATTGGTTGAGGGACAAGTCTAGAGGGATAATTTGGTCATTCAAGTAACTGTAAATGTCTTTGTACCAAGGAGATTCAAGATCAAAAATTTCACACACAAGTTCAGTTTTGGGGACATCGAATGTAGGGATCAACGGTTGTTCTACCAAGAACTCATATTGCAATGCATTGTTAGGAATGTCCAAGAGAGATCCAATCATAGCCATTGTGTCAGCAATTTTTTTTTGGATTCTTGGTATCTATTCAAAGTTAATAGAATCAAAGTATAGTCTGAAAATATCCACCATGTGCTTGTAGGGAATCAAATTTTCATCCTTTGTGACATAATCATCATTAATTTTCTTGATTGCTAACTAAGAATCACCATAGACTTGAAGATCCTTGATTTTTCATTTTATTGCCATTCAAAGACCTATCAACAATGCTTCATACTCAGCTATGTTATTAGTGCATGGAAATGCTATTTGAAATGACTTGAGAATGGAACCTCCTTGAGGTGTGATGAAAAAAGTACTAGCTCCTGAACCATGACTTATGTAGGATCCATCAAAGTACATTTTCCATGTTGTTGGTGTTACTATGACAATGATTGATTCATCTAGGAAATTAGATATTAAAGGATGGTCTTCCTTTATTGGTGCATCTACTAATTGATCAACTATCACTTGTCCCTTTATTGCTTTTCGGTCAATGTACTCAATGCCATACTCACTTAAGATCATAACCCACTTACCTAGTCTTCCTGTTAGAGCTACTTTGCTGAGAAGATATTTTAGAGGATCAATTTTGGAAATAAGTTTGTCTTGTGGTTTAACATGTAATGTCTCAATTTATGGGCTGCAAATACAATTATTAGGCATGCTCATTCAATAAGGCTATAGTTCAACTCATATATGACTAAGGTGCGACTGATATAATAAGTTTATCATTCCTTGCAATCATTGTCATTTTGTGTTAACAATGCCCCTAATGCTGATGTAGTCGATGTCACATACAATATCAAATTTCTTACATCAATTAGAGGCATAAGAACTGGTGGAGTCAATAGATATTTCTTGATTTGATTGAATGCTTCTTGAAACTTCTCCCTTGTCACTGCCTTCATAAACATTTCCGCTGGATTGACATCTATATGTATTTTGTCCAGCTTAACCTGTCCATCCTCCAACACTAACCGAATGAAATGATATCTTAATTGGATGTGTTTTGTTTTAGAATGCAGAGCAGAATTCTTTGCAAGATGTATAGCACTCTAGCTGTCTGTAAACAAGTAATTTCTAGCCTACTTTTTTCCTAACTCATCCATGAAAAGTTGCAGCCATATCATCTCCTTTGCCACCTCTGTTGCAACAACATACTCTGCCTCTGTGGTGGATAAAGCAACCACCTTCTGCAATTGAGAAATCCAACTCGTAACTGTCCCACCAACTGTAAATACATAACCTATGGTATTCCACCTGGTATCTATATCCCCTACCAAATCTTAGTCAACATAGCCTTTTAAATCAGTATTAGAGCCCCCAAAATATAAAAAATTATTGGATGTACCTCTCAAGTACCTGAGAATCCATTTTACCGCATTCTAATGCTCAACTTCGGGATGACTCAAATACCTGCTAACAACTCCTACATCATGTGCAATATCCAGTCTCGTGCATACCATGGAATACATTAAAGTGCCTACAGTTGAAGCATATGGTACCTTGGACATTTTTTCTTCCTCCTCTTGTGTCTTTGGACACATATCATTAGTCAATTTAACATGACTAGGCAAAGGTGTGCTAACAACTTTTGCATTCTCCATATGAAATCTCTGCAACACCTTTTCAACATAATTAGCCTGAGATAAAAAAAAAATTCTATTTTTTCTATCTCTACAAATTTTCATACTAAGGATTTGTTTTGTTGCCCCCAAATCCTTCATAGCAAAGGAATTTGCTAACTGTTGTTTTAACTCACTTATGTGATCCATGTTAGACCCAGCTACAAGCATGTCATCAACATATAAACTTAAAATAATGTAGTTGTCATTATCCAACCTCTTAAAATAAACACAATGGTCAGAATTACACCGACTATATCCTTGCTCAACCATAAAACTATCAAATTTTAAGTACCATTGTCGAGGTGCTTGTTTCAAGCCATATAAACTTTTCTTCAATCTGCACACTAGTTTCTCCTTACCTTTGACCTCAAATCCTTTTGGTTGGTCCATATATATTTCCTCTTCCAAATCACCATGGAGAAAGGTTGTTTTAACATCAAGCTATTCTAAATGCAAATCTTCAGCAACCACAATACTTAAAACAATACGAATAGAAGTCATTTTAACAACATGAGAAAAAATCTCATCAAAATCAATACCCTTTTTTTGTGCAAATCCTTTTACAACTAATCTAGCTTTAAATATTTTTTACCTCCATCCTCCTCTTTCAGCCTATAAACCCATTTGTTTGGTAAAGCCTTTTCACCTGCAGGCAACTTGCATAATTCCCAAGTCTGATTTTTTAGCAAGGAGTCCATTTCTTCTTCCATTCCATGCTCCTATTGAACCTTGGTATCCACCTGCATAGCTTCATCATAATATTCTGGTTCACCAGCATCAATTAACAAAATAGTATACAAAGAGGGAGAGAATCTTTCTGGAGGTCTACTTATCCTTGAAGAGCGTCTAACAGGAGTTTGTGGTATTTGTTGTTGCTGTTGTTTCCCAGCATGAGGAACCACTGAAACATCATTGTTTGGAATATCATCTAACACTACATAATCATTTTCTTTCTTCTCATGCTGCAGCAATAGATCTTTGTACAACACTTTCTCATTGAATATGACATCCCTGCTTCTCACAATTTTCTGATTTTCAAAATCCCAAAGCCTATAACCAAATTCATCAATGCCATATCCAACAAATACACATTTCTTTGATTTTGCATCAAGCTTGGTTCTATTTTTAGAATCTACATGTGCAAATGCTTCACAACCGAAGGTTTTGAGAAAAGAATAACTCACCTTCTTACCTTTCCATGCTTCCTCTGGAATACCACAACCCAAAGGATTAGAGGGACCTCTATTAATTAAATAAACAGCAGTGTTTACAGCCTGCCCACATTTTTAAAGGCAACCCAACATGCAATCTCATAGTCCGTGCATGCTCCATTATTGTTCTATTCATGCGCTCAGCCACTCCATTTTCCTGTGGAGTCCTTGGAACTATTTTCTGCCTACGAATACCATTAGAGGAACAATAATCTTCAAACTCTTTACTACAATACTCACCACCATTATCAGATCTGAGACATTTTAACCTTTTACCCATCTCATTCTCAACCAAGCTTCTCCATTTTTTAAAAGTTTCAAAGACTTCAGATTTCTACCTAAGGAAATAAATCCATACCTTCCTAGTTGCATCATCAATGAATGTAACATAATATAGAGAGCCACCGAGAGAAGATACCTAAGCTGGTCCCCATACATCTATATGCACAAGCTCCAATTTATCATCTTTCTTTTGCTTCCCATCCTTGAGAAAACTTACTCTTTTTTGTTTTCCATACACACAACTTTCACAAAAATCCATATTAACACATTTTAGACATAGTAAAACATTATTTGAATGAAGTACTTTCATACCTTTTGCACTCATATGCTTAAGTCTATTATGCCACAGTGCTGATTCAAGTCCACAAAAACTGTATGATCTTCTACTTGCTGAACTGCAGCAACTATTCTTGAACATTGACCTTTTTCCATAACAATTAAAGTAGATGGAACAGTATGACCTGTACAAAGATATAAGGTACCTAATTTCACACCTTTTTCTACCACTAAGGCACCCTTTGTAACCTTCCAATTTTTATCACTAAATGTAACAACACAACCTTCATCATCTAGTTGCCCTGCTGAAATTAAATTTCTGCTTAACTTTGGAACGTGCCTTACCTTATGTAGTAGCTAATGATTCACATTCTGCAACTTAATCTTGATTCTTCCCTTTCCAACAATCTGACAGGGTTCGTTATCTCCTAAATAAGCCAGCCCAAAATCCCCTTGGACATAATCAAGAAAATAACTTTAATGGGGGGTAGCATGAAATGAAGCCCTTGAATCTAACACCCAAGAATCATCAGCATTATCAAGGGAAAGAATAAAAGCATCCTCATTAGATTTATTACTTACCACATTTGCCTCTTTACTTCCTTCCTTTCTATCTCCTTTATTTTTCTGAGACCAACAATCTTTCTTCAAATGACTCGGCTTACCACAGTACCAGCAATCCTTCTTGTTTCTAGATTGGGACCTTCTATCCTTTGATTTTCCTCGTGACTTCCCATGATTTTTGAAATCGTTTCCTCTCTCCTTTGTTCTGCCCCTGCTTTCTGCATTCAAAACACTACCTGATGTGGATGTTCCACCTGAGCTTTTCCTATGAATTTCCTCACTCAAAATAACACCAACCACATCATCAAATTTCAATGTATTCGAACCAGAAATAGAATTGCTAACCATTACCAAGCTATTCCAGCTTTCAGGCAAAGAATACAGAATCAAAAGAGCCCTAACTTCTTCATCAAAGTTTACTTTTACATAAGTTAATTGACTGGTGACAATATTAAACTCATTCAAATGATCAGTAACTGACCCACCTTCTACCATTTGCATATTAAATAAATGCTTCATAAGAAATACCTTATTTGAAGCGGAAGGCTTTTCATATAACTTCTCCAAGGTTTCCATCAACTCTTGAGTTGTCTTTGCTATTGTAATATTGAACGCCACTGATTGTGCCAGGCATAGATGAATATTGTCAAGATCCTTTCTATCCAAAATCTCCTAGTCCTCATCTGACATTGCTGCAGGTTTCTTGGTTTTCCCTTCCAATGGCTACCATAAATCCTTCTGATAGAGATAGTCCTCCATCTGCATCTTCCATAACTGATAGTTCTGCCTGTTAAACTTCTCAACCTTCTTACCCTCGTCTTCCATTGCTCCCACTCAACCGTGAGACTCCCACTTAGCCGTGAGACCTTCCTACATACGATAATCAAAACACAACCCGCTCTGATACCACTTGTTAGGGTTAGAGATGGTAGATATCAACAATTAAACGTAGATTTAATTAATAAATAGAGAAATTAAAACACACACAGAATAAATCATAACCTAAAATTTAACGTGGTTCACCCAATCCGGGCTACATCCACCAAACCATGGCCATCCAATACTTTTATTATCTAGTGTAAAACCTATTACAATCTTGTGAATAATCGTGTTTTTCATCATACTAAAATACCCATCCGAACCCCCTTTTTAACAAGCTTAGAAGCTTCTAGATTTTAGGTTCTACAAAATCAGATTTTTCCTTTTTTGTTGATTTTTCCCTTTTTCCATGACAACGCGAAAAAAGTAGGAAGAAATTTTTTCTCAGGGGCTGCCACCCCCAACCCCCACTTTTCAGGGGTTGTCGCCCCTAGACCCCAGCAAGGATAGGGGCCGAGGTGTACAATATACCATGGGCTATACAATATAGCATGATCAGTCGCCACATACCAACAAATTGAAGGGGATTCCTTTTTGTAATAGATGTTGAAATGGATGGATCTTATCTGCTAGCTGAGCAAAGAAATTATGGATTATTTTAATCTTCCTTGTAATTTTCACAACTGACTAACGTTTCTTGGTGATGGCATGCCTAAGATAGCTTTTACTTTGGCAGGATCAACTTATATTCCTCTACAGGAGACTATATTGTAGGATTTTTCCTGATTGGACTCTGAAGACACATTTCTTTGTATTTAACCTGAGCTAGTATTTTTCAAGTTCTATGAAAATATTTTCCAAGACTGCTAGGTGACCACTCCATTCTAGATATTTTGACAGAAGGTCATCAACATAATCTTCCATAAGTATGTGCATATAATCATGAAAAATTATAGTCATGGCTCTTTTAGATGTGGCTCCAACACTTTTAAGTCCAAATGACATGACATTCCAATAGAAATTTCCCCAAGTGCATGTGAATGTTATTTTAGTTTGATCTTCAAAAGAAATCTTTATCTGATTATAACTTGAGAATTCATCCATAAGTGATAGCATTTCATATCCAACAGTAAGTTCTACTATGATGTCAATTTTTGGTAAAGGAAAATCATCTTTGGGAAAGCTTTGTTGAGATCTTTGAAATCAGTGCACAACCCGATTTGACCATTTGGTTTGGTGACAGGAAGAAGGTTTGATATCCAATCTATGTAATCAATAGAGTGAATGAACCCAACGTCCAAGAGTTTCTTCAGTTCTACCTTAACCAAGAGTACAATCTGTGGGTGCATTTTTCTTAGCTTCTATTTATATGGATTAGCATTTGGTAGTAGTGGAAAGTGATGTAGCACAAGTTTGAGATCCAATCCAAGCATATAAGCATATGACCCTGTAAAATTAACTTGTCTTTCTGAAAAGAATGCTATAAACTCAAGATTTACCTTAATGGTCAAAGATGCTACCAACTGTATGATTCGAGAATTATCTTGTGTACTGATGTTCACTTATTTTGTTTCTTCTATATAAGAAATGGTGATCTCTCTTAGTCTATAGGGAGAATATATAGTCCTCCATCCCCAGGTACCTTAGATAGGTCTTCACCTTTGGATACATCCTTTTGTTTTACTTTTTCAAAGTCAATAAGCGCCTTTCAGTTTTCACGTAAAGACCTATTATTTTTATTTTTACTTTTTTTATTTTCACTTTTGTGACTAGAGGACAGGATAGCATCACCAAAGTATGATGGATAATTGAGTTATATGGAAAATCCAACCTTATGATCCCCACTTGGTATTCCTTCATCAAGTCCCATGAACTCAGCAACTGCTTCATCATTCTCGAATGTATCCAAACTTGATGGTTCTTGTTGATCCCAATCTATAAGTTACTTGTATATAAGGGGTAAGCCATCATTGGTATTCTTAAGGGCCATGGTTTAGGTAGATAGGGTAAAGAAAAAGGTGGATTCATTAGGTTCCCAAGAGGAAAAATCAACAGTTTCCCAAAAGTGTTTGATCCACTCTTCTCTTTTTAAAGGGACCCTTGGATGGGGACTTGGCGAGTTTTGCAAGGAACCAATTGTAAGCATTTGATTGAATTTTTCTTCAAAGGAAGGCTCATTAAATTTACCAAATAGTTTTTCAAGGTCCATAAAAGTAGTGGAGGAAAGGGAATCCCATTCAATACTCATTTGAATGGATATCAAAGTCCCAAGAGTCCTCGTATGTCTCAATCTCATCTGAAGCATCAACAACCTCACTTGAAGGTGACCCAATACCCTGGATAGTCACTTTTACTAGTACAAAGCCAATCCCTTGGTTCTTTAATAATTTAGAAGGTTGTAAAGGTTCCAACATTCATTGTTTATTTAGGCCAAGGCCATTGTGTCCATTATATCCTTTTCAAATCATCATTTGGAACCCTTTTGGCTATTGTTCAAATAGAAATTTCTTAATTTCAATGTCCTCTTCTCTGTATAACCATGTGAGAATGTGGTCATCTAAATATTCTTTGGCTAGTTCCCCCCATTTAGTGAAGGTGGTAGGGTGATTATGGATGATGACTTTGGGTTGTAGGGGATGCAATTTTCCATAATACTTTGGTTATTTAGGTAATTTTCCAATGAGAAATAGAATCTTCATGTTGTATTCTTGGCACCCTCTATCTTGAATCTAGATCTTTGGTGTGGAAGGTATGGTGAATGGGGTGGATTATTTGACAAGGGAAGATGGATCAATGTAGGGAGATGGGGTGGAAAATGAAGTGGAAGATGATGCCTCACAATTGATTGGAACATGATGGTTAATAGTTCCTTTTAGGTTTTTGCAATACTGAAAAGGATTGGGGTCACTCAGAATAGTAATTTTGTTGTCATTGTATGAGAACTTGAGGCATTGGTGGTAGGTGGATGGGATAGCCCTCATGGCATGAATCTATGGGCAACCAAGGAGAAGATTGTAGTGCAAATCTAGGTCCAAGACATGAATATTGTGTTCTGTATTGTTGGGCCAAATCTTACAGGAAGTGAAATTACACCTTCGGATGAACATTGAGCATCACCATAAGCTTTGATCATAATTTTATTGGTTTGATCTATACAATTCTCAGAGTATACCAATGCTTTCACCAATTTTAATGAGAAAATGTTTAGACCTACTCCACCATCTACTAGGACTTGTATGATCTTTTGTTTATTAATGCATACTTCAAGATGTAGGGGGTCATTATGATCATATTTTTGTGTGGAAAAGTCTTGTTCAAAGAAGGTGGCATGGTGCAACATAGCTAGGTATCCAATCATGGCATGAAATCCATTGCCATCTAGGTTGGTGGATACAAATGCTTCTTATAATGATTTATCAAGGATATCTTGTGTTGTGGTGATATTCGAAGGAGCTCCAAGATAGAAATATGTGTGGGAGTTTTTCCCACCTAATCTAGAAGATTGTACTAATTTTTTAGTTGTGGATTGGATGGAGGTCCTAGAACAGCTATCTTGTTTCAGTGAATGGTAATAGCACATTATAAGCTTGGATTGTTTATGGTAATGGTGGCAATGTGATCATTAAAGGGTCTAATGTTAAGGATAATAGTGTTGTAATCATGTTTGACGGTAGCATAATTAACTTTGTTATCATTCCCTAAACTAGAGACTTTTCCTTTGTCATGATCTTGCAAGGGAGTTTTGAATATGCTATGATCAACATTGCTTTTGACTTGTGAATATCCTATTGATATGGTTCTATTTTCAATAAGGTCTTGAATGATATTCTTGAGTGTCCAACATCTAGCTTTTTTGTGTCCTTTTCCGCAGTGATATTCACATTATTCATCATCTTTCCACCAATCAGGTTTGATCAATGAGGGTTCATAATTTTTGGTGTCTAGAACTGTGATGGCATTGGATCACAAAAGCTATTTGAGAACTGATTTGATGGGTTCACCCAGTTGAGTGTATGTTCTTTTGGGGCGGGGAGGACCTTTGTGTTGTGGATTATTTTGGATCACATTCAATGTTTGATTTGGAACTTATGTTTGGGTATTTGATGTGCTTGGTTTATTTGATGAGGAAGGAACTTTAAGATAAATGGTCGGACCTTTGGGTATTAGTTTGGCATCAAAAACTCCATCATTTGTGATGTTCTTGTTTCAAGACCAATATTTTCTCTTTTCATTGTTGGGTTTTGGATTCTCTTTGTTTCCCTTGACTAGTCCTTTTACGACAAGACCTTTTTCAATAAGGACACCTTTCTCAAGGATCTCATCAAAATTTGTTCAACATTGGATTTGTAGACTACTCATCATTTCTTTTTCAAGGTTTTCAATAAACATGGTGACCAATTGTTTCTCAAGAATGCGACAAGGGAACTTGCTAACTAAATCTCTCCATCTCTGGTAAAATGAGGTAAGTGATTCCCCTTCTTGTTTGGTTGTGCTTAATGTTGCAAGGGTGACATCACTTTTAATGTTGAAGGCAAAGTGATTAATGAATCTTTCAGTCAATTCACCCCATGTTCTAATTCTTGGAGGGAAATGTGCAAACCAATCTAGGGTTGGCCTCATGAGGCTTTGCGGGAATTGTCTCATCAAATAGGTAGGATCATATGATACTTCCATACATGACGTGTTGAATGCTTGAATTTGTTCTTTTGGATCACCTTTCCCTTTATACTTGGGAAAATGTGGTGTCATGAAATGAGGAGGAAAGGGTGGCATGTACAAATTTATGTCAAATGGAAAGGGGCAAAATTGCTCTATGGAATAGGTCTTCTTGTTGGTCCCCAATTGCATGTTTGTCATTTGTTGTTGGAGAGCCTATATTTTTTGCATCAAAGTAATTGCAATGGATTGTTTTGCATTGGTTTGATTCAGTGTTATGATGTTGGTGTTGAGGTCACATGTCAAATTTGGATTGGAACTAGTATTTTGAGGTGTGGCACCTTGGCTACCATATTAATGTGTATTGTTTTGGTTTGGAATTAAATTAGCATTTAGATTTGTCCCAAAGGTCATGTTGGTATTTGGTATGGTGTTTTGGAATTGAGGTGTAGACCCTTGATTTGTTCCTTGGAATTGAAAGGTTGGTCCTTGATTTGGGTTTTGGAAAGATGGTGTAGGTCCTTGATTAGAATTTTGAAATGAAGGTGTAGGCCCTTGATGAGCTTTTTGAAATGACGATGTGGGTCCTTGATGAATGTTTTGAAATGATGGTATAGGACCTTGGATATTATTTTGAAATTTAGGTCCTTGATTAGTGTTTTGAAATGATGGGATAGGTCCTTGATTGGTATTTTTATTTGGGATCCTTTGTGAGGCAATGTGAACCTTTCTATATTTGTTTGGTGGATGTTGATTTGATGAGGGTGTGCTTCGAAATTGGAATGAAGGACATTGATTTTTGGTTTGAAGTGTGGGTATAGGACCTTGATTTATATTTTGGGGTAAAGGTGTGGGACCTTGTGATATAGAACCTTAGTTTGTGTTTTAGAAAAATGGATTTGTAAAGGTCTTACCCATAGAATTTGATGAACTTCCAAATGTGAAACTCTGTTATTGTGTAGTAGTATGAGTTACCTTGTTTCCAAATGTTGAGATGCTTGGGATGTATGTGGTAGTGGTGGTCATGTGTGTAGTTTTCCTGAGTGGTATGGTTGACATTTGTTGTGAGGAGGGCATGCCAAAAGAAAATGGATTTTGGGTATATTCTTATACAATGGTTGATACATTAAAGCCTTGAGGGAGTTTGGCACCCATTTTAGCTAGTGCATAGAAAAATTTGTTAGGGTCAGCACCAACGAGTTGATCAACCATGATCAAAACCCTTGGGTCATGGTAATCCCTTTCAATTTCTTGAGGAGTCAATTTCTTGTTGAATTCTTCTAGGCTTAGGTTGTCCCATGTGTTGGTTTGTTCTCTTTGAGGTGTGGAATGATTTGAGTTTGTTCCTAGGGTGGTGTCATGAAAGGGGTAACTTGAGAAATTCGTGTACTTTCTTTTGGTTCGTGAACTTGTTTCAACCATGTGATACTTGCAAGTAGGATGGTAATGTAAGGTGATAATGAAGCTAAACTATGTTTTCTAATTTTTTTAAATATAGGAATTTAAGGTGTTTATGCAAGGATAATAATGACCAAAGAATGAAGCTAAATGAAGCTAATGGATGCTAAGGGATGCTAAATTTTGATTAAATAATGGTCAAGGATAATGATAAGGAGACTAAATGATGCTAATTTTAATGATCAAAGGAAATGGTGCAGCTAAGGTTAAGATGAAGTTAAACTATGTTTTTGTATTTTGGGGATAAAAATGCAAGGTGAAACTGCAATTTAATGCAAGGCTAAGAATTGATAGGATGATAATTAAAGCTATGGTCAAATGGGGTATGATATGAATCTAAATGAGACTATGGTAATGCTAAGGATATGAATTCTAAAATTTGAGACAAAGGATGACAACCAAGCTAATGTAGGTCCAAGATAACAAACCCAAATTTCATTGAGCTTTGTGATAATTAAAGGGATAATTTTGACAAGGTTGATTCAAGGCTAGGACATAAGATTGAGAATAAAATTTAACAAAGGTGATGATGACAAAGGTTGATAAAATGAATGATGAAGGTCAATGACAAATTGGATATGCAACCAAGGACTATCCAAAAGCTTAATGGTCTTTCTACGTCTAAAATTTGAAAGGGAGATACAACCTTAGGTTTAAGATTAACTTATGCAGTGGAAAGGATGGGGAAAGTGACCTATAATGCAATGTATTCCTAAATGGCAATGTTGGGATGAACTGGTAAATGCATGCAAGTATTTAGTTTAACAATCAGGGTCACTGTAAAATGAATTGATTGGATTTTGGAAAAATATTTTGAGAGTTTTTGGTTATCAGACAATTGTTGCTTTGTTTTTTGTAAATGCATTATTTCAAGTTGTGGGTTTCTGGAGTACATTTGTAGTTCAGTATGATAGTTGTGACTCTATTTTAAGCAAATATGATTCAGTATAATAGTTACACTTTTCTAGTGATCAATTGTAGCTCAAAATATCAGATGCAGGTCTATTTTTATCAGTTGCATTGACAAAATGTTGAGTTTGCAATTTTGATGGTTTTTAACTTGGATTTTGAGTGAATTTTGATTGATCTTAATGAAATTTGTTTGGAAAACATAGAATACAATCACAAGCACTTGTTTTTGGTCGGGTTTTGGAAGTGAAATTTTTTTTATATCAAGATTAAACACACATAGACAACAATGCACAATCCCTATGGTTGGCAAGGAAACTACTGGTTGATATCCCCACTTGGATTTCTCTAGCCACTTAAACAAGGAAAACAACTAGAGGCTTGGTAGCATTGGCTACCCTCCATGACACTCACTTCTCAGGCTCACCAAGTCTCATTCCCCTAAGGAGGAATTCCTATCTCTACACATGCTTAGTGAAGACGTGGGGCGCCTTCAAAGGTCTGACCTCCTACGATCAACAAGCGTATAAAAGGTTTTTGGCCACTAACACAAATTGGATTTTAGTAAGGGCATCCATTCAAGGTGGCCATACATGCAACAAGATTAGCTCAAGACTATGGTCAGTAAAGAGGCCTCCTAGTCCTTTCCCTAAGGAATGATTTTATTGTAGCTCATGGGGCTACTGAGGGTGGCACTTGTTGGTATGAAACATCTACACTTGTTGCTAAATTACTTTCATGAAGAAGAACTTTTCTTATATAGCGGTTTGGAAGAGCTTAGCCTTAGCTTTGTTACCACTTGGTTCATTTCCACCTTTCGAAGTGGGGTGGTAGGCCCTCTAAAATAAAGGTACACAATAGTGAGGAAGTATGTTGTTTCTGATCTCCCAAATCAGACAGATCACAAGGAGAGAGCATACACAAACATCTTCGCCTCACACTCACATGCTATTCATTTTAAGCCCAAAATCCAAATGTGGGGTACAATTGTACAAATTCCAAAGAAATTATTTTGATCCTCAAGATTTCCAAATGGCACGACAGTACAACATACACACTCTATGATAAATTGCAAACCACCGAACACAAAAGAAAGTTGTAAATTTTAACCCTTTTCTTATGATTTGAAAACACTTAAATTACTTTTATACCAATGATGTCTTATGCAAGTTCATTTTAATACCCATGAGTGAAAAGATGCATTTTGTGGTTCTTTTTAAATCCTTATGAATGAAAAGTGCAAGTTCGTTTTACCCTTATGATCCTAATGCAAGTTGTAGTTGGAAAACAAATGAAAGAAAATTTGTTAAATCTAAACTAATAAAAGTGTTAGAGTTATCGTGCATTAGCTAATAATTAATTAATCTTTAATTGATTATTAGTCTAATTTATTCTCATGCACTTAAGCTAAACTTAGGAGTGTTTTATGCTTTATTAGTTGAGCTAATATTAGATCATTATGTCTCATATCATGTGATGTTGACACTTGTCATGATATGATCCCTTTCTCATTTATGGTTTTTCTCTTATAAGCACTCAACCCTCATTGTAATTAATTTGGAGAATATCTCAATCTTTCATATCTTCTTGAGAGTCTCTTGCTTCTATAGCTTTTTCTTGTTGATGAATATTGCATATATTTTTTGTAGATCTCTTGCATAGAAGGTGTATTTGTTTGTTGTTTGATCCCGTGGCTCATGGTTTTGTGCTTGTTTCATAATTCTAACATGGTATCAGAGCCAGGTTTACAAAAAATCATTAAAAAAAATTAAAAAGTCCTTTTTTAAAAAGATCCCATAGGCCTTTTTTCAATTTAAAAAATTTGTATTAAATTTTCTTTTGGGTTTATACCCTAGGGTACCTACCCCCTTCCTGTAAGGAAAACAGAGGTGTGTAAATGCCTTCCTAAGTGAAATACTCAAGAAAGAAGTGTAGAAAAATATTCATTTAACAAGTTTCATTCATTGAGATTCACATTCACAAAACAAAAGGAGAGACAAATTATCACACAAAAAATTAACACTAGATTTACGTGGGAAAACCCTTACAGGAGAAAACCCCACACACCAAGTAAAGTCACTATGTATTACAGTAAATAGATTACATACAGAGTTAAAAACTTCACTCTCAGGTTTTAACTCATAGCAGCAATACAATCCCTTGGTCGACCTCACCCATAGATTATAGTTCTCCTCACACACTGTTACAATGCTCATAAAAGCATACATTGTAGAAAAACCTCCCAACCATTGTTAGGTTTTCATTAATTTCACTATCTTCACCAACAATCTTCCTTCATCTTGGGCCACACACATCGCCATCCAATAGGAATCAATCTGTCCAACAATTATTTCAGTTACAATGAATATTACCATATTTTCTCTATGTCAACCACTAAGTCAAATCATGCATTTAATGCAAATATATCACTATTAGAAAATATAGCTTTCGGTCCAATGATTTTTGATTCACAACAGTGATGTAGAATCAATGAATGAATTCATGTCACATGTCAACACATCACTCGTCCACTGCTTTTGACTATCGTACCATTTGGGTTCACCAATTCAACCATCGCCATAATAGCGGGACACCAATTCGTCTCCCATCGATAAAAGAAAGTCCCATCAATGTATACTGTGCAACTTCATGTCTATCCAATCATCGATGAGACAAGGTTGAGGGTCCCACCAAAGTCCACGAGTTCCACTAATCAGAGTCATTGGTCCATTGGGGAGATAGAATTTAAAGTCCCGTCAAAGTAGCCACATCCCAATGATGTGCCAATCTTTGATGTCACCAAGTCGAGAGAAACCTAAAATTCAAAACCTCCAGTCAGAGGTTAGGATATTCCTAAAACCCACAACAACAAGGAAATCATCATGTCGGGAGGTTATGAAACTCATGAACCCCACAACATAGGTTTCAAGGTTCTATATTTCAATGATAGTCTGACAATGAAGGCCAACAAAGGGAAAAATGTGAAGTCTTTAAGAGAGGTTCAAGCCAGCAAATTTAGGCATATTTTCCAAAAAGTTCCCACTTGACGAAGACTTACTGGCTTCTTCTCAACTCAAAGTTATTGAAATTCATAGGCCCCAAGGCCCATTGAATTGACACACCACCTATACTTGTCTATGCTCATAGGCTTTGTCAATGCATCCGTGACATTTTCTAGAGTATCCACCTTTTCTAGATTAACCTTTCCATCCTCCACCATATAATGAATGAAATGATACTGAACATCAATTTTCTTCGTCCTAGAATAGAAAGTGGGATTTTTTGCCATACAAATAGCACTTTGACTATCATAGTAGATTATAATTTGCCCTGCATTAAACCCAATATCTGAACACAAATTTCTAAGCCAAACGACCTCTTTCTAGGCATGTGTTGCTACCATATAATCTACCTCAGTAGTAGATAAAGTGACTACAGGCTATCACTTACTCATCCAACTCGCTACACCACTAAATAACATGAAGATGCATCCACTAGTGGATCTTATGTTGTCAATGTCCCCTACCCAATTAGAATCCACATACCCATGAATGATAAGAGATCTTTGTGATCCAATAGAGTTGCCATGATAACACAAAGCATACTTCGAAGTTCCCTTCAAATATCTAAAAACTCTCTTCATGACATCCCAATGTGGTCTTCCTAGATTAGCCATAAAATGACTAAGTAATCCCACTGCTTGGGAAATGTCTAGCCTTGTATAGACCATTGTATACATTAAACTTCCAACAACACTTGCATAAGGCACTCTGTTCATGTTCTCCACCTTGGTAGGATATTTTGGACAATCTTCAATAGATAGCTTCATTCCCTGCAACACTGGAACAACTAGCTTCTTGCAATTAGTCATACCAAATTTCTCTAGGACAGTACTAATATACTTGCTCTAGCTAAGCCAAAGCTTTCTGCTTCCTCTATCCCTCTTGATTTCCATTCCCAGAAAATACCTTGCTGCACCTAAATCTTTCATTTCAAACTTTGTTGACAATTGATATTTTAGATCAGAAATCATAGTCTTACTATTTCCTATGAACAAAATTTCATCCACATACAAGGAAATAATAAGAACTCAATCATTTTCAATTTTGTAATAAGCACAATGATCTGATTTTGATCTCATGAATCCCAATGACAACACAAATGTGTCAAACTTTTGGTACCACATTCTAGGAAATTGCTTCAAACCATACAGAGATTTCTTTAACTTGCAAACCTGGCTTTCTTTACTTTTTTCAACGAAGTTCTCAAACTGGGACATATAAATTTCTTCTTCCAACTCTCCATGAATAAATGATGTCTTTGTTGGAGTTAGAATGACACTGAGAGGGGGGGTGAATCAATGTCTTAACAGATTTGACCAATTTTCAAAAATTCAAAAACCATAGCCCATAATTGATCTCAATATACTCTGATTAATGCATTCATGAGTTGAATGTAATCATTCATAAACAGAATTGAGAAAATTAATAACCAAACAGTTAACTGAAATAACAACAACACAGTAAAGCAGAGAGCACGCAGAAGAACAAAGAGACAAAAGATTTTTGCCGAGTGGAAAACCCTCCTAGGGTATAAAAACCACTCTCGAAATGCCTTGCAGGCTTAATCTTTTTAAACAACTATTCACAATGCCTTATAGGATGATTTTTGAGCACCAACTCAAGGAGCACCAACCCCTCATTTTGAAACACCAATTTCAAGGAGCACCAACCCCTCATTTAGAGATATCTATCTCAAGGAGCACCAACCCCTCAAATTATATTTTTGAACAATAATCATGTCTCAGAGGATCTCTCTATTTTCAGTTAAGCTCATAACTCTCTATTTTTTAGATTTTTAATATAGAGTATTTCCATACATTTTTGATACAACCAAAGAACAATATTCCAGAGCTACAACCAGAGAACTTACACTCTTTTCAACACAGGTTTTTATATACATTTCAAGTATGTCTGTCATGATGAAAGTCTTCAAAGAATACATTTTTCACAAGAATTTGAAACTCACTTGCCAATTTTAGAATCTGAAGTTGAATAATGACAATCTATAGATGATGGCAAAAATCAAGAGTAACGCCTGTCTAGAGGGTTGCAAATAATCTGTTATTTCAAAATCACGACTGCCCACAAATGAAACTCAAAGAATATTCTGCCATGTAACTGTTCTGAGATTCGATGCCAACCAATGATGTCGGCCTGCAACTATACTTAGAAATTCCCATGTCTCCCATAGTGATTGAGTCTTCGTTAATCATTCGCTGAGACATCTAGATAGTCTTACCGAAAGAAATTAAATAGCCAAACATTCCTCTTAGTTATCGCTTTCGCCATAACCAATCAGAGTCGGGGAGAAGACATAACAAATACATTATGTCACACTGAGAGGTCATATGTTATGTTCTTTCCAATCACTGAGACAAGCAAATTTCTCAATGAGATGCCCTTTTCATTTGATTCACCGTCACTGTAACCTTTTGATATCGGAAAGACCCTATGCAGATCACACTGTGTTTCACCGAAAGACTTTATCCCTTGTAAGTCGCTGTAACATAATGGTTCTCTCGCCGATGCATCCTTCTATCTTATGAGTGTCGCTATAGCATACCATCATTGGGGAGACCTCTCGTAGAATTTTTGAGTCATACTGAAAGTGTTCCTTTTGTTTAATGCATCACCGAGACATATCAATGTCAGGGAGACCTCTCAGAGAGCACACTATGTCATACCGAAACAATTATGTTGTCAGTTGCTCCTTTGTCTTATTCGCCTTCGCCGTGACTTTCCACTATCAGAGAGATATTATATCAATCTCAATATGTTTCACCGAGAGCCCTTAATGTTTTCCCAGTTGCCAAGAAGTTTCTCACCGAACTGCACTTTTCGTTTCACCCGCTTCGCTATAGCTTTAAGATATTGGGGAGACCTCCTGTAGAGCACACCATGTCTTTCCAAAATTCTTCATCCACTTGTGTGTCGCTGTGAAATTCTATTGTTGGTGAGACATCTTGTAGATAAGACTTTATTTTGTCGAGAGCCCCCGTGATCAACCTTGTCTCCGTAACATTTCGCTCTCAGGGAGACCTCATAGAGAATACCTTTTGTTTTACTGAAATCCCACTTGATACACATTGGTCACCGTGACACATGGTTTTTCTTGGAGATGAGTCCATTTGTACTATACATGTCACTGAGACTTCAAACCATCGGGGAGACATCTTGTAGATCATTTCAGTCATACCGAAACACCCTGAATTCACACCTGTTCACTGACACAAGTCAGATCCTATGTCGACAAAGAACTTTTGTGTTCCATTGGTGAGACCAGAGGTCACTCACCGAGACCTCACGCCAAAGACCCTGACTCTTACTGATATGCATCCATCCACCACCAGTCGGTGTGATAATGCACATTCGCTATGACCCTTCGTCGAAGCCTTAAACTCTTGCCGAAGTGTATTTAATCTTCGATCGGTGTGACATACTACTTTCGTTGTGACCATATACCGATAGTGTAACACTTGCCGATAGGGATCACTCTCTGTCGCTGAAACAAAAGAGAGGTCTTGCCGACTGTAGCCAGTATGTTAAATTCAATCAACATGACATTAGAAATTTCTTGCCGATAGGCAACACAGACATTTTATAAAGGATCGGGGTGACCCTGCCATTCTCATGCCGATATGTGTAAGCCCGAATTAGAAACAACCAAAACCATTAGACAAATGAGATGTCAGAACCAAGGTAACTATAATTCCTTGTAATCATGTGAAATACACCAATGGTATGCAAGGAGAACCATCCTGACAAAGAGACCATTTTTCAAACTCTATCAATCAAAGAAATAGCATTCATAACATGAACCAGAGATCTCATCACCATGAATTTGAATCATAACAAATAAATTTCTGTAATAGCCAAGAGACATCAAAGAAGTGCCATAATAAAGCATAAAGATCCAAACTGAGACTAATCATCAAAGAGAACCAACTGAAAGGGATTTTGTCATCAAGGACAGACTATAAACACAACTGAGATCCAACAGTCTTCACATCCATCTACTCAATCTCTAAGTCATACACTATTACAAGTGACAAAAAAATCTAATAAATGTCAGCTTAGCTACAGGAGAAAAAAATTCTCCATAATCAATTCCCTCCACCTGGGAATAACCTTTCATGACCAAATGATTTTTATACTTCTCAACACTACCATCCAAACCAATCTTTTTCTTAAATACCCATTTACGGCCAATAGGTTTTCCCCCTTTAGGAAAGGGTACCAAATCCTAGGTTTCATTCTTGTTCAATGATGCCATTTCTTCATTCATGGCTTCCAACCAGGAATTTGAATCAGAAATATTAATTTCCTCTTTCATAGTCCTAGGCTTATCAGTGCTAGTAATCAAAGCATAGGCATAGTTTGAATCCAACATAGAAAATCCATACTTATCAAGTTGAAACTTTTCACGTGTAGACCTCCTCATAGGATGAGGCTGATGTTGTGGTTCTTCTTCTTCAGAACTCTCAGAGCTACTAGAACTCTCCTCAGTTTTAGGTACACTTTGTAGTTCCTCTTTATCTGGAGTTTGAGGAATTTCAACTACATGGTCATTCTTCTTTTCCTTTTTATCTGTCTCTAACTATAGACCAACTATTAAAGGCTTTAGCTCATGAAAGATCACACTTCTGTTGTACAAAACCTTCTCAATAATAGGATTCCAAAGCTTGTATCATTTCACACCAACGTCATAGCCAATGAAGATACATTTGACATCCTTTCTCTCCAACTTTGATCTTTTCTCATTCGACACATATGCACATGCCTCATAGCCAAAGACACAAATATGTCTCAAAGAGGGCTTCTTACCAGACCATGCTTCAAAAGGTGTTTTGTCAACAAGAGGGGAACAAGGTGAACAATTAATCAAGTAACATGTTGTAGCCATAGCCTCAGCCCAAAAATTTTGCTCCAGACTAGCACTGCTCAACATACTTCTCGCCCTTTCCATTAGAATCTTGTTTAACCTTTCAACAACTTCCTTCTGTTGTGGAGGATTTGGTACCAACTAAACACTTCTAATTTACTCTTTTGGAAAAACGCAAATGCCCTTCTTGAATAGTCATCAATAAAAGAAACATAATATCTAGACTTTGATAATGAAGGAACATTCACTAGACTATATACATCAAAATGAACATAATAAAATATGCTAGAAGATTTATGAGGACTCGAATAAAATGAAACATGGTGTTGCTTTCCATAAATGTAATGTTTTCAAAAATCAAACTCAAGGTTACAATCAACAATATTTTTATTTTTCAAGGCTTTTAAGCCTTTCTCTCCTATGTGACCGAGTCTATGATGTCGCAACATGGTTTTCTCTATTGGGAGTTTCACCTCCAAAGAGTTTTCACCTAGAGAAACTTCATTCTCCTTCTCTACACGAGTATATTTTCTTGGAGGAATTGTTACATTGAACAAGATGTGCATCCAACTTGTATAGAGTGCCTATACATGCACTCTTAGCCAACACCATTGAGCCTCTAGTCATCTTACAACCTCCACTCAAGAAAGAAAATTGAACACCAACATCGTTCAACTTACTAATAGAAAAATTTCTTTGATTCTTCCATTAGGGAATTGGATTCTAACTCTTCAATGGGAAAAAATTTCAAAATTTGAATCACTTGCTAGGTACACCTTTCCACCAACATACTTTTCATACTTTGTGAACCAATCTTAGTGAGATGCCATGTGAAAAGATGTGCTAGATTCAATCAACCAAAAAACATCTAATGCCTGAGTCACCAAGGTAGCAATGAAGGCATCTGCATCACTCTGAGAAGAGCCATTTTCCAAAGAGTTGTTGTTCTTCTTCTCCTTTTTCTCCTCTTTACAATCCTTTCGGATATGACCAGTTTTCCCATAATTTTAGCATTTCACCTTGGACTTCTTACCAGAAGACTTTGATCTCCCTTTAGATTTGGATTTAGTCTTCTTGTCTTTCTTCTTTCCTCTCTCCTTTGATCCACCCTGAACAACAAGAGCCTCCTTGGCCATTTTAGAAGACTTCCTTCACATTTCTTCTGACAACAGTGAAGCAACCACATCTTCCATCTTAAAGGTAGTTGTTTTACTTCCAATAGCCATTATTAGATGATCTCAAGTGTCAGGTAAGGAACATAACAGAAGCATATAGCGATCCTCCTCTATATTCACACCCATAGACACCAACTAAGCAATAATCATATTAAATGAATTTAGATGGTTTGCAACAAATGCACCTTCTTCCATCTTCAAGGAGTACAACTTCTTCCTCAAGAATAACTTATTCACCAGAGACTTTCCCTGATAAATGTCACCAAGTTTCTTCCATAACGAAGATGCAGTCTTCTCCTCATGGACATTTAGGGGTATTGAATCAGTCAAACAAAATCTTATCAACCCTCTATCTTTTCTATCTACGAGGTACCAATATTCTTGCTTCATACCTTGTGGAATAGTTCTAGACACAAGAATCTAGAGGAATCTATCCACCAATAGGTCTTCCATTTTGAGTTTCCGCAACTCAAAATTTCCACCATTAAACTTTTCAATTTCTACTATACCTGATGTACTTTCCATCTAAAACTATAAACAAAACAAATAGTTCTTCTTTTGCAAGACTCCAATTGAATAGGATTAGCACAAAAAACCAACCCTACTCACAAGGATAACACAACTAGCCAGGATCTGATGCCACTTGTAAGGAAAGCAGAGGTGTAGAAACACCTTCATAATGTGAAATACTTATGAAAGAAGTGTAGAAAAACATTCATTTAACAAGCTACATCCATTGAGATGCACATTCATAGAACAAAAGGAGAGACAAACTATCACACACAAAGATAACACTAGATTTACATGGGAAAACCCTTACGGGAGTAAAACCCACACACCAAGTAAATTCACTGTGTATTATAATAAATAGATTACATACAAAGTTATAGACTTCACTCTCAGATGTTAACTCATAGTAGCAATACAATCCCTTGGTCAACCTCACTCACAAATTATAATTCTCCTCAGACACTGTTACTATGCTCATAAAAGCATACATTGTTGAAAAACCTCCCAATTACCACCATTAGGTTTTCATTAATTTCACTATCTTCACTGAAAAGCTTCCTTCGTCTCGAGAAACACACATTTCCATCCAACATGCATCAAGCCACCCAACAATTAATTCAGTTACATTGAATATTACCATATTTTCTCTTTGTCAACCCCCAAGTTAGATCATGCATTTAATGCAAATATATCGCTATTAGGAAAATACAACTTTTGATCCAATGATTGTTTATTCACAACAACAATGTAGAATCAATGAATGAATTTGTGCCATGTGTTGACACATCACTCGTCCATCGCTTTTGACTATCATACCATTTGGGTTCACCAATTCAACCATCACAATATCAATGGGACACCAATTCGTCTCCCATCGATAAAAGAAAGTCGCATCAATGTATACTGTGAAGCTTCATGTCTATTGGCTCATTAATGAGACAAGGTTGAGGGTCCCACCGAAGCCCATGAGTTTCATTGATGAGAGTCATCAGTCCATCAGGGAGACATACTTTAAATTCCTACCAAAGTATCCATGTCCCACTGATGTGTCGATCTCTAATGTCGCCAAGTCAAGAGAAACCCGAACTTCAAAACCTCTAGTCGGAGGTTAGGATATTCCTAAAACCTGCGACAACCAGGAGATCGTCATGTTAGGAGGTTATGAAAATCACAAACCCCGCAACATAGGTTTCAAGGTTTTGGACTACGACGATAGTCCAACAATGAAGGCCAACAAAGGGAAAAATGCCAAGTCTTTAATAGAGGTTTAAGCTAGCAAGTTGAGGCATATTTTCCAACACTGCCATGGCATGTAGCAGGCCCTCAAGCCCTGCCCCACATGGGGAGGGAATCTATGGGGATTCCCACCACTGCCAATGGTAGTGGCAGCTCCCCCTAGGCGCCCCACCCATGGGGTTGGTGTGGGGTGGGCCTCGCCACCCTTGCCACCCCAAAATTTTTTAAAATATATATTTAAAAAAAAAACATTTTTAATTTTTTTTTAAATAAAAATATATTAGTTTTTATACATTGTTTTAAACAAAAAATGTACTAGTTTATTTTAATTATTTTTTTACCTTAAAATAAAAAAAATACTTTTTTGTAATATATATATATATTGCAAATAATGTCACATGCACTGTACCTGGAGTATTTTTTTCCAGCACTACTAAATTTGGCAGACCTTCAAATTTGGAGGTATTTTTGCTAATTTTGGTGGAGAAGTTCCTTTTCCCTACTCAGCCCCTCTTCATTGGGCTTTTTAGTTTTGCACCTCATATTCCAGAGGCCATATCTCAACCATACAGTGGTCTCTTCCACTGTAATTTTTTTTGAAATAGGGTAGAATTTTGAGCTCTTCATAGTGGTGTAGGTGTTTTCCAATTTTGACTTATGGTTTTTTCTAGAATTTAATTTTGTCAGTGTTGTTGGTATTCATTTCTCTTTATGGAAACTTTGACGAGCCATATCTTCTACATTCAGACACAATTTGGTTGTCATTTTTTTGAAAGTGCATGCTTTTTCATTTACTTCATCATGGTGCTACCAGTTTCCTCTTTTTCTATCAAAGAATTATATTTTCAGCATGTAGTCCTTTTTTGGACATTATGGGCTCCCATTGTATGATTTTTTTGATATGTAAAAACACTAAAATAAAGTGCCACAACAAGTGTATCTTTTATGGGATCTTGCACATCACTTTGTGCCTTATTGTACTTGCACTATGTTATAAAATTCCATGGGGGGTTTGATGTTTTTCCTTTGTTTTTCATCATACTTTCTTCAAGTGAGTGTCCCTTCCACGATAGCAGCCTCATTCGTGTGTGAATTTTGTTTTCACACCCTTTATATGTGGGTACTTTTATGTTTGCGCGTTCAGATATTCCTAATTCTTCTTCATGCACTTCTTTTTGACATTTAGTTTTGGTGTACTTATCATGACTCTCCCTTGATAGCATTATGGGGGGATTTCTACTATTGGTGATATTGCTTCCTTGGTTTTGTTGGAGTGAGTTATGTATTTAGTATTTTTTCCTATGTACTTTTATACATAGAGTACATTAGTGGTTGGTTACTTGTATTTCATTGAGATGGATCACTTACCATATGGACACTCTTGCATTTAGGAGGTGACCTTCCATTTTCACTTGATTAGTTCTTCAAAATTTTGGTACTTATGCCATCTATATCTTTTAGTTCTTGATGTTTGCCTTGGTTTTCCATCATATTCGAGTAGTGTTGTTGCAGGTAGTCATACATATTCTTGTCTTCTTGATCTTGATCATCATATGTTTTAATGGAGGTTCTTCTTTTCGCATTTCAACAGTCATTCTATGACAGTGTTTGCTGCTTCTTCATGCTTCAGTGGTGTTATTTTATTTCCATCATTTGTTCAAATATTTTGGGACTTTTGTCTTATTTGGAGGCTTCTTCAGTCCTTCACTTTGCTTTCATCTCTTTTTGGAGTGGAGTTTTTCCCATGTGGTTTTCTCTATTTATCCACATTATAGAGATCTTTAGTTTGTACATGGGAACCTTACATGGCCTTGTTTGTCGGGACCCATCATGCATTATTTTTTAGGGTTTTTAGCCACTCTCTAAGTTCATCTTAAGTGGGGTGTTAGAGTTATCATGCATTAGCTGATAATTAATTAATCTTTAATTGATTATTAGTCTAATTTATTCTTGTGCACTTAAGCTAAACTTAGGAGTGTTTTATGCTTTATTAGTTGAGCTAATATTAGATCATTATGTCTCATCTCATGTGATGTTGACACTTGTCATGATCTAATCCCTTTCTCATTTAGCATTTTTCTCTTATAAGTAATAAAACCTCATTGTAATTTAATCTAGAGAATATCTTGAGCTTTCATATCTTCTTGAGATTCTCTTGCTTTTGTAGCTTTTTCTTTTTGATGAATATTGCATATTGTTGGATCTCAAAAATGTAGGTTACAATTCCTAAGAAGATGCTAAGCTCTATGATAAAACTTGCAACATTTTTGAACCAATGTGTTGGCACTCTCAAATTTTTCAAATTTGAGATGCCTATTTCAAAATTTTGCCTCTGCACTTTCAGAGGTGCACTTGAGAAATATACCTGAATGACCTACTTTGAGGGGTCATAATTTGATGCCCATTGATTCTACAGAAAAATCCCTTTATAGACACACTCATGTGTCATATATGAACATGCATGTCAATTTGTAGCTTCCCATGATGAGTTTTATCAGGGTTTCAAAAGGTGAAGCTAGAGGGTTTTGTCACTGTTCAGCTGTTTGTGAACGTTCAGTTTTGCAAAGTGGTTTCCCGTTTGAGCCTGTATTTTGCAACTAGTTGATCATCATGATAAATGATTGTATTTCTGAATTCTCCATACCAAGATGAACTCCCATGTCAGTTTTCAAAGGTTTATGAGCTGATTTGCTATTTTTAGCAAGACAAAACCAAATGCAATTTCTCCTATTTTGCAGCTACATTCCTGACAGCATTTCGAGGTGGTCAACTTCGACACCTCGTATCTTTTGATCAAAGATGATTGAAGCTAAATCCTTTTGTACACGTGTTCTCTACACCAAAGTGAGCCACTATGTCCAGTGGCAGCTCGCCAAAAGCTGATTTGATTTTTTTGCAATATGGTGGTCTAGTGAGTTTTAATTGGTTTTCAGCTTGCACAGTTTCAGAAAGTCCGAAAGTTTATTTGGGTCACTTTGAGGTTGAATAATTTTTTTGTCATGATATATTTCTTTGATCTATCTTTTGCATTGTATTCTTTGAACCAATGACTACATGCCTGTAAGTTTTTATAGATTCAGGAGGTCGTTTGCCTAGTTTTTAGAGGCGATTCCAGAGCCAACTTGGCTAGTTGTCACCATCCTTCGAAGTGCCTGAAAGGTAAATTCTGATGTAAACCCAGTTCATGTGATCAACTCCAGATGCATTCAGATGTTGTTTCAGATCAATTTGCGAGAAAAATTTGTTTGAAAATGAAATTTTTTTAGCCGGGCCCACATGGGGACCCAACATGCTCTTATTGGTGAACACTTTGGTTATGAAAAATGTAAATTCCAGAGCATTGTTTCAGTAGAAAGATGCCATTCCTCATCATCATAAGCTTCTTCCAAGTGAACATTTCTACTTGAAGGAAAAAAGGGATTATATATACATAAGAAGGAATAAAGCTTAATGATAAGCTAAAGCTTGAAGTCAAGAAATCTTGCTCAGCATGAGCATGAAGGGAGAATGTGAGCACAATCAATGAAAACATTAAGCACTTAAAGAGGAAGATACATATAGAATTCATACATGGTAAAATGGATATAATGGATCCACTTGATTCTATTGGAATCAAAATTTGTGCTTTTGGATATGAGCTTCAAGAGAAAACGGTGATAGTTGAATGCATTGTCAAAGATTAAAATCTGAGATTGAAACATGTAACCCAGGTCCAAACCATTTATCAAATGCAACACCATGTAAAATGCAGAATTAATCAACCAAGTTACATGTCATCAGTAATGCCTCATTCAAATGTGGTAACATGAGATACCATGGAGCAGTATGCACCAAGAGTGATTTGATGAAAAGTATTTAGTGACCTCTTAAGCACATGAAATCACGCCATCAATGGATAGAGAACACAAAATATTTCTAGTTCAAAGGCTTAAAAACTGTGAAACAGAATGCTCTCCATAGGAAAATGGCTGCCATTGTTAGAAGTTGCAGAGAAATGTAAATGCAACGGGGAAACAAGAAATTAGGGCACAAAATGGAGGGAGAAAGATCAACGAAAAAAAAAGAGAGAGAGAAAAATGCAGCGTGATCTCCACCATTGCCCGCCATATCGCGATTCCAACATGCTCACTCTTTATTCATCGTGAGATGGCGGGATGATGACACATGGCTGACAGGCCCCAGAAAATTTGAAAGCACGGGAGATTCATTAAAAGGCTTTCATTTGTTTTTCTTAAAGAAAGGAAAAACATTTCTAGAATATGCCCAATAAAATAAATGGGACCAAATTATTTTTAATGCCTTTGCAATAAAAAGGGGTGGGCCCTCATTTCAAGTGGGGTGAAACATTTAAGATTAAATGTTTCCCAAAATGCAAGGTAAAAGGAGTGGGCCCGAGTAATATTTTAAATGGAAAAACATTTAAAATGTGAAGTGTCGACATGGGTAAAATGTGTTACTCAGAATTTTAAAGCTCCTTTTAGAAAAGAAAATTTTTAAAATGCAAAATACATAATGAAAGAGCCCAATGGAAGGTAAATAAATCTGAGGGTAATATTAAAGTTATGAAACTTTAATATCAAAAGAAATTTAATCTACAGCAAATAAAGGAAAATGAATTTTCACAGACAATAAGGCAGAAGTATTTTCCAGCTGCTGGGAAAATTGAGAATTTCTCCACGTGGGCGAATTTTCTGTTTCGGGGAAACTAACGGTAAAGGAAAATGAAGAGGTAAATTTAGTTACAGAGAGATGAGAGAGGTTTTGAGCAGTTGTTGATCAACAGTGGATTGAGTTTCCAGATGGCATCTACGGATCAAACTGATTTTAGGGCTACTCCTGTTTCTCTTTTATTCTTTTCTTCTCTCATTGTAAAAAAAAGGAGAGGCTGGGGTTTCCAATTTATGAAAGCTCTGCAAGTCAAGCAGAAGCTCTACGTAGAATTGTATAGATGGGAGGAATGTAATTGAGTTATTAAATTTGAAGGTGTCTGTTATGAATTGTGTTCTCATGTTTATATTTAGCTGATAATTGTCTCCATTTCTGAGATGTATTACTCTTTTTGATTCAATAATAAGATTATCTGAGTCTTTTCATGCACATTTTTTGCATTAGAGTGATATATGTTGTTGCCTTCTATTATGAGAATAATGTAATTTCTTTAATGAAGCATAAGGTGCATTTATTATTTCCTTTTGTTCATAGGATAGTGTAATTGCTTCAGCATATGTGATAGGAATACTATGTTTCAGGTGGATTTATAAGAAGAGTTATCAAATAAAACTTCAGTGATTTGGTTGTCATAATGTGATAACATTTGTAAGGATCTTCATAACATTTTCAACATTGTAGGATGAATGTTGGTTATATGACTCCATAGCCCATTTTCTGGCACTGGTCAAGTATTATACTTCTGTTGTTTTCAGCTTGGTCCCAAATCTTCAAAATTCAAAACCATTTGAAATCCCTGTGTGTTATAGTGTTGTGGTTATCTCATGCTCCAAGTAGCTGATATTACTAATGAACAACCAATTCTATTCAGTATTATCCTATTATGTGGAGTCATTAAATGAGATTATCTGTTGAGAAATATTTAGTTATGTATGTGTTTCAATTTGTTGATATTGCTAAAGGGATCACCCTCCCGGGTCTTGCAGAGCCCGAAGTGTAAGAGGTTATTTTAAAGTCCTCATTAGTTGGGCCAGGTCCTTCGAGCTGCCCTTGATTGGAATTGGCAATTCCATAGGTAGATTAGAAGACCAACCTGGTTAACAGCATAAAAAATAACCAACACAATGAATGGAGTTAACCGATGTGGTTGATGACTCACTGCACTTGAGGCTATGCTAAACCTACGTGGGTGGACCTTCATAGTTGAAGTAGATTGTGTGACTTGATTGAATTTTATGGATCTACCCACAGTGGCATAAAGTGTGGGATAGATGATGGCTTGCTAACTATTCCTACTCCTAATGTGATAGTTGTAAATTTAAAATATGAAAACTTGGATAAGTAAGATTTAAATGAAATGTGAAGTGGACCAGTGATTTATTGGGTAAGCAAAGTCAATAAATTTTTATGAAAGGTGACTATTATTGGTTACAGTTCTAATTGTTTGGAACTTATGTCTATTTATACCTTGTATAAATGTGCAAGAATGTGACTGACAGACTCTACTCATTGATCCAATTGGTCATATTAGGTTACATATGATTTATTCAAAGGATTTTAATCCTTCCTTGAAGGAACCAATTAAAAGAAGCACATAATGACAACAAATGTGTGTTGAGAAATGAAGTATATCCTCAATTTGAATAACAAGATAGCATCAATGTGGAGATATTATGACAATCTTATCAATTTCCTATCTCTTCTTACTGATCCAGATGTTACTTCCAAGTTACCATAATCAATCAAAAGGATTTTAATTCCTTAATGAAAACCAATTAATTTGATTATACAATAACAACAAATGTGTTTTGATGAAATTAAATACAAAATTGGATATATAAATTTAAATAACATAGAAATAACAATGTGGAGACAACCAGATAATTGTTTAAATCAACAAACAATAGACACCAATATTGAGTCACACAACATCAAAATATCTTCTATTGAATTCATGCATGCATCATGGTCCTTATAGTATAATCTACATGATAAATTTTTTGAAAGTATCTTTTGTATATCTCATATTCTCTCCCTATTCACTCTTACTATCTAATCATTACATGTTCAACTTATATATCAATATCTTGAAGAGGGTACACCTCTTCATAAGTGTCTTTTGGAATTAACAATAAAACATTAACAATTATCCTCTAATGAGCCACAAATGAAGTTGTGTTATATGGTCTAAATATTCTTGAATCAAGTTTGTGTCAACATCCTCTGTAGTATTCCTTGCAATTATCTCCATGATGATCATCTTCTCCAAATGCTCACAGGCCTCCTCTAGTGCTAAATATTCATTCTTGGTTGCTTGCAAGGATCCATGCAATATTAGTTCACACTCTTTCATTCATTCACTCTGATTCTTCAACTCTCCATCATCTTTGAACAGTGCAGGCACCCCTTCCTTTGAAGCATCAATAAAATATTTGGCATCTGCTTGAATTTCCTTATCATAAACCTTATGTTTCCTCATCATATCCTCAACAATTGTAATGGATCTACTGTCAGAAGTGCTTCTTTTTTGTATTTCTTGGACCTTTTCCTGAATTCTGTCATTTATTCTCTTATGTTCCTAAATAGCAGTGTGACTCTTGGAGTGAGTTACCTAGAACTTGTCCATCCAAATCATCAAATTAGCATGGCCCTTTTGGAATATTGCAGAAAGTGTGTCAAATCTAGCCTTGCTCACTTGAGTGTGTATTTGTGATTCCTCACTTTTTTCCTTTGATTGGAAACCTTTTCCTTGAGTTAAAATTTTAGTGGATCCCTTGAATGTATCTTTGACCATGTCTTTTAGAAAATCATTTTCTTTGAGCATCCTTTCATTGTTCATCTTGTACATATCTCATTCTTTGATTAACATTTGAATCTGGGCTTTATTCAATTTGGCTATGTTTATGCAAATATCAGCTGCAACCACATGATTAGTTTCTCCTACTTTCAGTTTCATTACATGACCAAATGCTTTCTCAGTATCAATAATCACATATTTCTTATGTGGAGGATACAGAGCCCAAATCATAAGAGAGCTCTCATCAAGGTTATATCTTGACCTAGTATATACTCTTGTTACCCATTTTGGATTGAGCTTGTGTTTAGCACCATTATTGTGTAAAAAACTATAAAAAACAAGAGAAAAATTTAAATCCAAACCAGGAATGATCATCACACCAGACTCCTCTAATAACTTTCTTCCTTTCTCTGGATTCATGATCTTCATTTCATTCTCTACATCAACCTTTAATGTGTTAAGCAACTGGCTTTCATTGTTGGGTGTGTTGTTTGTGACTGATTCCCTTATTGCTTTTCCTTTCTGTTTGTACAAGAAATATCTAAATTTAGGAGATTTAATCATTTGAGACAAATGACTTATAGGAAAATTGCCTAGTATCTACATCAGATGATTCCTCAACTTCTTATTCTCTGTTGGGAGGTTGATACTCTTCAATTCTCACTTGGGGGATCTTGTCAATTTGGCCTTATGGTTCTCTTTCATCATAAGATTCCTCACTACTAGAGGACAACATTTTTGCTTCATTTATCTCCTTCATCTTATGTTACGTTTCTCTATTTTAGTTATCTATTTCCAATTGAGATTCCCTTCCCTCCATGTTCTTGATTATATCATAATGAGGATATGGTATATGAACATATATCCACCTAGGTTATATTTCTTTCTAGAAAAATCAATATCACCTTCAAGGTCAAATCCCTTCCTTGGTGCAGCCTTCTTCATATTGAAATGTGATAACTTATCCAAAATAAGATCACATCCTTCCTTTGATACCACAGTGAAATCTACAAAGCACAATGTACTAGGCATAAATGACTATTTATCATACTCACTCAAGTTCATGACATTGGAATAATCTAATTTCCTAACAATCTCTAGATATGCAATCCTATCTGGCATAGCTTTCAGTAGCAAGAAAGGTGTGTCTTCAAAACCATACACTCTGATCATGGTGGAATCAATGTAACAATACTAGTCACCCCAATTATGTCCTACAGTTGGTGGTCCATTGAAATCCTTGGGCCTTAAGAATCTTCTGATATCATCAGACAATGAATAATCACAGGGGTATTCATAAAACCTATACAATATTTTGACAAAGTATTCTTCAAAATAAACTTAACTGGAATTGATAACTTTGCTATCCCAAACGGAAGTCCACAATTGCACTGGTAATGGCTGATCCTCCTTATCCATCTGTGTGATTCTCAATTCCTCTAGCCACATTCCTAACTCCTTTCCATAGTACAATATCATGTGCATGAGAAGGGAATAATATTTAAAGTGCGGTGTGGGTGCTCCATTCTTGATGGCCATTAGCCCTGAGTCAATCCCTCTGGAAATATGTTAAGCATAATAAAATAAAAAATCAGTGTGGCATTGTATGTCTACAACAATCACCATTGCCCCTATAGACATGAATTTAGTGGCCTTTGTTCGCATTATTTGGCATACCAAGAAGTAAGTATGTTTTAGGTAGGGCTCAAACAAATCAACATGAAAGGGAGGTCCATCACTATGTTCAAGTGGAACTAGGTCTCCATCTTTCCTAAGCCTATACAACAGTAACCTCCAACCTTTGTAAGTAGTATCCATTCTCCAATACTCCTCGAAATCCTAATGCACAATAGGCTAGTCACATGTGTCATCTAGGTTAAAGACTTCACAAAGTGCAGTTTTTGATATATGTATGAAAGGTTCACCTTGCAGGTTGCAAATAGCTTTAAGGTCTAGGTTATAATATTTGGCTAGAAGTTTTATGAACTCTACATTCACAAAGACATTGGGAACAACCAGTTTTCCAAAATTGAAATTCCAAGGTTTGAAAACTGGTTCAAATATACTTCTCTGACAATAATGAAACATGAACAATTCATATCCCCTAATGGGATTCCACACATCACCTATATGTTTGCATTTATCTTCTAGCCTTTCTACATCAGCCCTCAATTGTGCAAACCTTCTACATTTTGGCCCTGAACTAGGAAATTGACCAATGGGGTCTTGGTTCAATTTTTTTCTTTTGTTTCAGACTCCACCCCCATTTTAGTTTTCTATTTTTTGCTTTTGGATTGGCTACTTTCTCCCTATTGCTTCCTACTTTTTGTTTTTGTAGAACTTGAACCTTCCATTTAAATTCTCTAAGGTGGGAGAATTGAACTCTAATTTATTAATTGCAAGGAGCTTTGTATGCTTACTTGTGTATTTCTGGACACACTGAATTCCTTGACTCTCGTTCGATCTCTTGTCCTTCCTGCTGCAACTTCTAAAAATTCTTTTGGTTTATTCTCTTTTCAATAAAAATTTACATAAGGTTCATTCGTACAGCCATTAATGTTCGCCACTAGAAATGAGTGCAACAATTTTTTTTTGAATTTTGAAATGTCAAAGAAATACAAGAAGGTTACATTGGTGAAACCCCCTTAATCTCAGACTGAACTGTGTTTTATTTAGCACCACCTTTGTTTATACATTCATAACTGATCACCAAGACATAACTGAATTTCCCTTCGATGTGAAGTGTCCCTTTGATTCTCATATTTAGTTTGGGAATACCACCTAATACGCTTACCAATGTTATAATACTTCTCTTTCTCTTACTTCTCAACTTTTATTATTTCGGGAAGAAAATTATGAAGTTCTCCCAATGTCAAGGTGATTTGGACCATTAGAAATCCTTTTACTCATTTCCCAGTGTCTTTCTAACAAATTGTGACCATTACATGTTCCCATCAGGCTGACATGCACTATTGTTGAGAGAAAAAAATACCTTTCTGATGATCTTGGTCTCCCCAATGTATTTCCTCTATCACTTCATTCATTTGGATAAGTTGGTAAGACTTTCCCCGAAAACCTCCTTCATTGGCATAACACATATGGTTCGTGAGATCTAAGGGACTCACTCTAATTGTACATGTCTCTCTGATACAGTTGTACTCCTACTTCATCAGTGAAAGAATATATGTTTCTTGCCGATGAGGTTTCCATTAGCGTGACTCATGAGCTCAGTATGATTTGAAAACTTTGCTCTGATTACCTTGCTCTTTCCAATAGGTCTTCATAGGTGAAACAATAGGCATATGATGCAATCAATGGAGGTCCTTTAATCACACAAAACATAATTACAACCTACAACAACAATTGTCAAATCAACAAACCCTCAAACTCACTCAATTTCTTCAATTCCAATCTATTCCTTGTAGCATTGGTAAACTACTCAATTGGATAAATTTTCACAATCACACCATTTCAGACCAAAATCTAACCCACTTCAGGGACTCATTTTTTCACTCAATAACATACTAACAAATCACCTTAGACTCCTTTTGAACAATTTCTCCAAAACTAGATTTTCTTGCTTTCTAGCCCTCAAATTAGGCCACTTTTCCAAAGAGACTACTCTCTAATCTTATACAAAACCTACAAAATATATTGGGAAGCATTTCGCATGATCTCAAAACAAGGAATCCATCACTATTTTTAGAAATTCAATTATCCATATGCCTATTCACAAAACCCTCCATTTAACTCACAAAACCTAGGGCTTATTGAAAAATGCACTTCCAAACCTTACCAAATCATATCACCACCAAAAATAAGTCTAAAATAGTCTACTAAAACTTAATTCAACATAAAATAACACTACCCCAACACAAAATTCAATTTGAAACATCAAAACCACTCCTTTTCATATGGAAACCACAAATTTCCATCCTAGGGCTTCTTGCCCAACATATCTTTGAATGTCCCATACGCTTTTCAACATTCCCACACCATTTTATTAATGATGAAGATCCATTCCTCAAGTCACAATGTTTATAGAAAGAGGAATGGTTCAATTCTCCATTTTAAATTCCTTTCAAAACCTAAAATTGTGTATTCAGCTCAGTTTTAGAAAATTGTTAATAAAAAGCACAAATTTTAATGAAAACCCTTCAAAATAGATTCAAATGACAGAAGAAATGGTCCACTATGAAATCCACAACAAATTAGAACCAAGAATTTAAAGTACAGACTATACAGTTGTTGTAAACAACAAAAAATATAGAAAAATGTACGAAAACAGAGCTATCTTTATTGAAAACTTTTACAATCTTCAAAATCAATCCTCACAACGAGGTTTCCATACTTTTTATACCCTATCCCACCAAGATCCAACTACTTCAACTTATCAAACTAACTTTTAAATGAAATAACCATTGGTTTTCCTTCAAAATGCACTTTTACAACTTTTGAATTTGACAACTTTGCACAATTTGCAATTTTTTGCAATATCAACCAAAATCACCCCCTAAACACCTAAATATGACTCAATCATGAATAATTACATTATAAAATGTTCTCAAGATCTTATTTTAGAAAAAAATCACCCAAAATCTAAAGCCTACACATTATCTTCTTGAATTGACAAAACTTATTTAATGGTGCTCCTGCACCATACACCCCAAATTGAAAATTTTCCAAGTCTCTTGGAAAATATGATATAACTCTCTCCTTTAGATCTTTGACCTTGTTGATATTTTCCCTCAGGTTCTCTTTGATTGAATTCCACGTTTTCCTTGACATTCTTGGCTTTTTCTTCATTTATTTTATGCTCCAACTGTCCTTTTTGTACTATGGAGCACTTCTCACCTTTTCCAACCTCAAACATTGATGTTATGCCTTCCTTTGAACATGTACACTTACCTCCTTACTTTTTAATCACTTTACTTTTTGTTTCTTGTTCCATCCTTTGTCCACTAGTCCTCTTACTTGCATCTTTATCACTGTCAAACTCATAAAATTTTGTACCATCAGTCAGACCTACCACTATCCATTCCTTTCTACCATTACATTTAATGGTCTATGTCAGACCTATACTTTCTTTTCCTACTATCCAATAACCATCACAATCCTTTGTCTTCTTATGCTCTATCTTTTCAACCTCACAAATTTTTTCTCTTACAGTCTTCAACTGTTCATCCACTCTCTTTGCCATCACAAGACAACTCACTGACCCTACAAGGATCTCAACACCTTTTTCTTTCCTTTTCAAAGGCCTTTCACACTTACTCTACACTATATATGTCTAAGACACAATTTCTTCTACTTTCTTTTTCTGCACATAAGCATTCTTGTTTCCACTTGACTACAAATCATCTTCATTCTTTCTTCCTATTTTTTGTACTTTATCATTCCTAGCACTAGCTGCTAAACTCATTTTTTTACTTTCATCAATAGTAATAAACTCCTTTCTCCCTAACATTATAATATCTTGTTCACTTACTCCCTCATTTAATGGGGTTAAAATAAACTCACTGCCATCTTTCTCAATTATGTATGTGTTTTGTCTTCCATTGTATAAGGCTAGCCTGTCAAACTGCCAGGACCTTCCTAGAAACATATGGCAAAAATTCATGGGAAATATATCACAAAGTACTTCATCTTTATATCGCCCAATCTAAAACTCAACTATGGATTGTTTACTTACCACCAAATATTGATTATCACTAACCCATGAAACCTTATATGGCCTTTCCCTAAGTACTTTATGCAAACGCAACTTTTCCACCATCTCACTAGACTCAATGTTATTAGTGCAACCTGAATCAACAATCACTTTGCATACCTTGTTCTTACATCTGTAGTCTATCCTAAATAATGCTCTTATTTGAAGTAGCTCTCTATCCTTTGTGGTCTTCAAAACTTATTTTTTTATCATCAGCATCTCACCAACTTTAGGAGTAGCAACCAATCTATTTGAGCTTGAACTACTTTCAGCTTCATCTTCATGAACAATTTGTTCTCTCCTATAAAGTTTCCTTTCTCCTCCACTTGAAGTTGAATCAATCTTCTCAAAGAACTTCCAAGAAGGATGACCATACTCTTGACAATGATAGCATCTACCTGAAAAAGTGTTGGAATTCCTTCCACCTCCAAATCTGCCCCTTGTACCTCTATATCCACCTCTATAATCTGCAACTTGCTCATCTCTTTTACTTCCTTCTTCTTGATTTTCAGTTGCTTGTCTCAGAGTAGAGAAATATCATATTCCTCTCATTATGCTGCCTCTTCCTCTTACTATTTTCTCTTGTCTTCTCTTCACTTTATCTTCAACCTTCAATGCCATTTGATAACATTCCTCCATGCTCCTAGGATTTGTCAAAGCAAAGTCATCCTATATATTCATTCTCAAGCCACCCAAGTACCTAGCTATCTTTTCATCTTCATTTTCATTTTGGTTAGATCTCATACTCAATCTATAAAATTCTTTAGTGTATGCCTTTACATCCATTTCCTTTTGCCTTAAATTTTGCAATCTCTTAAACATTTGAATTGAATGATTTGAAGGGAGAAACTTACCCTTTGAATTAGCTACCATCTTGTCCCATGCCACAATCTTATACTTTCCTTGCCTTCTTCTTTCTGACTATAGATAATCCCACCATACAAGTGCATGACCTTTAAGCTTTGTTTTTGCAATTTTAACTCTTTGTTCCTCTGGAATCTCTTCACATTCAAAATAGTTGTCCAAAGAAGATATCCAATCTAGAAATTCCTCTTCATTCAAATTTCCATCAAACTTTTGCACATCTATTTTCACCTTGTACTTGTCACCTTTGACTGCCTTCAACAACTTGTCCATTCTTTAATCTTCTGGATCAAGTTCTTCTTCAAAATCTTCAAACTCTTCATCATATTCTTCCTCTGATTCACTACTTTCAACTGCTTCTCTTATGTTATTAGTTTCTAAGGCTTCCAATCTCTCTTTTAGTTCTATGATCTCTCTTATGTATTGACTCTTCAATTCATTCATCTCCTTTTCTGTATTCTTTCCTTTTGGAGGAATCTTCACAATCTTGCCTCTTCACCTTCCAAGCTTTATTTTACAATATTTAACTTTTCTCCATAAAGATTTTGTACCTTTGCTCTGATAGGCATCTAATGTAATCAATGGAGGTCCTTCAATCACATGAAACACAATTCCAAACTGCAACAACAATTTTCAAATCAACAAACCCTCAAACTCACTCAATTTCTTCAATTCCAATCTATTCCTTGTAGCATTGGTAAACTATTCAACCGAGTAAATTTTCACAATAAAACCCTTTTAGACCAAAACCTAACCCACTTCAGGGACCCATTTTTTCACTCAATAACATACTAACAAATCACCTTAGACTCCTTTTGAACAATTTCTCCAAAACTAGGTTTTCTCGCTTTCTAGGCCTCAAATTAGGCCACTTTTCCAAAGAGACTACTCTCTAATGTCTTCCAAAACCTATAAAATCTATTGGGTAGCACTCCACATGATCGAAAAACAAGGAATCCATCACTATTGATCATAAATTCAATTATACATATGCCTATTCACAAAACCCTCCATTTAACTCACAAAACCTAGGGCTTATTGAAAAATGCACTTCCAAACCTTACCAAATCATATCACCACCACAAAAAATTCTAAAATAGTCTTAAACTTAATTCAACATAAAATAATGCTGACCTAACACAAAATTCAATTTGACACATCAAAACCACTCTTTTTCATATGGAAAACACAAATTTCCATGCTAGGGCTTCGTGCCCAACAACCTTTTGACCTCCCCTACAATTTTCAACATTCCCACACCATTTTATTGATTATGTAGACCCATTCCTCAAGTCACAATGATTACAGAAAGAGGAATGGGTCAATTCTCCATTGTAAATGCCTATCAAAACCTAAAACTATGTATTTAGGCTAGTTTTAGAAAATTAATAATAATATGCACAAATGTTAATGAAAACCCTTCAAAATAGATTAAAATGAAAAAAAAAAAGTCAAATATGAAATCCACAACAAATTAGAACCAAGAAGTTACAGTACAAAATGTACAGTTACTGTAAACAACAAAAAATATAGAAAAATGTAGGAAAACAGAGCTATCTTTATTGAAAATTTTTACAATCTTCAAAATCAATCCTCACAATGAGGTTTCCATCATTTTATACCTTATCCAACCAAGATCTAACTGCCTCAACTTCTCAAACCAAATTTTAAATGACATGACCGTTGATCTTCCTTCAAAATGCACTTTCTTTTGAATAAGACAACTTTGCTGTGCAATTTGCAATTTTTTGCAATATCAACCAAAATGACCCCCTAAACACCTAAATATGACTCAATCATGACTAATTACATCATAAAATGGTCTCAAGACCTTATTTTAGACAAAATTTACCCAAAATATCTAGCCTACACATTATCTTCTTGAATTGATAAAACTTATTTAATGGTGCTCCTGCACCAGAATCATCTTCCCGATTATGCACACCTGTTATCTTCAGGGTCTTTGATCACTATGACTTCATTCACCTCTTCCTGAGATGCAAAAACCATTGAAATGATAGGATATGACATGTTGATCAGAAATATATGCACATGATATTCCTGATAGGGATCAATTGTTCTTATAGCTTTTGCTTAATTATGATCAAGGGGATGCTAATGTGTCAAAGGCCATATTCATGGGGTCATGGGTTATGAAATGGATTTATTTATTGAGTTTATGCTCTTTATGAATTCAAATGCAAAAATAATGAATAGGATTTTTAGTCCTAACAGTGGCTTTGACTGGGGATGTATACCCCTTGTGGGTATAGCAAGAATCCAGGTCTCTAGGAAAGCTGACCAAATGCCTTATTCATATGGTATGGAAATGGAAGTGAATTTAGGAAGGGTGGGAAATGGAGGTGGAGTGGAATCCTATACTACCGTGCATGGAAGAGAATTATTTTAGAAGGTTTCTCAATAATTTTCCATGCATTGGAAATTCTCGACCTTCTCCTAGACTATAGTGCATGGAAGATTAAGAAAATAAATGTTTCAGGAACTGTCCATGCACTGACAATTCTTGTTCTTCCCCTGTCATGTTTTGGAGGTAATATGAATCTTCACTAGCCTTTCCAACAATAAAAAATGGTCCTAACCATAGAGATTCAAACTTCCCATGCTTCCCTTTGTCTCGACTCTTGGCATTCCACATGAGAACCATGTCATTTAATTCAATTTTTTTGTTTTTTGCCCTTTTTTCATATAGGTATTTCATTTATAAATGTTTCTTCTTATTTTGTTGTTGAGCTTGATTCCTGACCTCATCAAGTTCCATTAATTCTTCCATCCTCTCCTCCATAGGTTCAGGAATTTCTAAGTGTTCTTATAAGAAAAACTTACATACTAGTAACAAGTTATGCAAAGAGATCCTAGATTGAGTCCCATACACAAGTTAAAATGGTGATTTTCCAATGGCCTTCTTTATAGTGATTTTGTCTACCCACAAGGCTAGTCTCAACTTGGAATCCTAGGCCTTTTTGTTGTTATCTAGCATTCTTTTTATGATTTTCAAGATGCTCTTGTTGTTGGATTCAACTTGCCCATTCACGTGTGGATGATATGGTGAAGAATATGAGATCACTATTCCATAGGACTGGAAAAATCCCTTTGAATTCATCTGACCTAAAACACATCCCATTATCAGTTATAATTCTTGTTGGCACCGCAAATCTGGTGATGATGTTTTCTGATAAAAAGTTTGTTACCACCTTATTGGTTGCTCGTTTTGTAGGTACATCTTCCACCCATTTTGTAAAGTAGTCTATGGCTACTAATATCCATCTATGTCCTCCACTATATTTTTCTACAATATCTCCCATGAAATCAATTCCCCATTGGTGGAATGGAGCCTCAATTCCCCTTGATACTTCAATTTCCTAGAAAACTTCTGACATTCTTCACATTTTCTAGTATAATCATGGGAATCATTGAAAAATCTAGGCCAATAGTAGCCTAACCTTAACACCTTATGTGCAGTGGTCTTTGCTAAGAAATTCCCTCCACACACTCCTTCATGTATTTCCTTTAGAACATACCTTGCTTGATCTTCATCTAGGCACAACAATAGAACACCATCCCTATTTTTCCAATATAAGTTCCCTTTCATGAATACATACCTTGAAGCCTACAGTTTGAGCATCCTTTTCTTGTTATCATTAAATCCTTCAAGACATTTCATATGTTTAAGATAATACACATTATCAATGTACCAAGGTGTGTGCTCAATACTAGTAACCATGTTATCCTCATCATTCAAATTGCACACTTGGGAAACTTCAATGTTCATTTCAGCCATTAATTTGGCTAATCCTTGTCCTCTTACAAGCTTGGTGATTTGGAACTCAATGTCAAATTCTTGGATTCTATTTATCAATCTGCACCTATGGCCTGTAACTTCTAATTGTACAAACACATCTTTTACTGCAACATTAGGTACATAAGCTATTACCTTTTCTCCCACCAGCTATGATCTAAATGCTTTGACAACTTTCACTAATGCATGTGCCTATTTTTCTACAATTTCATACTTCAATTCTGCATTTTGGAGGGATTTGTTGAACAAAGAAATAGGTTGTCCATGCCCCTCATAATTTTTCTATAACATTACTATTGCAATTGTGTGACAGGATGCAAATGAAAATATTTCAAAAGGCCTACTAAAATTAGGGGACTTCAACATTTGGGCCTCCTTAATTGCTTATTTGATGGATACGAATGCATCTATGACTTCAGCTATCTAGTCAATCTTTGCACCTTTCTTTAACATTTTTGAAATTGGTTTCACTATCTTAGCAAAATTCAATATGAATCTTCTAACAAAATTGATTTTACCAAAGGACTAGATGGCTATAATTTTCTTAGGAATAGGAATCTTGTATATGGCTTCCACCCTTTCTGGATCAATCCTCACCCCTTCTATGGAAACTATGTGCCCCAGTAACTTTCCCTCTGTTACTATAAAATGACATTTTTTAGGATTTAGAGAGATGCCATATTCAATGGCTTTGATAAAAAAAAATTCTAGATGCTCAACATGATCCTCTTCTTTCTTTGAATATGCAATTAAGTCATCACAGTATACCACCATTATTACATTAATTAGATCATAAAATGCAACATCCATAGCTCTCTGGAAAGTTTCCCCAACATTTGTGAGTCCAATTGGCATTCTAACATATACATATGTTCCCCATGGTGTAGTAAAGGCTATTTTGCATTGCTCTGATTCCTTAACTTTCACCTAGTTATAGCCTGAAAATCTGTCTATCATAGATATCCGCTCACATCATGTGACCCTCTGCAACATAGCCTCCATGTTTGGGAGTGGGTGGTTATCCTTGAGAGAGAATACATTCAAGTTTATGAAGTCTACACAAAGCCTTATATTTCCATTTTTCTTTCTGATAGGTACTAAATTAGAGACCCAAGATGAATGTATGATAGGATTGATGATACCCCCTCCCTAAGATTTATAAGTTCCTCATGCATTTTAGGCTCTAAGTTAGGATTTATGGGCCTTTATTTTTCTCTAAAAGGTTTTGCATCTGGTTTCAATGGGAGCTCATGTTGGAACAAATCCTCTATATATGCTTTGAGATCATCATAAGACCATGCAAAGACATGTTTATATTTCCTTAATAGTGCAATCAACATCTTCCTGATTGTTGGGCTTATCTTTTTCCCAATGTACACCTTCTTAGGGGCTAATTTAGTTCTAAGTTTGATTTCTTTAATGTCTTCCCTATTTACTGGTGTTTGTTTCATAAGGGCTCGGTCATTTCCATCAAACACCCTCTCTAATGCCACAAGTCCCTTATGAATCTTATTAGTCTTGAGTTGAACAACTTCCTTTCCAAACACAGTTTGTTTTCCATCTACTTCTTCCACAAATGCATTAAAATCAGTTTCTTTGGATTCATATTGATCAATACAATGTAAGAACTTAATCAAATCAATATCATCATTAAAAAATTGCCAACTATAAATATTATTAAGGATTGCAAGTCTTGTTTTTAGCTCAACTTGTGAAATTACTGCCAAAGTGACATCATCTCTCTTCAAAGCTACATTCATCAAGAAGTCTGCCATCAAATTCTTGGACCTATCTATCCATTCAACAAAGAAAGCATCAAAAACTCAATGGTGTCCCATGCAACATTTCTGTACTGATTTAGCCTTTTTTTTGTAGCATACTTTGATCTTACTTGTGAAATAACCAACTCGGAATCTCCAAAAATAGTCAGTAGTTTAATTTTGTGTTTGACAGCCATGTTCAATCTAATCAGGAGGGCCTCATACTCTATAATGTTATTTGTGCATTCAAATGTCAACAAGAATGAATATTTGAATGTTGTACCCTCAGGTGAAATGGAGACCAATCTTGCTCCATTACCTTCTCTACTACATTCTCCATCAAAATACATTCGCCATACACCACACTCATTCTTGGAAACATCCCTATCAATTGGATCAGTGTTGAACAATTCAGGTTGTGAACGCTCTATTCTAAAGCTTCCTAAGTCCACATCACAGAAGCAATTTATCTGATTTTGATCAACATATTCCACAATTTGGTTCACTCTTGGTTCTCTGTATAATTTAGCCTCTTCACCGTTTATTCTTATTGTGGCATAGGATAAGTAAAATTGCACATTTCCTCCCATTGAAGTAGTCCATTTTCTTGATAGGAGCACCCCAAAGTGATGGGGTCTGTCTATCATAGTTATGTCAATTGTGTATGTTGCTTGTGGATAAGAAAATAACTTCACTTCTACATCCTTCATGATTCCTACCACTGGGACATGCCTACTATCCACATCATAGCATTTACCACCAATATTATTTACCCACATACTAAGTTGTTTCATGACCCCTACTAGCATGATGTTGATAGCGGCTCTTGAATCAATCATGCAATTTCTCACCAACTCATTTATTAGCAATGTGGTGAAGAATGGATCAACCTGTGTGGGATTTATCAGTGTATCACCAAGAGAAACCTTGAGGACTTTTATATCTCCTTGCTTGCTATTACTGATTTTGGTGATTTCTTTGTTCTCCAAGCTTGTGTCTTTATTGGTCCCACTAGATATTAGTTGAATAGCACTATCCCTATATTCTTTTATCTACATCATTTCCAATAGTGGCACAAACATCTTTACCTAAGACAATGCTTGTGTGAAATCAAATGAAGAGGCATTTTCTACTTTGGCTATCTTCCTTTGTTCCTGTGGTTCTCCTTTATTTTCTTCTTTCTCTTTTTTATTTGTTTCATCATGTTTTTGTTTGCTCTTTTTTTCTTCTTTGGGAACATGCCTCTGCTCATTCTTATTAGGTTATTTATTCTCCACCTTTCTTGGTTTTTCCTATGTTGTTTCTTTATCTTTCACAAACAATCCTCTTGGAGTGCCTTCATTTGCATTTGTCATTCTATTTATTAGCCTATAATTGCTTTTTGCTTGCTCTACTACAACAATGGTTAACTCTTTGATTTCTTCCTCAGTTGGCCTCCTCAATTTATACTTACTTGACTTGGGTGGTGTATAAGGAGGCTATGATTCATCATTGCTTTCATTCTCCTAATCAGAGAAGACTTGTTGTTCTGTCATGTGAATGTTGTATCTTTGGTTGCTTACATCATACTCATAGCCTTCGTCTCCTAAGGATGAATATTCTTGTTTGACAGGATGAAGGGTAGGTGAATTCAGATATATTGTATGATCTTCTTCATTGTCATATGGTATTTCTTCTTCTTGTACTAATTGTGCTACAACATAATGATTTGAGGAATGAGGAAGCTTGCAAACTTGACACCAAGGGTTTTTATTAACCATGTAGGCTCCCTTTTTCTTTAAGGGATCACAGGTTTCTTTATACTTAGGCCTATCAGTTATGGGTTTTCCATCTTTCCAATTTGTATTGTATTGCATGTCATGTAGTCTTGTTCTTTCATTTTTGTATGAATTCTCTTGCTTATTCTAGGAATTGTTAGATTTTTGGGGAACTCTAAGGTTGTCCCTTTTTGCAGTAATCCTTGTAGCCTTTCTATTGTTCTCAATGGCTAATGTTGTCTTTTGTGCTTTAGTTAAACTTCTAGGGAATCTGTTTCTAAGTTCATACCCCATTTTTGGATCAAAGGCCTTCAAATAAATACTTACGGCTATCAAATCAGTTAGTCTAGATCCTTGTGGTATTTTGTTGTATAGTTTGGAAAACCTCTGATTGAAGTTATAAATTGACTCATTTTGGTATTTTTGGATACTTATCAATTCATGAAGGGAAAATTCAGGGGCACACTGATTCCCATATTGTTTTAGAAATTGATTTTGAAAGTATACTATAGAATCAATTGAAGCATCAGGTAGACCATTGAACCAATCTCTTGCTTCTTCAATTAGGGACATCATGAATAATCTCATATTCACATCTTCATACTCCATACCAATATCTTGTATAAAGGAATTGAATTTTTTTATGTGTTCTTCAACTGATATTCTATTATTCCTAGTGAATTTGGGAACTATATTTCTCCAATTTTTGTCTATTGGGTATGGATATAATTGGTTCCCTATTAGATCAAATTGTCTACATGTACTCATAGGGTTTTGTGGAGTAAATTTAGAGGTGGTGGATTGGGGTGGTATTGGTATCCATATTGAGATTGATGATAAACATTTTGTTGGATGTGTTGTTGAGGATATACATTTTGTTGTGGCATATGCTATTGATGTTGTGGGGCATACTTTTGACCTGGTGGTGGATAGTACTAGGGAATATTGCTAGAATTTGGGGGTTGGGACCTTTGTAAAGGCACATTATGATGAGTGTGTTGTCTTGGGTTACCACCGACATTAAGAGGTACTCTTGGAATACCTAGAGCACCTATGTTCTAATACATTCCATGTGAACTGAAATTACCACCTTTCTTATGTGGAGGGATATATTTTGGTGGCTTTGGTGCTTGGATGTTTAATTGTGCCAATTGATGATCTAGCTCCTAGCTTTCTTGTATCATCTATTGTCTCATTCTAATTTGTTGTCTTTTCCACTCCAAATGTAGCTCAATCTCTTGGTTAGTCATACTATCAAAATCAACAATAGTGTGATCAACAAACCCCTCATGGTTTTCTTCTCCTTGATTCAATGAAAATCCTCTATCATAATCCTCTTGTCTCCATTTTCTTTCTTTTTCCACCTATTCCTCAAACTCATTTTCCTTCTGATGGTCTAACCTGAAATTGAGGATATTATCATTTGTATTACATCTCTTAGGTGATGTTGAGGGATTTCCACCATCAGTGTGAAGTGGTGAATTAAATGTTGTGAAGGTATGCTCTGATGTGTTCACATTATCTTCTTGTTGTTTGGATACTGTCTCACCCTTATTTGTGTTGTTTTTTCCATGAGGAGACCCATGCTTATCTGTCCACCTAACACTATTCTTCTTAGGACTCTCCTGTGTAGAGATCTTCTTCCATTCATGTTGGATGATATAAAATATCTCTTGTGTCTATCATCTATTCTTTATGTTCTTATGTTTATCTTATCAGTCATAATAATCCTTTAGAGTCGCCATCTAATTTTCATAAGTCAGAAAATGATTGTATTTCTACCCAACAGAGTGTTCACCCTTTTATGATGTTTTTGAATGACCCTATGATGGAAGGCTTAAGGTTCAAAATTGACTCTTCCCCAACAGAGTCGCCAATCTATTTGATCTCAAAAATGTAGGTTACAAATCCTAAGAGGACGCCAAGCTCTATGATCAAACTTGCAACATTTTTGAACCAATGAATGGAGTTAAGCTATGTGGTTGATGACTCCCTACACTTCAGGCTTTGCTAAACCTAGGTGGGTGGACCTTGATAACTGAAGCAGATTGTGTGACTTGATTGAATTTTATGGATCTACCCACAGTGGCATAAAGTGTGGGATAGATGATGGCTTGCTAACTATTCCTACTCCTAATATGATAGTTGTAAATTTAAAATATGAAAGTGGATAAGGAAGGTTTAAATGAAATGTGAAGTGGACTAGTGCTTTATTGGGTAAGCGGAGTTTATAAAGTTTTATGTCAGGTGACTATTATTGGTTATAGTTCTAATTGTTTTGCACTTATGTTTGTTTATACCTTGTATAAATGGTCAAGAATGTGACTGACATACTCTACTTATTGATCCAATTGACCCTATTAGGTTACTGTGATTTATTAAAAGTATTGTAATGCTTCCTTGAAGGAACCAATTAAAATAATCACACAATGACAAAAAATGTGTATTGACAAATGAAGTATATCCTCAAATTGAATACAAAGATAACATCAATGTGGAGATAGTATGAAAATATTTTCAATTACCTACCTCTTCTTACTGATCTAGATGTTACTTCCAAGTTACTGTAATCAATCAAAAGGATTTTAATTCCCTAATGAAAACCAATTAATTTGATTACACAATAATAGAAAATGTGTTTTGATGAAATTGAATGCCAACTTGGATATACAAATTCAAATAACAAAGAAATAAAAATGTGGAGACAACTAGATAATTGTTTAAATCAATAAAAAATAGATGTCAATATTGAGTCACACAACCTCAAAAGATCTTCTATTGATTTCTTCCAAAATTCATGCATGCATCATGGTCCTTACAGTATAATCTATATGATCAACATTTTGAAATTATCTTTTGTATATCTCCTATTCTCTCCCTATTCACTCTTACTATCTAATCATTACATGTCCAACTTATATATCAATATCTTGAAGAGGGTACACCTCTTCATAAGTGTCTTTTGGAATTAACAATAAAACATTAACAATTATGCTCTAATGAGCCATAAATGAACTTGTGTTATATGATCTAAATATTCTTGACTCAAGTGTGTGTCAGCATCCTCTGCAACATTCCTCATAGCTATCTCCATGATGATCATCTTCTCCAAATGTTCACAGGTCTCCTCCAGTTCTGAATCTTCATTCTTGGCTGCTTCCAAGGCTCCATGCAATATTAGTTTACACTCTTTCATCCATTCACTCTGATTCTTCAACTCTCCATCATCTTTGAATAGTGTAGGCACCCCTTCCTTTGAAGCATCAATAAAATCTTTGGAATTTGCTTGAATTTCCTTATAATAATCCTTATGTTTCCTCATCATATCCTCAACGGTTCTAATGGATCTAGTGTTAGAAGTGCTTTTTTTTGTATTTCTTGGACCTTTTCCTAAATTTTTCCATTTATTCTCTTATGTTCCTAAATAACAGTGTGACTCTTGGAGTGAGTTACCTAGAACTTGTCCATCCAAATCATCAAATTAGCATGCCCCTTCTAGACTATTGCAAAAAGTGTGTCAAATATGGCCTTGCTCACTTGAGTGTGTATTTTTGATTCCTCACTTTTTTCCTTTGATTGGGAACCTTCTCGAGTTAAAATTTTAGTGGATCCCTTGAATGTATCTTTGACCATGTCTTTTATAAAATCATTTTCTTTGAGCATCCTTTCATTGTTCATCTTGTACATATCTCGTTCTTTGATTAACATCTGAATTTGGGCTTTATTCAATTTGGCTATTTTATGCCAATATCAGTTGTGACCACAGGATTAGTTTCTCCTAATTTTAGTTTCATTACATGACCAAATTCCTTCTTAGTATCAATAATCATAGATTTCTTATGTGGGGTATACATAGTCCAAATCATAAGAGAGTTCTCATTAGGGTTATATCTTGACTGAGTATATGCTTTTGTTACCCCTTCTGTATTGAGCTTGTGTTTAGTACCATTATTGTGTAAAAAAAAATAAAAAACAAGAGCAAAATTTAAATTGAAACTAGGAAAGATCATCACACCAAACTCCTCTAATAACTTTCTTCCTTTCTCTAGATTCATGCTCTTCATTTCATTCTCTACATCAACCTTTAATTTGTTAAGAAATTGCCTTTCATTGTTGGGTGTGATGTCTATGACTGATTCCTTTATTGCTTTTCCTTTCTATTGGTACAATAAAGATCTAAATTCAAGAGATTTAATCAACTGATCATCTGAGACAAATTACTTATAGGCCAATTTCCTAGTATCCATATCGAATCATTCCTCAACTTCTTGTTCTTTGTTGTGAGGTTGATACTCATCAATTCTCAATTTGGGGATCTTGTCAATTTGGCCTTGCGGTTCTCTTTCATCAAAAGATTCCTCACTACTAGAGGACAACATTTTTGCTTCCTGTATCTCCCTTTTCTTTTCCATTTCTCTAGTGTAGTCATCTATTGCCAATTCAACCTCCCTTTTCTCCATGTTCCTTATTATATCATCATGAGCATAGGTTATATAAGCTTATCCACCTAGGTTCTATTTCTTTCTAGCAAAACCAATATAACCTTCAAGTTCAAATCCCTTCCTTGGTGTTCCCTTCTTCATATTGAAATGTGATAACTTATCCAAAATAAGATCATATCCTTCCTTTGATACCACAGTGAAATCTCCAAAGCACAATGTACTAGGCATAAATGACTATTTGTCATAGGCACTCAAGTTCATGAAATTGGAATAATCCAATTTCCTAACAATCTCTAGATATGAAATCCTATCTGGCACACTTTGGGTAGCAAGAAAGGTGTGTCTTCAAAACCATACACTCTGATCATGGTGGAATCAATGTAACAATACTAGTCACCCCAATTATGTCCTACAATTGGTGGTCCATTGAAATCCTTGGGCCTTAAGAATCTTCTTATTTCATGAGTCAATGAATAATCATAGGGGTATGCATAAAACCTATACAATATTTTGACAAAGTATTCTTCAAAATAAGCATAACTGGAATTGATAAATCTACTATCCCAAATAGTGGTAGTAATGGTTGATTTTGAGGTAATTTAAGGCACATTCCCATTCTTAGGTGCTAGAGGAAGAAGTGAAGAATCTTGTTATAATGGATGGAGCCCACATGATAGTTTATGAGATAATGTAAGTTGGCCAAGTGGAAATAAATTTTGAAAGTTACTCCCAAGTAGTTATATAATCTTTTGTCTTTACTTAAGAATGTTTATGTTAAAAATCTATTTGGATTACTATTAATCTTGATAATGTCTGGGCTAAGAGATTAAAGAGGGTTGGGTCTAATTATATAGAACAATTTTTTTTAATTTTTTTTTGGATATTTTTCATGAATAAGATTGTTGTCAATGATGGAATAGGTCTAAATATTATCTAGTTTATGGTGATATTAAATAAATAGTATGTATTTTTCTAAATTTCATTTTTGTATGTTGGCCTAGTAGTTCTTTTACTTGCTTGACATTCTATTTTTACTAAACCTAGTATTAGTTGGCATGTTATTTTATCTATAAAGATAGTTTGTTCATCTCTTCATAAATTTCTAGAAAGACTATGGTTTTTTATGTCTTCTAAAATTTTATGGTGTATTTGGAATGTTAAAAGTGAAGATTCTTTTAAAAGAATAAAATTCAAGTTCTTACTCTCTTTTCTTAAAAATCCATTGTATTGTTGGTTTCTAATAGTATTGCTATGCAAGAACAAAAGAAATGTGATGATATAAAATAGTTTATTGTTGAGGGAAGAACAAATGCTAATCTACGTGATATTCAATGATGAGTGGTAATTGATGATGGTTTGTGATCAAGATGGTTTTTTTGTTCAAAAAGATTTCAAGGTGCTTAGTGCTTAGTATAATAGGTTTTTGGTTCTAGTTCTCTCAATGAGGATTCCTATGTTCCAATTGTTGGTGGTAATTTGGATTTATCTATTTCTATTGGTTTTAGCTTCATTTCTAGTGATACTTCTATTAGTGTAGCTAATATTGATGGAAGTTCTTGTGAAATGCATAGAGCTTCAAATAAAGGGAAACTTGTTTTTATTAATGATGATGGGAAATGTGGTATGAATAATTTTATATAGCCTACTTTTTATAATAATTATGATATTGATGTCTCCCCTCTACTGATTGTTCCAATTAGGATGTATCCTAAATCTTAGCTTCATGAACACGTAGGTTTTAGAGTTGTCTTTGGATTAATGTGTGGAGTTATTTCTTGATAGGAAAGACAAATAATGTGGTGGGAATAGTTCATATATTTTTTTCTTTTGGTTTCTTGTAACTATTTAGATACTTGTATAAATATACTATGTCATGCTAATACCTTGTATTGGTATTGGTTGATTGATCTAGATGAGAAAACCTTGTGATAATCATATTTTTTGTTTTCTCTTAGCTACTAGTTGTTGTTTGTGAATATTTTTGAACAGCTAATCATGTGAGCTATATTTGCAAACTATCTCCAACATAAATTCTTATGCAAGATCCTCTCAACCATGTGGTTCTATTCAAGTAATATCCTTTTAATTTATAGTGTGAAAATGGGTTGCATGGTCAACAAAATCTTCCCCATTAAAATGGATTGGTTCATTTAGTTTTTTTATGATAGGAGCCTCATTTTGATCCGTGGTCATCATGAGATTAAGTCTAGGACTTCTCCAAAGTAAAAAATGAGATCCTAGTAGATGTGTTCACATACAATAAATGGTGGATCAAATCAAAAGAATAAATGTATACACAAACAAGTTTCAAATCTAAACTATAATTAGGAAACCTCATAAATTATAAAAAGTGAAAAATGAGATGAAAGATCAAGCCTTAAGATAAATCTATGTTAGGAAAAGGGTGTCGTACACCTTACAAAAGAAATTATTAGTTTAATTATGTAAAATAAATATTTTATTTGTAGTGCATCTTTAAAGATGTTTTTAGGAACATTAAATATCTATTTGTGTTCACTTGTAAATTTGTATGTAACATTGGTTAGATATGTTATGTGTGGTTTGCACATTGGAAATATATATTATTGAGAAAACTTTGTATCAAAAAGTAAATGTTGGGGTCAATAGTTTTGTGCACTCATTTTTTTGGGACACAAGGCCTTTTTAATACCACAAGTTGTATTTGTGTGAGCTTAAATCTATAAAAGAAAGCACATGTTTAGTGGTTGAAGTTGGCTAGTTGGTTGGTTGGGGTTGGATGTCATTTATATTGAGTTATGTTGTTGAGTTCTTATGTGAAGCATGACATGAGATGTGTAGTTGCATTCTAACTTATTACGCTTAGACACACGGAGGATGTATTGGTGAAGCTTGATATTTTAGAACTATGCACGAAGACTTCATAAATATATTGCAATGTTTCATTTTTGAATGATACATTAAGTGTGAATTCTTTTAAAGGTAATTTTTTTTCTTCTTGAGGGTTTTCCCAAGGTATATCTTGTGTTATCTTGTGGTATGTATTTGATCTTTGCAATATGGTTATTTTGTAAGCTTGTATGTATGTTTTTCTCTTATAGGGTTATGTAGGAATTTTTTTGATCAATGTGGTAATTTCCTAACAATCTAGAGGTGTTTGAAAGTTAGATTCATTAAAATGCACAAAAAATAGTTGCACCTTACAACTAATGTGAGGCTAATTTAAGATTAATAAATGATAAATAAATAATGTAATTTATTTAGAATTAAATAATCATGAGTTGAGATTGATAAATATAAATATAATATTAGAAGGAACTTAGCTCTTTGATGGTATTGAATCTAATGTAGGAGCATCCAGTGGTGTAGCGGAAATATCGCATCACCCCAAAAAATATTTTTTCCTTTATTTTCTTTGGTTTTTTTGAGTCCCATGATGGCACTTAAGGGGTGTAAAACAATCAAAATTCAAAAAAGGTAAAAAATAGTCACTTACTATTTTTAGTAATTCAGCCTAAACGGGCTCGTATAGACCTAACAATTTACACCAAGGAGTGAAAATAAAAAATATTTATGTTGGTAGAAGAATCATCTCAATACCCTGTACTATTTGGAAGATATTAAAGTTTTTATCTCGAGAAATTTCTCCAATGCAACTTCAAATTCAAATTTCAAAACCTTAGAAGCCCCACAAAAGCTCAAAGAATGAACGGAATGATCTTCAGATAATCTGGACATTGTAGATCTCTTCAAGAGCTTTTCAATGATATATTATAAAAGAAAATCAAACACCCAAGTCAAAAGTTATGGCTCCTAGAAGCTACCCCACTAAAAAGTGAATTTCATTAAAATATCTTCCTGGGTAAAAAATCAAATGACTAGACTTTTGGCACCAAAAAAAAGGGAAAGTTACACTTTCTAGAACATTCTAGGGAGGTTATTGGGGTAAAATAAAAAGGGTTGAGTGGAGGTTTTGTGGTGGCTCCATTATTACAAATTGTGGCTCTAAATAATAGATTTTCTTTTAGAGTTGATTTTGTTGTAATGAATCAAGCCCATGAGGGTGTATCATTGTAATTTTTGAATCTATAATTTTATTTTTTGAAAATAATTGAAAGTGAGTTATTTTCTATCTCTTATCCTCTATGTTGGAATCTATTGTTTTGTTTTGTGTGGGTTTGGGGAAATGTATCCCTCATCAAAGTGGTATCAGAGCAAGTTTTCCTAAGTGTGTAGGTAGATTGTTGAATGTGAGGCAGTTTACACTAGGACTTGTGGTTGTGGGTCTGTGAGAAAAGATGCCTCCATGAAGAAACCATGGTGGAAAAAATGTTGGGGTAGCAGAAGAGGGTTTTAGAGCCCTCTAGAGATAAGTTCAAGCATTACAAGAGGAGATACATAGAGGAGTTGATGTCAAAAGAGGATATGAAAGTGAACATGAGGCTAAAAATGAAGAGCCATTCAACAAATAAGGACAAGATGTAATGGATCTTGGAGAAATCAGGCTGATTAGGGCCATTTCCAAGATTGGAAGGAGACCAAAGATAGAAATTTCTAAATTTTTTTGGAAACTTGAATCCAGGGGAGTTGATTGATTGGTTCAATGACATGAAAGATTATTTTGAGTATGAGGACATAGAAGATCCAAAGAGGGTAAAATTTTCAAAGGCCAAACTAAAAGACAATGCTAGAATATGGTGGAAAGAAGTCGAGTTGGAGATAAATAGAAGAGGAAAAGAAAAAATAATGAGATAGGATCAAATGGTGGAGAAATTAAAGAGAGTTCATTCCTATGGACTATGAGCTAGATTTTTTGAAGAAGATGCAAGGTTTGAAACAAGAAAGACATATATTAAGGAGTACATAGAAGAATTCTATTGAGTCCTAATTAGAACAAGCCACTCTGAGGGAAACAAGGAAAAAGTTTACTATTACATAAATGGGTTGAAACTGAGCATTAAAGAGTTGAGCCTAGTAAGAATTTCTACCATTGAAGATGCATATTAGTTTTCTTTGAAGGTAGAAGAAAAATTGAACAAAAGGTTTGAAAGCAAGCAAAGAGGTGGAGGTCATGGTGGAAATACTAGTGGATATTTATATGGAGGCTGAAGTGAAGATCAAAAGAAGGGTGAAGGACCTAGTACCAACTAGAACTAGAAATGAGATAACTCATATCATCCTTGTGATCAAAATAATGGATACCAAAGAGGAAGAGGAAGATCTGGATGAGGACTGAGAAGAGGATGATTCCATGGAACTTGTTTTCAATGTGAAGAAGGACATAGAACCTATGAGTGTCCTCAGCATCAAGGGAGGATAAATAGAAGACTTGAAGGTAATGCCTAAGTTTCCCATGTGGATGAATATGCTTAGACTTCACATTCTGAAGATGCTAAAAGAGGAGAGCCCCTTGTTTTCAAAAGAGCCTTGTTGAATGAGGAGAAGGAACCAAATCAAAGAAAGAACTTTTTTCTCACTCGATGCAAGTGTGAAGGTAAAGTTTGTAATGTTATGATTGATAGAGGTAGCATTAATAATCTTGTTTTAGAAGAAATGGTCACTAAATTTTATTTGGAGAGGAGAAAGCATCCAAACCCATACTAGATAGCATGGTTGCAAAAGGACAATAGGGCATTGGTCAATGAGCAATGTTTGGTAAAGTTTAAGATTGGTAACTATAAGGATGAGGCTTTGTGTGATATTATACCTATGGATGCTTGTCACATGTTAGGAAAACTGTGTGTTATGCCTTGCATAACAAACCCCAACTTTTTCTTGACAAAGTTGGGGACCCCCCTTTTTTTTTCCTTTCTTCTTCTTTCATTTTCTTTGTCTTTTCCGGATTTAGATACCGAACCGAAACCAAAACAAATTTTTTTTTTGAGGTTCCTGTTCCTAGCTCCGTCTCAATCCTGGTTCTCCACCTCACCTTTGGATATCATTCAGGTCTCAACGCTTCTCGTCCCCATCTTGTTCTCCATCCTATTCTTTTTGTTTTGTTTCGTCTTTTGTCGTTGTGTTGTTCATTTGTTTTTGTTGTTTTCATTCGTCTTGATCTCCTGGTCGTGTCATTTGTTTGTCTGGCGTTGTTCATTTGTTTTTGTCTACTTCATTTCTCTGCATCTGGTTTTGCATTGTTCGTTTTGTTCTTTTGTTTTTCCTTCGTTTTTTGATTTTTGTGTCTATCATCAAGAAAATACAAGAAAATAAAAAAAACTTTGAAAATACAAAAAATTTAGATAACTTTGAAAAATATGAAAAAAGATTGAAACATTTAAAAAACACAAAAAAATTGTTGTAAAATATGAATATTTAAATATTTAAAATTTATTATTATTAATTTATTATTCTTGAAATTTAAATAATATAAAACTTTTATCTTTTTAAAAGATATACAAAGTTTAAATATAATAATAATAATAAAGAAGATTTTGTTAGTGTAATTAATATTTAATTACACTTGCATAACTTTACTTAGGTAATATTTTAATTCCTATGTAAATTATTCTCATCCTTATCTTGTTGAGCTATCTTGTTGCTCAAGATAAGATTAGGGTTATGCATCTTTGCTTTTATAAAGAAAATTATCTCATGTAATTATTTTTTCCTGAATAATATTATTTTGCACACCTTCTTGGAAAGCTTTAACTTTTTCTGATTTTCTCTTTTGTGGAAGGTTATTTTCTGGTTTGCATTTTAGATCTTGGTTTCTAACATGGTATCAGAGCCTCAATTTGCAACCCCTTCTTAGCTTTTTTGGAGGAATACATTGTAGAGCTCATTTGGGGTCCCTCGAGGGTTTCATTCCTTGAGTATATTTATTGTGTCTTGGATCAGTTTGGGGTTTTCCATTGGATTCAGAGTGTTGGAAAAGGTCAGAAATGGCTTCTTCTTTTTTCTGATTTTGGTCACCGTTTGCCAGATCTGTGTGGATTTCAAGCTCAGTGATTTTTCTAAGAGATCTGGGGGTCGCCTAATTTTTTGGGAACTTTGGGCCAAAATGGACATCGTCGTTGGATTCACAGTGCCCAAAAACCCCTATTTTCATATAAAATTTGTCCAATGTGGACATAGTGGACTGGGGAGGCAAAAAAAATTTGTCTGAGGGTCCTACGGCCCCCAAGCATGCTTCACGAGGCACCGTTTTCGAAAAAAAGTCAAAAAAATATTTAAAAAATCAAAAAATTTGGTGAAATTCACTATGGCCAATATGAAATCCCAGTGCCACCCCCATGCCACTGGGTGGTCTCCACCCACATGTCGCTAGACTCCAGCATCGCCTGCAGAAGCCCTTGGTCCTATTGATGACCAAGAGCTTCAAGCTCTAACACTCACCGCCCGAGCGCTAAGCTTCCACCCCTGCGGGCCCAATCATATTACCAACAGTCACATCTATGATCGAGAGTGCATGTTACAGCCCCTAACCACCACCAGCAGTCTTATGAGTGACCAATAGCTAAAGGTGAAGGCGCTTATTTTTTTGCCCCTATTTAGTGCTAGAAGTTCCCTTTTACAGGGCTTTTTTTTGTTTTGGCATACCTTGGGCATACGACATCCATTTTTTTGCAAATGAGATATCGTCAAAAAGCTAGTTTGACGAAATTCGCAATGGTGGAGGTTTAGTTTTTTGGTTTTTCTTTTTTGATGCCTTTTTCGGCCTCGGAAGTCGCATGTTGTTGTTTTCACTTCAAGAGACATATCATTTGACTTGCTTATCCATTTTTCTCCATTCTTGCGGCGTTAGAAAACTGGTTCAATCCTCTACATAGATCTGAGGTCTATTTTTATTTTTTGTTTATGCATGTTTGCACTCTCTCCTCTTACAATCATTGGGTTGTTGTAATAAATGAACTGAGATAAACTTCCATCATGCTGGTTTCTCGCATAATAATTTGATTAGAGTGTGCATGCACTTTGATCTCCATCTTGTTTTGATGAAAAATTGCATGGGTTATCTCGTTTCTTAGTTTCTTTTGGCCACATTTTTTCTCTAGCTTGACACATATCAAATTCATCGGTTCACACTTTAGATTGAGAGTTTATGGTTCTTGATCGACATTGGTTCAGATCCTTCTCAGTTTAAGGGCCATGCTTTTATGGCTAATGTTCTAGAGTCTTTATTGTAATTGTTCCTATGGAATATTTTTAGTCTCAATTTGGCATTGGCATCAAGATACATAGTTTCTAGATTCTGTCATCATCTCATCTACTATTGCTTCACAGATTCTAGGGTTTTTCTAGTTTGTGAGTTTTCCAGTGTTCTGTGGCATTAGGTCTGCTGTCACATTATTATGATTTCGCTCTGGTTTCTTGTAGACAGAAGTATCTTTCCTTACTTGTCAGATTACGGCTCCAGTGTTACTCCACATTGTTCTTCTAGTGCTTCTTTGCAGCATTCATCTCATTGTAGGGGGGTTTTGTCCCACTGGGTTTTCCTTCTCTACCTCATTATTACATTTGTACATGGGTACCTGATCAGGCCTTGTTGTCAGGACCCATTCATTCTTTCTTGCATTCATCTTAGTTTTAGGTGCATGATTTTTTAGTCTCCCTAAGTTGCAATTATGGGGAGGTGTTAGTGTAATTAATATTTAATTACACTTGCATAACTTTACTTAGATAATATTTTAATTCCTAGGTTAATTATTCTCATCCTTATCTTGTTAAGCTATCTTGTTGCTCAAGATAAGATTAGGGTTATGCATCTTTTCTTTTATAAAGCAAATTATCTCATGTAATTATTTTTTCTTGAATAATATTATTTTTCACACCTTCTTGCAAAGCTTTGCCTTTTTCTGATTTTCTCTTCTGTGGAAGGTTATTTTTCGGTTTGCATTTCAGATCTTGGTTTCTAACAAATTTAAATGTTTAAGAAGTTTTAAAAAAATAAATTTATTTTAAAATTTAAATAATATAATTCCTTTATAAAAAGAAAAAGAGATTTATATTATTTAAATTTGAAAAATAAATAAATATTTAGAAAGATTCTAAAATCTAAGAAAATATTAAAAAAAAATAGAAAAATAGAAAATAATAATAATAAGGTAAAAGTAAAAAACTTAAAAATAGGAATTCATCATACGTGGGTGAAAACTCAACTTGAAATGATCAGTAAAAATAAATAATAATTCTTATCAGAAGCGGGTTGGGGAAAAATTTTGGAACCAAAAAAAAGGGGATGGTCAGTGTGCGAAATTGGTTCTGACCCAGCCTTGATAATTTTTTATTGCGAAACCAGGACAATATCTGAACCAAGCTAAAAAAATATGTCCCCATCCATGCATGGTTCCAACTCTGCTTGAAATTGGCTCCGCCCTTGCATGGATTTTGTTCTACTCCTGCATCTCACACGGGCCCGGGAAGGATTTTGAACTAGACACAAAGCGTAAAATATTCTCATTTAGAAATTGATCTGGTTCCACCCTAAACAAGACCCAACTCCACTCATGTTGAAGGTTCTAATGTCAGGATTAGTCTCGATCCTACCTCTGATGCCAAGTGAATGCTTCAGGGATATCTTCTCATGGAATGCATTGATTGCATATAATACATGAAAAATGTGAAAGCATAGGTGTGACACATAAACTGAATGACAAAGTACCCTAAGAAATGCATATTTCAATGTTGTAATTGCAAATGCTTTGGTGGACCTGCATATAGAATGAAAATCATGCACACTATTCTACAAAATTCCTCACAGAGACATCATCCCATGGAATGTGATGACTGTAGGACCTGCATTAAAGAAGTTGGAGTATATACAACCATAGACAAAGCATGCGGATTGTTTGGAATTTTTCCTCATGACACACTATTTGACAAGAATACTCAAAGAGATGTCATCTCATGAAACACCATGTTTGCTAGTAGAAATACTGCATAGGATGTGGAAGCATAGACGATGCCCCTGAACTATTTGACAGAAGCCTCAAAGATTTTTCACCCATGGAATGAAATGAGTGCAGAAAGTGCACAAATGGATTTAATGAATCAGCTTAAGAAGACTTTCAAGCAAATACAATTGGAAAATGTGGAAGCGTACAGGCTTCAGAAACTTTCAATTGAATGCAGAAAAAGGGAACGTTGGAACAAGGCATTGACATCCATCGAAATACAAAGGATAGAGGAATTGTGTCAAAGGTAGTTGTGACTACCCTTGCACATTATGAACTATTTTACAAGATACTTCAAATGAGATGAAGGAACATGGAAAAAGAAAACATTGTTATGGAAGCTCAAACAAGGCATATGAAAAGCTCAATGGAAAGGACTTCATGGGCTAAGGTGTTATGGATTGCTTGACTGGGGTGCTTCATGGGAAATGTGATCTCATACAATCCCATAATTTTCAGACATATATTTGGCCAATAATTCGATGGAAATCTCTGTGGTGGTTTTCAAGGTCAATGTAGTAATAAGCATCGAATTCATGTAAATTTTTTGATAGAATGCCTCAAGGAGATGTCCCGTCATGGAATTCCATGATTGCAGGACGTTCACGTAAGAAAAAGAATGGATGCATGTAAACAATGCTACATAGAGAAGGCGAGTGAACCATTTGATTAAAATACCTATGAAGAGATTCCATCTCATGAAATACAATGATTGTAGATCTGCATGCCAGCAGTGGAAGCATAGACAAGCCACATAAATTGGCCAATAGAGTGCTAAGAGAAACTCATCTCATGGAATGTAATGAATGCAGAATATGCAAAAAATTGAAATGGTGAGAGGCTTGAGAAACTTTAGATGCAAATGATTGGTGGGTGTAAAGCCAAATTCTGATGCCTTGGTTGAAATCTTCCATGCCTATGTGCAACAGAACCATGGAGAGGCCTATGAATTGTTTTACAAAATACCTCTGAGAAATGTAGTCTCATAGAATGCATTTAATGAGGGATTGCATGAAACTAGTTTTGTAAAGGTTTTTGAAACATTTAAAACCAAATTTTACAACCTCTTTTAGCATCCTCCCTGATGCAGAATACATGCAAAAGGTGGAAGTATGTACAATGCATCTTTAATTGTTTGCTACAACCCCGCTACAAAAGTATTATTCAAAGATGTGGTCACATGGCAACAAGATTATGAATGTCAACATATATTATTTTAGTGTTATTTTGTTTAGAGTAACATTAAATTAAAAAGGGGATTTTGTTATTATTTTAATTATGGAATTTAAAAGTTCATTATAATTAATCTTAATTGAAATAATTTGATATTGATTAATTTTGGAAAGTTCAGTTTCATGAATTAATTAATGTGTGTTCATATTTTGCAGTTGCTTTTCAAGGGTTGGAATAGATTCTTCCTAAGAAGCTTGGTAAAGATGTGTAAAGGAAAGATTTTTTGAAAGAATCAATCAACTGAAAGTGAACTAAAGATTTGATGGGCCCATTGGAGTAATTTTTGGAGAAAGAGATGTTGATTTAATGAAATGTGCAAAAGGGGAACTCAAAGTCAAATAAAAAATTATAATTATGAACTGAAAATGTAGCTATTAACTAAAGCCAAACTGGAGAGTGGAGGTTCAACTGAAATTAGCTGAAGCTAAACAGGGTTGAAACTGAAAGTTATCCTTGGGGAGAGATTGTATGTGCACAAAAAGCTACAAATTTTTGATGTTTTAGTTCTAGAGGAAATTACAAAATTTTGAGCTACAAATTGTCAAATGAAGCTCATTGTAAAGGGTTAGACACTTAAGAAAAATAGTTAGAGAGTTTTATAGCTTAGCTAATTAGCTTTTTACAGTAGGATAGGTGATGCATTTTTCTGATTTTCTTAGTTTAGATGGAGGTAATATGAAGACATGGGTTTCTATACATTGGTGATCTTGCCAGATTTGGAAATGTTGCTTATCTGTTTCATTGACTGTAGAAGTAGGCAGACTTAAACTTGCTTTAGGTTATGCTCTGGAATGATGTTTTTTTTTTAATCATTTGATTTGGAAAGCTTTCAAGGAATGGAGTTCTATAATTTCTTTTGTTTGAATGCTGATTTAAAATCCGCTATTAATATTTGCACTGTGAATGAATGGTTGTGTGTTGATTATAGGTTGATTTGTTTTGCAGTTCTAGTTTAAGAATTCCTTGGAAGGTAACAGGTTTGATTAGTTGAATGAATCAAAATTCATTTTCTTTCTATGTACCTGATCTATCTTTTTCCTTTTCTTTATACCCCCCTATTAGAGTAGGTTTAGATAGAAGTTCGATCTTACAACAATCAAAATCTCAATAACTAGTAGGCTCCTTGAACATTACAATTACATTGACCATTAAGCAATATCAACACAGTTAAGAACCAACTACCAAGACCTTAGGAGTTAGATTACTATATGTTGTCTTTCTTTTTCAGGAGAAATAGAATAGAGATATTATGTTTAAATGTTGTTGTGCTATTTTGACCATCAACACTATGGTAGTTTAATCAACGAGTGGTGCATGAAGGACATGATAACACCTATTCCTTGACGAAGGATGGCATTCATCATAAGTTTAAACCCTTGAGGGAGGTAGAAGAAAAGGTATGTAGTAATGAAATAATTTGTTTGGTTGATGGAAGAAAGTTCCTAGAAGGTATGAGGCATGAGCATATGTATTTTGCATTGATCCCTAGAGTTGATAAAGAAGATACTAATGAGGTACCTATAGAGGTTTCAGATTTGTTGAATGAGTTTCAAGATATTGTTTTTGATAACATACTTGAAGGTTTGCCTCCAGTAAGGAAGATTACCCATCAGATGGATCTAATTCTTGGAGCCAGTTTTCCAAATAAGGCAACACATCAAATGACTCCAACAAAGAATGAAGAGTTGAATAGAAAAGTGCAAGAGTTGTTGTGGAAGGAATTGATCCTATAGATTTTGATCCCATGTGTGGTACCTATAGTACTAGCACCGAAGAAGGATGGAGAATGGAGGATGTGTATAGAATCTCAAGCCATCAACAAGATCACCATCAAGTAGATATTCCCCTTACCAAGGATGTATGACACCATGGATTGTCTGAGTGGAGCTAAGTACTTCATGAAGATATATCTAGAGAGTGGTTATCACCAGATACATATTAGAGAAGGAGATGAATGGAAGATAGCCTTCAAGAGCAAAGAGGACTTGTACGAGTGTTAGTCATGCCTTTTGGGCTAACCAATGCACCGAGCACATTCATGCGGCTCATGAATGAGGTATTGAAAGATTTTTTGGGTAAAATTTTTATTGTTTATTTCGATGGAATTTTAATTTTTAGCAAGACATTGGAGGAGCATTGATCAATGTATATTAGAAATTTTTTTGAGAAGCTAAGAGAGGAGAAATTGTTGATCAATTTGAAGAAGTGCAGGTTTGTGAAGAGAGATTTGGTGTACTTGGGATTTTTTATCTGAATAGAGGATCTTAAGATGGCTCCAAAGAAGGTGAAAGCTATTGTCGAATGGCCTACACCAAGGAGTACTACATAGGTGAGATCTTTTCAAGGTTTGACAAGTTTTTATTGAAAATTTATTAAAGGTTTCAATAGTATTTGTGCACCTCTAACTGAACCAATGAGAGGGGATAGAAAAGAGTTTTTATTGAAAGTTTATCAAAGGTTTCAATAGCATTTGTGCACCTCTAACTAAACCAATCAGAAGGGATACAAAAGAGTTTAAGTGGAATACAAGAGTAGAATTTTTTTTTTATATGTTGAAGAAGAAAGTCATAGAGCAACCTATTTTGGCACTTCTAGATTTGAACAAGGTATTTCAAGTAGATTGTGATGTTAGCAGTAATTCCATTGGAGTTGTTTTGATTCATGAAGGTAAACTTGTTTCCTATTTTAGTGAAAAGTTGAATGATGCAAATAAGTATTTTGTTTATGATCAAGAGTTTTATGCTATAGTTCAAGATTTGAAGAAATGGAGACACTATTTGTTTCCAAAAGAGTTTGTTTTATTTACTAATCATCGAGCTTTACAATATTTGAATAGTCAAGGGAAGTTGAATCAAAGATATTTGAAATGGGTTAAATTTTTGCAAATTTATACATTTGTTTTGAAGCATAGGAGTGGAAGATCGAACAGAGTTGTAGATGTCTTAAGTAGGTGGTAGAATTTGTTAACATAAATGAAAATTGAATTTTTTGGGTTCAATGAACTCAAGAGCTTGTATCCTACGGATCCTGATTTTGCAAAGGCTTGGAGAGCTTGCATGGATCCTATCACTTTGGATAGGATGAGATGGTTGGATTTTACCATCCAAGATGGTATGTTGTTTCAAGGGAATCAGCTGTGCATTCTAAGGAGTTCCATGAGAGAGAACCTGATTAAGGAGAAACACAGTGGAGGATTATCTAGACACTTTGGTCAAGATAAAACAATTGTTGTTTGTGAGTGTTACTACAGGCCACAATTGTAGCAGGATGTGAAGAAGTTTGTGCAGAATTGTAAAGTATGTCAAAAGGCGAAAGGAACAAGTCAGAATACTGGATTGTATCAGCCATTACCTACACCTGAGAGGTTGTGGAAGGACATTAGTATGGATTTGTTCTTGGATTTTTGAGGACATAGAGAGGGCATGATTCTATATTTGTGGTGGTGGAAAGATTTTCAAAGATGGAACACTTCATTTTGTGCCATAAGACTGGTGATGTTGTTCATGTTGCATAATTATTTTTTAGAGAGGTGGTGAGACTACATGGTCTACAGAAGAGTATAGTTTAAGACAAATATATCAAATTTTTTGGTTATTTTAGGAGGACATTATGGAAGAAGTTGAAGACATATTTGAAGTTCAGTTGTACAAACCATCCACAGACAAATGGACAAACAAAGGTGGTGAATAGGAGTTTGGGTAACTTGCTGAGATGCTTAGTAGGAGATGAACCCAAGGAATGGGATTTGATTTTATGATAGGAAAAAAATTATTATAACAATTTTGTCAATAGGAGAATTACTAAATCACCATTCCAGATTGTGTATGGGAGTGTAGTAATAAAAAAAATCCCTTTTTCCTTAGTTTGGGAAAGAATAATTAATATTAAAATGAGCTTAATGTTGCTTTGATTTAGTGTTGTAATGTTTTTTTCACATTCACATTAACTTTAGGACCTTTTTAACTAAATAAACTTAACAGTGCCTTATTTAGGGTTTTGTAAAGTGTATATTTACACTTTCACACTAATCTAGGGCTTTATTAATTAATTGGGATTAATTTAAGCTTAATTGGCCCTTTTAATTCAAATCCAAGCCTAATTAATTGCAATTTCTGAGGGATAAAGCCCAACATTTATACATAATATTACACAACACTTAATTTTGCAAGGTATGTGTCCTAGGATAGTGACCTAGGACCCATTTGCCACCTAGCAAATGGGTCCTCACTAGGTCATAGGACCCCTTTTTGACATATCATTTCACATCCCCCAAAGTGTGTCTTAGTTAAGCATCCTAGAACCCATTCGTCCTATGGTGAATAGGTCCTCACTTAACCCTAGGACATCCCCTTGGAATATGTTTTTGGTGGTATTTTAATGATTTCAAATCTTGGATCTAATGTCAACTTGTGTTATTTGAATTTTGAGATTTAATCTTAAGATACATATAAATATAAGGCTATTTCACATATTTTCACCTAGAAAATTCAATTTATCATAAGACTGAACTTTCACAAGAGAATTATAAAGCATTCAAGAGCATTCAAGAAGGCATTCAAGTTTAGATTTACTAAAGCTTATTGTATCAATTAAAGATCTATATCATGTCAATGTCATGCATGTTGTTGAGCTAATGTGATGTTGTAGCATTGGTGATCAAATTCAAGTCTTCAAAGCCAATATCCTATGTCAAATTTTATGATCAAGATCTACATACATTGAGGCCACTTCATGTGCTAAATTTCAGATTTGCAATCCAAGGTTTCAATTAAGGTGTGGTGAGTAGTAACATTACATTGTTCATTCATCTCTACTTTTATGCATTGTTTTATTTCAAGGTTTAATTAGAAAAATAGGGTTTGACCAAGGAAAACCCCTATTCCTTAACAAAACAACATTTTTCTTCTTCTTTGATGTGTGATTGCAGGTTTTAGGTTAAAGATCAAGTGGAGAGAAAAAGTTGTCAAACTTGCAAAGTTGTCAAAGTTGTCATTTTTCTTGCAAGATCATGGAAATTCTTCTACAAAATTCATTTCCAACTTTCGGGAGCTAAAAACCTAGGATTGAGGAGTGCAAACATTGAAGAACAAAACCCAAAAATTGATTTTTGCAAAAACTTAGCAGGGACCCATTCGCCACTAGGCGAATGAGTCCTCAAAAAATAGTTTTTGCAGCAAGTACACAACATTTAACCATCCTAAAATCTACCTTTTTATTGTTATATTAGTAAGTTTTATTTTTTGATATTCATCTATGCATAATTGAACATGAAATAACAAGTGAAAAGTGTGGTTCATCATCTTGTTGATGATTTTGATAAACCCTCTCTTTCTTTGTTTCATTTTGGTGAACCCAAATTTTTTAGCATTGTAGTTTTCTGATTTTAGGAGTTCTTTTCATCTTAGATTATAGCTTTCATTCATTTGCATTCCTTTTCATTGAATTATATCTCATTTAGAGTGTTTAGTTTGCATACGAATTTTCCTCTCATCTAGGGTTTGTAGAATTACATTGTTTTGCATTCTTTAAATCTGAAAAATACAAAAAAATAGTCATTTTGCATATCATATTGCATCACATAAACTTGCATTTGAAAATTGAAAAAAAAATATCATATCAAACTAGGTGTTTTAGGTCAAAATTTTGGCATAATTTGCACTCAAATTTCACATTGCATTTACAAAAATCTGAACATAAAACTTACTGTAGCAAACTAAATCTGAAAACCACTAAAAAAGACCTGAAAATTAGTAGAAATTTGTTTCAAAAACCTAATCTTGGACCCATTCGCCCTAGGGTGAATGAATCCCTAATTTGGCACTAATTTGCATTTCTAGAATTTGAAATTTTTAGTTATGTGCTTTTGTTTGTTGTCATCAAATCTCTATTATAGTTTCCTGATTTTTTGTTTCATTCATTACATTAGATTTAGCTTAATTTGGTATATTTGATGCATTTTCTAAATTCAAAATTGAATTTACAAGATTTCATTTTTAGATTGTTACATAGTGTAATCAGAAAATTACCTTTTTTACAATCTAAAAATTGCATTTACATATTTCATTCTAGGTCATTGTATTGCATTTTAAGTCTCTTTCCATTTTTGGGTTTGCACGCTAAGTTTTTGAAACTTGTATGAGCTTTACAACTTGGTTTCCTATTTGCAATACTATTGTGAGATTTATTCTAAGGTTCATTTCCTCCTGTGATACACCATTTACTGTGGGTCTTGGGTTTTCTAACTCTCTTTCTAATAGTGTTGATAATCAACCCTCTATGAATCATAGTATGCATACTTCATTTCCCATGACTTCCATACTTACAACCAAATGTGCATGATTTTGGTCATATCCCACAAGAGAACATAAGATTGTTGGATGAAGAATTAAAGACTTTACAAAACTTTTCAAGAAATTAACCTGTTGCTATCAATGTCGTTCACCTTATAACAAATCTACAAAATCTACTTAAACATGAATGAGGAATAGAATATGCATGTAGCTTGGCTTATCTCATCAAGAAGTATTTTCCTGCTCCTCCACCCATTTCCAATACATCACCTATGCATAAGTGAAAAGAACCTGTTGGAGCTAAAAAATCCACCTTGGTTTTTACATGCTTCCATTCTTATTTATTATTCCATTTCCAGCATAAACCCCCATTTCCCTTGATCTTTTATTGTATTTGATATAAAATATTGTCCATAACTCATAAAATAAATTATTACATTATCACTTTGAAATAAATCCCTTTCTTAAGGTACTTCCTTGGTAGCACAAGGTATGTAACCAAGACTGTCATATCAAAGAAAGCTTCACCATAGTCTCCTTGACAAGATCAATAAAAGGCCAATGAAAATGTCAATGAGACCCTCATGCTTCGAGGTGACATACTCAAATGTCTCTCTAAAAACCCAAAGATAAATATATCGAAGAGACCTAGATGCATCAGAGAGAAAAGTTAACTTGTCTCTTCGACAAGACACAGTAACATGGATACTCTAAGGATATAGGATTATTTTGCATACAAGAAACATAAAAACATCTCTCAGACATCGAGAGATTATTATAAAATAAATGATAAATTACTGACAAGAACATGGTCGAGCGGGTACAATGGTAATATTGAAGAGACATCAGTGTGCTGAAGTGAGAAATGAAAAGTCTCTTCGTTACTGCAAGAACAATAAGAAAAAATGTTGTAGAGACACAAAGGCATCAGACAAAAATTGATAAAAGTCTCTTCAAATTTCTAAGAATAGGAGCACAACTACAAGCATACCTTTTTTATGAGACTATGGGACATTGAAGGGAGATAACCATGGGTATCTTTGACATTTTAAAGATACAAAAAAGGTTATTTGAAGAAAATTTGTTGAAAGGAGGAACACGACTATGTCAAGGAGAAAAACTTATTGGTAGGAAATGTTCACCAGTCTCCTCGACAATCAGATGTCAAATGTACAAGTAAGTATGAACTTGAAGTGCAACCATTGAAGAGACCTTACACGATCAAAGAGAGAAACTCAAATGTCTCTTTGACATTTTGAAAAGGGACCAAAGACACATCGAAGAAAGAAAAAATAATGTCTCTTCAATATTATGAAATAATGTCTCAGCTGATAGACATGACTAATGAGGTCATCAAAGAGACAACTACCATTAATATTGTAGTTGATATAGAAAGGTGGCACGAGTGCCATTTATGAACCAAAGCTACTTAAAGTGATCCAAATATCGATATACTTGACTCTTGAGAAATTGAAAATAATGCAAATTGTCACTAAAAATCAAGAAGGCGGAGTTGGACGGAATTGAGCAAATTAGAAAATCACATTGTCCATTCAATTCAGTGCTCTTGGCCCAGCTAAATGTGTTCTATAAAAAATTGCTTGAAGTACTATACAACTAGGGTCTTGAGATGGATAAAACCCCAGAAAAACCAAAAGTAAAGAGGCAGAAAACAAAGGCTAGGCCATTAAACCAAGAGTTAACCAAGAGTTAATAGATAAATTTCCCTAGTTTGGACCAAAATCTATGAGAACAACTCAATTAAATCCTTCATGTGAAACATTGGAAGATAAGCACAAAAATATTGGAGATGTCTAGACTCTGCAAAGAGGCTATGATCTATTTATATATCCTTACAAAAAGGAATATAAACATAGACCTTTCTCGAATCCATGGAACAAGAATTTGGAAAATTTGGTGATACCTAATGTGTTTTTCAACACGGAACTGGTTAAGGAACTAGCTAAAAATTACAATCCTAAAACATGGGCAACCTATTCCCACGATGGTTCACAATTTATTATCATAACACATGATTATATCTGCATGGTTTTTCAAGTTGACACATCCATGAAAAAAAAATCAAGGAGAAGAGATCTATTGGAAGAGTATCAAACCATTGATACAAGTTATAAGAGGTGGAAATTACCTCTGTATAGACCCAAGGGCCAAGGAAACCAACTTAGAAGATTCTCTTGTGATGAAAGACCCCCATTTCCTTTGGATTCATTTGAAGAACACTACTAGTACACCTATTCATCTTTCCAAGTTGTAGGAATTGATGCTCCTATTGTAATGGCTATAGCTCCCATGGTTCTACCCATAGATATCCAAAGCCAAGATGCTAGGCCCTATGATTATGTAGAATACCTATCTGAAGTCATTAATACTTCTCTTGTTTCCATAAAGAATAACAGTGATGCCATCAGCTTCAAGCATTATTATTTTCTCATGCATATGATACTATATGAAGGACAAGCAATGTGAATGTGGGGAGAGGAATTAAGAATCAAAGATTTGGATAGTGATGAGAACTATAGATCAATTCAAATGTGGACGTCCATATGGAATAGTAGATGTGGGAGATCCCACTATCTATATTTTGAAGCATATTTTGTCAAACCTTTCTATAAGTTGCTTGGACATAAATGTGATTACATTTTTTCCCCAAAGGTACAAATATTCCTAAGGAAAAAGGAGAAAAACCTTTAGGGAAAGGTGAATCATAATTGGGGGGACTAGTATCCATTTGAAGATTGCACTATGATAAGAGTATATGGATTTGAAGCGGCCCTATTTTTACTACCTAAGACTATACCCAACAGGGTTGTATACCTTGAGATTATGAAGCAATTGGCCTATTCATCCTTCATGCACCTCAAAATCTATGGAAGGAAATATTTCTTTCCTTCTACTCTATGTTACGGTGAGTTTACCACCATTGTTGATACACCCGGTATGAATCAATTGGCAGAAAAATAGATTATTATAGCTTGCCATTGGGAAATAAGAGGGAGAAATTTGACCCTGAGCACTTTATTTATGATGCCAAGATGGTGCAGGAGCACCTATTTGATTTCTTGCCTCCATAAGGCCATTTGTAAATAGTTTATCTATTTTGTGTATTGAGTCTTATAATAAGGTTTATAAAACCATTTTAAATGTGTTTGAGTCTTAGTGAGTAATATTTTAAGTCATTTGTCAAATAATGTTTAAAGTTGGTCCATATTGTAAAAATTGTAAAAGTTGCTCAAAAACATTGTCAAGCAACTTGTCAAAAAGTGTCATTAAGGGGTTTTGTCAATAAACTAATCAAAAGGTGGTTGAAAATGGTTAGTTTTGGTTGAAAATGTATAAATATGCCCTCAAAAACTCGAATTCGGGGTTGGAGACATTATTTTTGAAGTTAAATGAATGGCAACCTCAAGTTTGGTATGCATTTTCTGATTTTTACATTGTTACCATATTGAAGTTGGGCTTTGTACGGCCTGGTATGGACTCAAATGATACAGTATCATATATTGATGGAAAGATATCTGTTTCTAGTTTCCAATTATTTTTGTCTCATTGAATTTCATCGAGTTTTGTGGAAGATATGATTATTTTGGTGAGACTTCCTTTTCTAACAATATTGTGCAGAATTTACAGTCTAAAGAAGTGTGATGGTACGGAATTTAAAGTCTATATTTTGGATCTAAAATCAATTTTATTTTGTTTCCATATGAATATACTTTTATTTGCTTCAACTCTCATCAAAATTAATTAAGAATTGAATGAGTTATGAATATTTTTGTGAGGGCAGGTCTGAACCCTACCTAGGGTTTGCAGTTTTGGGAAAAATACAATAACTTTCATTTCAACCGTTGGATCTTCATAAGAATTGGAGGAAAAGACTATAACTATATTTTATTTAATCTCACCAGAGGGATTCGCTTCATTATTCATTTTTTAGAAGTTATTAATGACTGTTCATGAGAATAAATTGTGGGCTGCCATAGCTATGTTTTCAATGTGATATAGAATGACTAAGAACATGTGTCATATAATTATTGTTTTGGATTATTATTGAAGGTTTGTGAGATGTGTTGTGAATCCTCATAGCTCTGCATCACAAGATCTCATAGATACTAAAGGGATATGCACATGAATTCTTCATGGATGATGCCATTAGAAATTTTGATGAAACTCAGGTGATGATGAGGAAGGCTACTTACAATAGAATAGTTATGGTTGAGGCTTGGAGAAGAAGAAATAATCCATTATATGTAGAAGCTTATCATGAAATAAAAGACCCTATGGAAAGGATTGAGCAATTGATCCTACAAGAAGAATAATTGACTAAAGATGTACCTCTCATAGCTTTTGAAAGAAGAAGAGATACCAGTTCTAGCAAACAAGCTGAGAACATAGTACCTTTAAGTCATTTATCACCATAGCCTACTCCAGAGGTGAGATTTTTAGCTGACACTCCTATTATTATTGAAGATAACATTGAGGAAGAGAACGAGGTTACAAACATCACCATTCCCACTATTCCCTAATATGAAGTGTCACCAGAGAGTAATGAGATCACCTTTGAGGCTTCTAATGAATTGTATGATGATGTGAGATATCGTACTAGCCAGGAGTTCATTGCAGATGATACATTTATTCAAACCCTTGAGTTTAAAACCTTCATCTATGAGTACAAAGGAAGAATGATCAGAGAAAATCTAAAAGAAATCAACCCTGAGCAAGAAGCAGATGCCTTGAAGGAACTCCGATATGAGGTTTATAGAGAAATGGATAATATGACTCCTAAAAGAGGAAGGGAATTACTACAAGAAGTTGGGATCATGCTTCTTCTAGGGTGGGACATTAGCTCAACCATAGTATTTGATAGTTTCCTAAAAAGAGAAAATAAGGCCTTGCAATTAACAAATGAGGCCAGAGATAAGATATACACTGGATTAGGATATAACCCTGATAATACTACTCTGTAGATTTGGGCACTTTACCCACCAGGAAAGAGGCCTTCCCTCATCATAATCATGGTCAAATATTTGGTTTCCTTCTAGTACAGAGAGTATGGGATATAGACCCTATGGAGACTATTGATCTAAATGTAAAAGTGGTCAAGTTTACCAAGGCTCAAATTCAGAAGCTAGTTAGAGATAATAAGGGGTTGGTTGATGAGAATGAGAGGTTGAAGCAAGATTTGATCAACTACAAAGATAGATTTCCTTCCTCCTCAAGACCTTACTCACCATTGATTGAATGTGAAAGAAAGTGCTTGAAGCAATGTCTAAGACTACCTATTGGAAGCAAAAATATGAAATGATTCAGAAAAGGAAAGAGGAATTGAAGAAAAAATTAAAACCCATGACATTTGAAATGGCATCAGAATTGGTGTGTAGGAGATTTGATGATATGATTAAACTTTCTGACAAATTTTAGGTTATCCATGACAAAACATATACAACTTTGCTAGAACATAATAGTTTGTGTGACAAAATGAAGGAGGTGGAACTACAGATAAAGGAAAAGAAAGGAGATAACAAAAGTAGGCTTCAATAATATCAAGAGCTTATGAACGCACATGTCAGCTTCCATAACATACCGACGTGAGACTTGAGTGACTTCAGTCAGTCACTAAGTATGGCTCTACCAAATTTCTTTGAGGAAACAAACTTAAATTATTAGGATGCATGGAAGGAGGAGATAGCCCAGTATCTACTGATAGCTCTTGATGAAATTAACAATGAAGATAAGGTGCTCAAAAAAACACATGTGCAACTAGGATGAATATTTGAACTCAAATATGCAATGAAGGATATCATAAATAATATAAAAAATTATGCAAAGATAGGATACATCGAACATGTGTTGAAGATTAACTTATTCATCGAACGGGTCAAGTAAGAAGTGATAGGGTATCAAAGTTTGGTAGTTGTGGGTGCATTATCATGGATCATGAGCCTTGAACAGGTCTTAGGTGATCATGGGCACATGTTGGAGACTAACAGATTGTGGTGCATCCACTGAAAAACTACTAAGTTTTTATGTTTATGTTAATCAAGTTTCTAGTTATCAAATGGCATACCTTTTAGTAATGGGTCTATAGCTTGTTGCTTCCCATATAAAAAGGGAAACCAAGGTCTAGTTTTGAGATATCATCATCGTCATTAGTAGTAGATAGGTTGCATTAGTATATCATATTCCATTCATCCATTCCATATCTCAGAAACTATTGCTATTAATGTACATCTTTTGTAGCATTATAATGGAGAAGACTATTTATAATCAGTGATTTACTTCTAGTGTTCAACTGTTGTGTTAGTATTCATTCTTATGTGTTGTTGTGCTATCTCCAAAGTGGTTCTCTTAAGTTATTAAATTTTATACAATTTTTCAAGACACATTTTCTATTGTTGTGTGATCGTTTTGATTGGGATCTGGTTAGAGTGAATTAAAATCCTTTCAAGTAATTCATTTTAATTGGTTCCTTCCAAGGATTAAAATCCTTTTAAAGTGGTTATTCTAATTGGTTTCCTTCAAGCTAAGAATTAAAAATCCTTTCATGTTATCATAGTAATTTAGGAGGATAACATTGGGATTCATAAAGAAGAGTATAGTAATTGACTAACTTGCATAGTTGTACAAGGTGCAAACATCTAAAAGTGCCCAATAGTTAGAGTTAAGCTGAGGAGTAGATCTACCTATCTTACATATCTATCTCCATCATCATCATCCACCCCTCAACTCCATTCACCCAATAGGTTTAGGTACTAGACCATCTTAGAACATTTATACAAACTCTCTTTATACATCTGATTCTCAAAACATCTACTATAGGAACTAGTCATTAGCCTTACATCTACTTAACCCCCACGTGCCATTGTGAGTAGATTTCCAAAATTAGAGACCATATTTAAACCTTCAAATCTTCCTTATCATCTAGGTACACCCGCCTTGGTTTAGTGGAGCCTAAAGAACATGGGGTTATCAACCATATTCCCTTGGTTCGTTAGCCAAAAACTTACTAGGAGATTGGCACCTTCTTATGGTTTAAAAACCTACATTTTTTAGACCTAACAGATTGGTGAATCTATTAAGGATGAACTTAGGAAAAAATCAGTTCTAGCCTATCTATTCATAGAGCCAATAAAGTTCTAAAATTGGTGTTCAACTAGAGGTTCATAATTGTGTGATTTTCACTCCCCATCCGAGTCATGCACCTAATAGATTGGTGACTCTATTGGGGAACAACTAAGCATATTTTCAACTTGAAACAAGTCACCATAGAGTCATTTAGAACTATTTCATTGCACAATTCATCAAAAGACTCTGTTGTATAAAAGACTATAAAATTTTCTCACTTTTCATAAAAGTGAGTGGCAACTCTATTAGAAGATTGTAGGAACGAATTACATGACTAAGAAATTAAAATACACACCAAGAAGAACAAACCCTAGAGTTGAAATAATCAAAGAATCCTACAAAATGAACGAAAGGAGGTATTTGCACCAAGAAAGTCCAAAGAATAAAAATGGCAGGTGGATAGACAAGCACGGATCCCATCCTTCAAAGGATGACACAAATAGGAACAAAGTAGCATCTAAGCAATCAGATGTCATGTGTGGGAATAAGGGGAACTCATCATAGCAACCCTTTTTAATACATAATAACTCTTTCCATAGTGATGAAGTATACCATTCAATTCCACTTGAATGAAACAATTTAACTGACAACATTGTCAATTTCAAACCAGATCCAGAAAAGGAAAGTGATTTTTTCGCATGTGTGGAGGAAGAAATAATCCAAAGAAAAAATGAGTATGATTAAAGGATTCCATCACAACAAGGAGAAGAAATCCAATATGGATTCATGGATCACTCTACCCTTGTTGAGAATTATGATGAAATGACCACTCAAGAATTGGAAGAACATGTGGAAAGACAGAGGGAGGAAATCAAGAGGTGAAAACAGCCGATAAAGAAAGGAAAGAGCTAAAGTAGAAAATGTCCCAAATGAATATCCAAATATCCCAGATAAATGTTCATTTATCAAAGCCACCAAAATATGCCCCTCCCCATAAGCAAGGAAGTAACATTAATCTGCATGGTTCATCTCAGAATACAGGTTTCCCAACTACTTCAAAAGAACTTCACAACATAGCTAGGAAGTCAAATCAAAAAATACAACATAATAATCCACCATAGAATTCACAATCACAAAATGCCAACAACATTCCACAATCTCACCCACCACCAAGACAACAACATGTTCCACATTATCAGCATCATATGCCCCAACAGAATGTATATTTTCACCAGAACATCCAACAAAATGTACACCAGCCTCAATATGGATTCCAATATCACCCCAACCCACCACCTTAGAATCCTTATCCACATAATCCTGCAAGTATGAGCAAAAAATTTGACCTAGCCGGATATCCAATATACCCATACCTCATTGATACCAACTTGAGGAATATTGCCCCTAAATTCACAGGGAGCAATGCAATTACAACAATAGAACATGTAAGAAATTTCGATGCTTTTGTCCACAAATTAGGCATGCAATAGGAAGATTTCCTTATGAGGCTATTCATGATGTCCTTGACTGGAGAAGCAAGGGGATGGTTCAACAACCTACCAGATGCCTTAATTACCTCTACAGCAGACTTCAAAAATCAATTCTTAGAGCAATATGGGAATCAATGTGCTCTTGAATTTTCCTTACATGAGTTAATAAGCATTCAAAAACATTAAAATGAATCTATTTTTGACTTTAATCAAAGGTTCTCCAAGATTAACCACAAGATACCACATGGATCTAAACTAGCTAACTCAACAGCTTTAAGCATCTATTTGAGATCCTTTGATCCTAAAACAGGGTACAATCTTAGAAACAACTGTCCTAGTAGCTTGGCTGAAACACAAAAGGTTTCTATAACCATTGAAAATAATAGGAAAGTTTCTGACATAATTGAAAAAAGAGATAGCCTTAGGATCCCACAAAATCCTAATAATCACCAAAATAGACAAGAAAACCAATATAGGAATGAAAGGCCAAGACTGCATGATATGCCCTATAACACCACTTGGAAGGATGGATGAATAGTAGGTAAGCCAAATTGGAAAGATACTCTAGATCCTTTGAAGAAACATGGAGCACATGTAGTGGATACTACACCAAAGTGTCCACCATGTCATTGGCCTCATACCCCAAAACACTGTGGTGGCCCAAACTTTCCAAGAAGATGAATGGTCACAAGAAAAAGATAGAGATGGCCACACCGTGAATATGTTAAGATGGGGGTCCGATCATACCAATGATGGATACTCATCCTCTGAGGATGGGTGTGAATATGATGTCAGCAATCAGAAAAACAATGTTAATATGGAACAAGAGGTTTTCTCTTATCTGGAGGAAAATACACAAGAAGTAGCCTATGCATACAATACAACACCATAGTTTCATTTCAGAACACCAAAAGAAGAAGAGAAGAGGGTAATCACAACAAAAGCTATGGCCAAAGCAAAAAGAAATAAATAAAATCTAAGGAGTAGACCTACAAATGTAGACCAAGGAACACCTAGAAGCATGTTTATAAAGGAACATAAGAACAAGGAGAATGTATCACCTAATCAAAAGAAGGGTGAAGCAAAGAAGCCTCTGAAGATTTCTCAAAAGGAGGCTACAAATGTTTAATCTGAGAAAACACAAAACAATAAAAAAGTTCAAACTGAAGGGAAAAGAGCTACTAAAACATAGAAGATTGAACAAGGGATGACTACCCCTTCATTTGACATTACCCAAGCACTAACTCAGATAAAGATGATAGTACCCATGATGGAGATGATGAAAATTAAGAAGTATAGAGACACAACCATCAAATTATTTTCCAATGCATCTCACAAATTATAGCAGGATCAAAACAAGGAGGTCAATGTCGTTAAGTAGGAAACTACAAAGGCACCAAAAGTTTATTTGGGTGATACCCTCGTGAACATCGATTTTAGACCTGCAAAAACACAACAAAAAATTACACAATTAGATCAATATGCAAGTTAAATCAACATTCCCCATAGAATTCATTTACAATGCACAAAATAGGAAATAAAGAAAGAAAACAATAAAGAAAACTATTAAATCCTATTAAAGCAAGCAAGCTCTTAATCCCATGGGGGAATTGGTGTCATTTCAATGTGAAAAATGGCCCTTTCCCACTCCCTTGTAAGCTTTGTGATGACTTAACGAAGATTTGATGCTTCCTTGGAGAAATTCCTGCAGAACCTAGCTATGAAACCTGAAAATGGATGAATGATGGATGAGCAAATTAAAAATATGAAGATAATGACTTCGCATGAAGTTGTGGATCCAAAATCCAAATCAGAGCCTATTATTTATAGATGAGAGTGATGGAGAATGAGGAAAAAGGGGTGAATGTGGGATTAAAGATCAACCAATAACAAAATGTCACTTGCCAATACGCTATTGGAGAGGGATGGAGCATATTTTGGGCAATGTGTAAAGAGGGGGAAATTTGAAATTCAAAAGATGGCTTGAAAGGTGAGATGAAAGATGGTGTTAATATCACTTGGCTCAAGAAAAGGACATGTAAGAGGCCTTTAATGCCTTGTTGGATGGACAAGTACTTTTGGGGGGAGATTTCAAATTTGAGGAATATTCCATCCTTTGGTGCCTTTTTGAATGAAAAAGGAGATTTAATAAATCAATTAAAATGATTTTCATGAGAAAGTTGCAAAAGCTAGAGGATTTGATGGATTAAGATTAGGATTAATCAGGATTTGATTAATTAAGATAAGATTTAACTAATTTGACATTTTGATTTAGATTTAGGATTTAAATAAATCAAGAATGAGAAGAATAATGATTTTAGAATTAATTAAATAAAGTTTGATTTATTTAATTAAAGAGAATGGTGTTAGATTAAATCAAATAAGGTTTTAATTTATTTGATTTAATAGAATGACTTTAGAGATTTAATTAAATAAAATGAATTATTTAATTAAATAGAGACTGTAGGGATAATTAAATAAAATTAATTTATTTAATTAATAGGAGATGATGACTTAATTAGATAAATTTGATTTATTTAATTAAGGGATGAAATGTGATGAATTTAATCAAATACATATTATTTGATTAAGCAATTAGCAAAGGAGATGATTTAGGATGAAACGGTGTTAGTAATCAAGATCAAGTGTTATCGGTACATTTTCTGTGTCTACATTTTTCCCCTCTTTGAAGCAAAGTACTTGTTGTGTTGGTTCAAAGAATAATTTGTCATGATCAAAAATTCAAAAATTCTCTAATTTTTTCGGATGCCCCACTGCTGCCCCAGCGAAAGAATTATGCTGGTACACTACCCCCTCGAGAGATCAAGCAAAAATTTCAATTTGAGGGTCGATCTCATGACAAAGAGGTTCAATATTAGTTCAGCTTGAATGTTTGATGTAGATAGATTTGATGATGTATAGACAGTCATCGGCCATGGATAGCCTCATGTATATTTTTATATATTACACACACTTGATACTTGGACAAAACTGTTAGTAAAGAAGAATAAGAAGAAATGAGATGATGACAAGAGGATGCAACAAGTCCATGATCTACAAGACTTTATTAGAGATGATGATGAATGATGATGTTGATGATGCTTATCAGGAATTGGGATTTTAAAAGGGCCACTAACCTTATGTTTGATAACACATGTAGGCATGATGCATCAATGTATAAAGAACCAAGATGGCATTGTAACTAGTGCGATGGAATTTGACTCAACAAATAGATAGGAGTATTCTTGTTCAAACTTGACATAAAAAAACCTTGCTAGGATGCACTTCAGAAGTTTCAAACATCTTAGACCAAAACACAGAAAGGTATAACCTATCAATGCAATAGTCAACAAGCTACCTAAAACACCCTCCATACATACCTAACAAAGCAAGTATTCACCAAATTATATTACAAGAACGTCCAACAAGCACAACAAAAAAAAGATAATGATCAATTCCCCATTCCTTTCTCTCTAGATCGTTTTGATTAGACATCATCGAGAGGTCATTGGAATGAGCGCAATAAGATAAATCAAAAAGGAAAGATCAAGTACACAAACAAGTCAATGTTCTTCATACCTCTAGCCAAAGGGATTTGTTTTGATTAGGATAAGAATCCAAAGTGATTTTTCAAAAGATAATGCCCATTGTAGGAAGGATGCATCCTAGGACATGTTAGTGGATGGTGGCAAGTTGATAGGTTATTTGAAAGGCTATTGATATAAGGTTGATCGACATGTTTGTGAATGATCAAGAGTTTGATTTTTCATTTAAAAGTTTGTTGTTTCATTTTTAATTTTGTGTTTGAAGTTTTCTTTTGCTGATTGTTGTGGTTTTTTTCTATTTGATTTGCCAAAGGGTGAGTGTGACGATTTGTTTATTATGGATGAGATTATTGCAGGTGAAAACGAAATGGGATGGATGGATTATTTCAAATATTTGGATTTTTGAAATGTTTTGGGCTATTTTTGGATTTTGTGTTTTCAAAATGTTTTGATTTTCCAAATTTTCAAATGTTTTTGGATTTTTTGAGATATTTTGAATGTTTTTGGATTTTGGTGCTTTTTGAGTGTTTTTCAAATGTTTTTTTGTTTTTTGAGATTTTATGAATGTTTTTGGATTTTGTGTCTTAGGGGCTGATCAAAGATTAGCCTTGCCTACATGTAAGCTCAGAGACGACGTAGTTTAGACTCCATGTTTTTGATATTTTTCTGAATTTTATTAGTATTTTTTGAATTTTTGACATGTTTTGGATGTTTTTGGATTTTCGCATGATTTTGACAATATGGATATGTGTGATGATATCAATGCTCTATTTTGGGATTTTTTTGAAAACCAAGCTAAGGTTGATTGATCAGATCAATGGATTGATAATGATAACATTGTTAAGGATACACAACAATGCAAGGATAGTGTTAAATGACACAAGAATTGGAATGGATATCCCAAGATGATGATGGATTGATTATATTTGATTGATCAAGATTGATGATGATACCATTGTTGAGGACGAAAAACAATGCAAAGATGGTGTTAGGAAACACAAGGATTGGGAAGGATATCCTGAGATGATGATGGATTGATTAGATTTGATTGATCAAGATTCATGATGATAACATTGTTGAGGATACACAACAATGCAAGGATAGTGTTAAGAAACATGAGGATTGGGTAGGATATCCTGAGATGATGATGGATTGATTGGATTTGATTGATCAGGATTTTGAAGCTTGATTTGGAACAAAATTTGTTTTGAATGATTTGATATGACATTGAAGTACAAATTAGATGCAACTGATATTGATTGTTTGGATTGATGTTCAATGAAAGATGAAGCTTGATAAATAACATTGTCTTGCCAAAATGTTCCATGGGCTAGTGATTTGGAATTTTCTCCCTCTAGTGCTTTGACCAATTTGATTTTTTGTTTTCCAATGTTCAAATCACCACATAAGTTGGAGGATATAGATCAATATTTATTCCTGAAGCAAGATGTAAATATTTTCACGCAATGTCTAGCAATGTATGGAATACCATGGGTGAATACCTTGATAGGTGTGTGGATGGATGGATATGGTAAGCACAAAAATGATGCCAAGGATTATCTTGCAATAAGATATGGTTTTTGAATGGAGGAATGCTCATTTGGATAGTGCCTCATGGCTCAGATAATGTTGGATAGGATAGGATTAATGAAAATGACCCATATCAAGATGTTTACCATAAGCAAGTGTAAAGTGTTCACCAAATTTTTACCAAGATCAAGATAATGTAGGAAGATGGATGGTAGATGGATGAAAATGGATTGGATAAATGGTTCATGGATGAAATGGATTTATTATGGATAAGATGGATAAAATTTTGGAGTTTATTATGGACGAGATGAGATGCTTTCACCTCAACCAGCGCACATAGATGCTCAATTCTACACATGGCACATGTTTGCCAGGTTTTCATCATGGTACCTATCCAAAGCACCACCATAGTGGTTTTCACTAGAGGACAATTTTTTTTCTTTACCGTTTTCAATCCTTTTTCTAATTTTTTTGAATTTTTATTTTTATTTTTATTTTTTGAAAGATTTTAAGCTCATGATGAACCACCTGGTGGTGTTGATGTAAATTTTTTTTTCATAATGTGCCATCAATATCCTACTTGAAGAAGCTTCTTTTCCAAGATTCATGCACCTGAATGCAACTTTTGAGATTCTTGATCTGCTTTGTTGATACCGGAGTTAACTTTGTCTTTGTGTGCATATCGCGATAGATTGCCTTTTGAATCTTTATGATGAAGGGTGGCTGCTAATACATGGTCAATGTGAGAATTGTATATCATGTGTGGAGGCGTGGATGGAGTGTGTTAAGGAATAAAAGATGGATTGGTTGATAGTTTGGAACCTTTGACTCTCCAAACTTGGGAAGATGAGCAATGATGGGTGGATACGAAAGTGTGTGTGGAATTAGGACCAACTGCTTGATATACTTTGTAAGTTGCTTGAGAAGTCTTCTTTTTCCTTTGTGGACATCTTTGATGGATACTTTTCCCTTTTCTTATTTTTCCCCATAGTTTCTTTAACTGATGGAGTTTGATAGGGATAATATTTCTTTGTATTCTTTGGTATTCATTTGTATTTGATTTGTCTGATATGCTTCTTAGCTTCTTTTTCTTTGATGATGTTATTTGTACTTTAATTCAAATATTTCTTTTGATGTTGGTCCCAATTCATGGATGAGGTGATGGTGGATGAAGATTTTTGATGTGTCTAGTTGTAGTACTGGCATCGCTTTCATCATAAGGATTCTTCGTGCTCCCTATGTTGACATTTTCTTGACACATAGTTTCCCCTAGTATGGCGGTAGTAGCACCTTTTTTCTTTGGTTCTTCCTATTTTGAGATTTCTTGTTTAGAATGAATTCTCTAATAAATGACCACTACATATGACGTTATTTCAATTTGTTATTCTATTAACTCTGGAATATCATGTTTTTTTTGACCTATTTCCTTGAGTGGATAATGTTGGATATATTCATACATGATGTCCTAAGTCTGAATTTGTGATATATTTGATCCTGATGTTGACAACTTAGTTTGACTATAGGAATCTTTTTGTGTAATAATGTCAGCATTAAAGGAATCTTTTTCTGAATGAAGATCATCTATGTGTCCATCCAAAGAAAGCATCTCATGGGTAGGTGGAGGAGTATGTGCTATGTGGATATGATCATCTTGTATAGATAGGAGAGTGTCCATTACATCATTGTAGTAGCTTGGAGATACAATTTCTTGATCTTGATTAATTTTGGAATTGCTTTTGACATGATTTGGATCAAGTTCTTGACATGGGTCAGTTTCAAAGGGTCCTTAGATATCTTCATTAGGAATGGGAAGTTTCTCAATATCCTTTGGATCCTTGAGTGGACTTGGATCAAGTGTTGAGTTGAGGATTTCTTCAATATCTATAACCATGAGGTCAAAGGATGTCAATATGTCTTGGAAAGGACCATTGCTAGACTTTGGTGACAAATGTTGATCATGCTTTGGAATAAATTCTTAAGATATGTCCTCTAACCCAATAGGTGATGTAAAGACATTTTCAACATGATCATTGGTCGAAGGATCACTGATTGTAGGATCAAATAATGTTAACACTCCTTTGAATATATCATTGTTGGATATTGTTGAGGGGTTTTGATCATGACCAAAAAGTGGTTGTTCGTATGTTGAGTTGATATTTGGATGAGGTAGAAACATCTTCAAGATCTTGATCATTATTTTCAACAATTGTGGTGGAGAGATTGTCAATGCTATCACTAGTGGTTGAATCTTGATAATTGTTCCCAATAGTTTTTTTTTATTAATAATGTCTTGGATAAGATTTTTGAGTCAAATACAATTCGATGTTGTGTGTCCCTTTATTTTTTGATACTCACAAAGGTGCTTCTCATTATATCTTGGTGGTTTAACTTGGGGCTCTTGATAATTCTCATACATGGGGATTTTAATGAGATTCTCTTGTACCAACTATTGCATGACCGATTTGATTGGTTCCCCAAGTGATGTGTATTTTTGTTTGTTACCTTGTGAGATTTTAAATTGACCTTGTGGTGATTGATTTTGGAGATGTTTTGATTGATTTTGGACAATGTTCTGATTTGGGATGATGCTTAGATTTGGCAAGATAGATTGAAATTGAACATTTCTATGGTTGGGAATCACATTGCCTTGATTTAGGTAACTTTTATTTTGCATGGTGTTACCTTGACTTGGATCAATACATGGAGTCGTTACCATATTGTTTTTTCTTTGAACAACATTTGTATGATTCACAAACATATATATCCCAAAGTTTACCAAGCGTGGATTCAAAATATTCATGTTTGGTAAAGTTGTACTTGGCATATTCACATTTGGCATGTATGGATTCAGTGGGATAATGTTGTTTTTTTTAAGACTCATGCATTGATTGTTTAATTGATAGATTTTTAGGTTTGGACTTTGATTTAAATATACCATTGGGAAAGGTGTTCCAAAATTTAGATTGGGCATTCTCACATTTGTTGTGGCATTAAGTTTTGTAAGAGATAATGATCCCATGTATGGATTGTATAAATGTGAGTTTTGATAATCAATTGGCATTGTAAGGCTTTGATAGTTTGGTTGATTTGTATCACTCATGATGTATGGAGAAAGTTTACATTCCATTTTTTTGTTTTGTTTTGACCTTGTTGACCTCTAAGGGATTTAGGACCAATGATGAGATGAAGGATGAAAGGGGTGAATGATATGGGTGTTGAACTTTTATGAACTTTGGAGGAATACTAGACTTTAGGAATTTTGGATTTTTTGATTTTGGATTTGATTTGAATTTGGTTTGATTTGGATTTGATTTGGATTTGGATTTGATTTGGATTTGATTTTGATTTGGATAATGAACTAATAAACCCCAAGATGTTGGATGTTATCTTGGAATAAAATTTTCCATAAGGATGATAATTTAACTAGATGTATGAGGAAGGATTCATCCACACACACTTAGCAAAACAAGATGATTTTGATTTGATTTGAAGGATTTTACTAGAAGTCTAGTATGAATGTTTTTTCCAAGGTTCTAAAAGTTGCTTGTGAGATTGGATTTGATTGATGTTTGAGATGGATGAAATGTTTGGTTGCTTTGATCCTAAATGAACCTAAGAGAGACTTGTTTACAAGACCAAGGTTTTCAAGAACATGCTTTTCCCTAAGAGTACTTCAAACCAAAAGATCATTTTTTTCTCAAAATACAATAAGACAAAAGATAAACAAGCACATGTGTGGGGTTCAATTTATTTCATCTTGATTAATGAAATGATTTTACCACAAACACTTTCTTTCTTTATCTTTTCAAACTAAATGTCTAATGTCCAAATTTCTTCTCATCCCACAATGTCCGTTATGTGGAAATCAAGGAAATTAAGGAAAAAGTTCCCTAATGTTGACATTAGTGAGAGAAAATTAAGATGTAAATCCAAATACTTAGAAGCCTGTAAGGGTAAAATCCCTAGGGCAAGAAATAACACTTGGATCTTGTCAAAGGTATTTGCTTCCTAAAGGGTTTGAAATTTGATGATCATGTTGAATGTTTGTTTTCCAATATTTAAGATCCAAGAACACTGTTTTGATTCCAAAAACATGTACAACCTTATGGATATTGAGACAATATTTGTTGAACCCCCACTTGGATAAATCTAGCTACGCCTACTTTTAGTAGATGATTAGATACTTGACAACACTGGCTCCCCTCCACAACACACTCTTCTCGGGTCAGCCAAGCATTAGTACCCATGAAACTCCCATGGAATACTTCTCATCTCTACTAAAAGTCATAAAAATGTGGGGCGGCTTCAGAGGTCTAACATCTTGCATCAACAAATAGATTAAGGATTTTGGTCTTTTAAAAAAAGGGTTCTAGTGTAGGAATTTTGTTTGTGGGGGATAATCCATATGGAAAGAGACCATTGCTTCCCTTCTTGTCAGAACAATCCTTGTGATACTTGAACTTTCCTCAAGTACCCACACTTATATCTTGGATGGAAGTCGCTTGGCTTTAGCATGTTCCTAGTTGGGTCATTCCCTTGGGTGATTAATTTTTTCCACAAGGCAAGCCCTCTAGAGATAAACAAAAGTGAGCAAGCACATCCATAGTTCAATCAATCTTTACTGAGAAACAAAGAGAGAACACACATGATATACTCCACTCACACTCACAAGATTTGTTCAATTTTAGAATCCAAATTAAAGTATGGAGGAAATCACTTACACAACTTAATATCACAAAAAACCTTTTGATTCTCAAGATCACCGTGAGGTGCGAGAGAAGCATATATGTCTTTTAGATGATATTACTTTGGATAAGTGGTTACAAGACATAAATGCACACGTTCATTTTAAACTTTCAAGGTGATGATTGGATTCTTTTTTAAGTAGGAAAATGAAAGATGAAAGTTTACTTGTTCAATTGTTAAACCTTAAACAAAATCTAGTAGGTTGCCTAAGGTTCTTTTTAATCCTTTTGTGTTGTTCTTTTTAGAGCCCAAATGAAAATTAATGAGTCCTAAAAGCATGAAAGATAGAAAATCCTTAGGAGAGGGATTATAATTTCTCCCAAAAATGTTTAAAAACACTTGATGCAATGAATTGATGGTGTCATAGAAGCCTTCATCTTTGTTTCCCTCCTTCACCTTTGATCAAGCCAACCTATCAAAACTAGTTAAAACTGTAAAAATAGAGGTCAAAAACTAGTTAGTAGTCACAAGCAACCAAAATGAAAAGACACATCCTAAAATTAAACTGTTAAGTGCCTTTTGCCCATCGCAAGTGATGCAGTTTGCATATGTAGCATAGTTTCAAGAGGTCAGTGATGCTATATGGTGACGCTAAGACTGGCAGCAATGCTCTGTAGCAAAACTAGTGAGCATGATTGCAATGCTATTTCAACCAAGCGACATAGTATGGAGTTTAGAAATCCAGTGACAGAGAAATGGCCTAGTGTCAGAGTTTGGAATTCAAATTTATGGGTGGAAAGCCTACAACGTCGCAGTTTGGAGTTTAGTAGCAACGCTAAATGGTGTCGTTGGACTGCTAGTGGCACAATTCCTCTGTCAGTGGCACACTTTTCCTATAGATAGAAATTTGGAAAAAACCACAGATTTTTGCAAAAAAAACATGTTAGATTCTTGGGATTGGCCCTCTTTCTAGTGCCAAAATGTGAACGTTGATTTTAGACCTGCATAAACAAAAAAAGGAATTACACAATTAGATCAATATACAAGTTAAATCAGCATTCCCCATAGAATTCATTTACAATGCACAAAATAGGAAATAAATGAAGAACACAACAAAGAAAGCTATTAAATCCTATTAACGCAAGCAAACTCTTAATCCCATGGGGAAATTGGTGCCATTTCGATGTGGAAAATGGCCCTTTCCCAATCCCTTGTAAGCTTTGTGATGACTTGATGAAGATTTGATGCTTCCTTGGAGAAATTCCTACATAACCTACCTATGCAACCTGAAAATCGATGAATGATGGATGAGAAAATTAAAAATCTAAAGATGATGACCTTGCATGAAGTTGTGGATCGAAAATCCAAATGAGAGCCTCTTATTTATAGATGAGAGTGATGGAGAATGAGGGAAAAGGGATGAATGTGGGATTAAAGATCAACCAATAACAAAATGTCACTTGTCAACATGTTATTATAGAGGGATGGAGCACATTTTGGGCAATGTGCAAAGAGGGGGAAATTTGAAATTCAAAAGATGGCTTGAAAGATGATATGAAAGATGGAGTTAATATCACTTGGTTCAAGAAAATGACATGTAAGAGGACTTTAATGCCTTGTTGGATGGACAAGTACTTTTGGGGGGAGATTTCAAATTTGAGGAACATTTCATCCTTTGATGCCTTTTTGAATGAAAAAGGAGATTTGATAAACCAATTAAAATTATTTTCTTGAGCAAGTTGCAAAAGCTAGAGGATTTGATGGATTAAGATTAGTATTAATCAAGATTTGATTAAGATAGGATTTAGCTGATTTGACATTTTGATTTAGAGTTTAGGATTTAAATAAAACAAGAATGAGAAGAATAATGATTTTAGACTTAATTAAATAAAGTTTGATTTATTTAATTAAAGAGAATGGTGTTAAGTTAAATCAAATAAGGTTTTAATTTATTTGATTTAATAGAATGACTTTAAAGGATTTAACTAAATAAAATGAATTATAAACATGTTAGATTCTTGGGATTGGCCCTCTTTCTCGTGCCAAAATGTGAACGTTGATTTTAGACCTGCATAAACAAAAAAAAGAATTACACAATTAGATCAATATGCAAGTTAAATCAGCATTCCCCATAGAATTCATTTACAATGCACAAAATAGGAAATAAATGAAGAACACAACAAAGAAAGCTATTAAATCCTATTAACGCAAGCAAACTCTTAATACCATGGGGAAATTGATGCCATTTCGATGTGGAAAATGGCCCTTTCCCAATCCCTTGTAAGCTTTGTGATGACTTGATGAAGATTTGATGCATCCTTGGAGAAATTCCTACATAACCTACCTATGCAACCTGAAAATTGATGAATGATGGATGAGCAAATTAAAAATCCAAAGATGATGACCTTGCATGAAGTTGTGGATCGAAAATCCAAATGAGAGCCTCTTATTTATAGATGAGAGTGATGGAGAATGAGGGAAAAGGGATAAATGTGGGATTAAAGATCAACCAATAACAAAATGTCGCTTTTCAACATGTTATTAGAGAGGGATGGAGCACATTTTGGGCAATGTGCAAAGAGGGGGAAATTTGAAATTCAAAAGATAGCTTGAAAGATGATATGAAAGATGGAGTTAATATCACTTGGTTCAAGAAAATGACATGTAAGAGGACTTTAATGCCTTGTTGGATGGACAAGTACTTTTGGGGGGAGATTTCAAATTTGAGGAATACTTCATCCTTTGATGCCTTTTTGAATGAAAAAGGAGATTTAATAAATCAATTAAAATGATTTTCTTGAGCAAGTTGCAAAAGCTAGAGGATTTGATGGATTAAGATTAATATTAATCAAGATTTGATTAAGATAGGATTTAGCTTATTTGACATTTTGATTTAGAGTTTAGGATTTAAATAAAACAAGAATGAGAAGAATAATGATTTTAGACTTAATTAAATAAAGTTTGATTTATTTAATTAAAGAGAATGGTGTTAAGTTAAATCAAATAAGGTTTTAATTTATTTGATTTAATAGAATGACTTTAGAGATTTAATTAAATAAAATGAATTATTTAATTAAATAGAGACTATAGGGATAATTAAATAAAATTGATTTATTTAATTAATAGGAGATGATGACTTAATTAGATAAATTTGATTTATTTAATTAAGGGATGAAATGTGATGAATTTAATCAAATATAGATTATTTGATTAAACGATTAGAAAAGGAGATGATTTAGGATGAAACAGTGTTAGTAATCAAGATCAAGTGTAATCGGTACATTTTCTATGTCTACAACCCTTACAGAAAACCCTTCCCAGGTGGATCCATTTTACACCACATTAGTGATCAACATCAAATTGGTGAAAAAATATATGATTAACTCAGGGGAAGCAATTAATATCATTCCTTGCGTTGTCATGAAGGAATCAGGCTTGTGGGTAAACACCACCCATGGAAAGTGTTGCACCATGGATAACAGATCAGTCCTACTAGTTGGAGTGATATGGGATGCAGATTTAAAATTAGCATCATACCTTGAGGCAACATATAGAACAAAAATCACTATGGTGGACACTCCCCCCTACTATGGAATGTTATTATCTAGAAAATGGACTACAATAGTAGGTGGAAATATCTAGCTAGATTTATCTTATGCCACAATACCTGTGAATGGAAGAGAGGTCAAGTTGTACAGAGAACCTAGATCAGAACATGTCATTGAGCTCTTTGACCCTAATCAAATGAATTTCTTCTATGATGTGGATCTCGGGAGTTTTATAATTGAGCATTCAAACCCTAAGTTACTAAACACAGATCCTATTGCTAGAGATGCTTCTTGAAATGAACAAGGCATATGGAAGATGTATTTTGATGGAGCTTGTAGTAGAGAGGGGAATGGATCTAGGATTATTTTCATTTCACCAAATGGTACAACATTTAAGTACTCATTTTTGTTGAAATTTGAATGCACAAATAACATAGCAGAGTACAAGGCATTGTTGCTAGGTTTAAACATTGCCACGAAGCATGGGATCAAAGCGTTAATTATTTTTGGAGATTCAGAATTGGTTATTTCACAACTGAGGTCAAAGTAATCTACAAAAAACAAGAGATTGAAGTAATACAAACATGCAGTGTGGGATACTATAGAAATTTTTGATACCTTCTCTATTGACTGGGTGGATAGATCAAAAAACTTAATGGCTGACTTCTTGGAAAATGTGGCCTTGAAAAGGGATGATATTACCTTGGCAGGTATCTCACAAGTAGAACTCAAGACTAGACCTACAATTCTCGACAACATTTATAATTGGCAGGTCTTCAATGATGACATAGATATGATCAAGTTCTTACACTACATTGATTAGTATGAGGCTCAATAATTTGATTTCAATGCATTTTTTGAAGTGGATGGGAAACAAACTATGTTTGGACAAGAAGTACTAGTCCAATTCAAATAAAACAATATTCCTAAAGGCTTAATGGCATTAGAAAGGATGTTCAATGGGAATGAATGAGTAGTCATGAAGCAAAAGTAAGGAGGGAAGATTTTGAAGAAATTAATCTTGGGACTAAATTGGCTCCAAAAAAGGTGTACATTGGAAAGAAGATAAGCCCTACAATTAGAAAGAAGTTAATCACATTGTTGAGAAAATATAAGTATATTTTTGCATGGTCATATGATGACCTTAAATCATATAGAGAAGACCTATTTCAACATGAAATCCCACTGAAGCTTGATGTAAAATCCTTCAGACATAAACAAATACCGATAAATCCTACTCTAGAACCCAAGATGCATGAAGAACTCATAAAGCTCAGAGAAGGAGGTATCTTTAAGCCCATCATACACTCTACTTGGGTTTCCAACTTGGAGCTTGTTAGGAAGAAGAATTTAGATATAAGGTTGTGTGTATATTTTTTTAATTTGAATGTGTCCTCTCTTAAAGACAATTATCCCCTCCCAAACATGGAAGCTATGCTACAAAAGGTAGCAGGATGTGAGTTATTGTCCATGATGGATGGTTTCCAAGTTACAACCATGTGAAAGTAAAAGAATTAGAATAGTATAAGATTATGTTTACTACACCTTGGGGCACATATGTATATGTAAGGATGCCATTTTTCCTCAAAAATGTCAGTGCCACCTTCCAGAGAGCTATGGATGTTGCCTTTGCTAGCTTGATTAATACAATAATGGTGGTACATCAAGATGATCTCACAACATATTCTAAGAAAGCAGAAGACCATGTTGAACATCTAGAGAATATCTTCCTCAAAGCTTTGAATTATGGTATTTCCTTAAACTCTAAGAAGTGTCATTTTTCTATGATTGAAGGAAAATTGTTGGGCCACATAGTACCCAAGGATGGAGTAAAAATTGATCCTAAGAGAGTGGAAGCTATAGATAAGATTCCTATCCGCAAGACAGTAAAATCCTTTAAGTCTTTCCTTGGGTAGATAAACGTTGTAAGGAGGTTTATATCAAATTTTGTTGAGATTTTCAAGCCTATTTCAAAAATATTGAAGAAAGGAGCCAAGATTGATTGGACAACAGAAGCAATTGATGCATTCATATCTATAAAAAGAGAAATCAAGGAAACCCTAGTGTTAAAATCCCCTGACTTTAGTAAACCATTTCAAATTTTCTCATTTAAATCCTACCACACCATTGCAGTAGTGATGTTATAAAAAAATGATGAAGGATATGAGAAACCAATATCATTCTTCAGCAAATCCCTTCAAGGAGCATAACTAAAATACGACATTATAGAGAAGTAGGTGTATGCACTTGTCAAAGCTGTGAAGGCCTTTACACCTTATTTGGTAGGTGCTAAAATAATTGCATATGTTCATAATGATGCAGTTAAGGATGTATTTGTAAAAATTGAAGTTACAGGGAGAAGGTGTAGATGGATTAATAGAATTCAAGAATTTGATATTGAAATCCAAATCACCAAATTGGTAACAGGACAAGGGTTGGCCAAGCTTATGATTGAATCAAATCATGAAGCATCTCAAATATGTAACATAGGGGAGGAAGAAGGTATGATTGCTAGCATTGAGAATACCCCATGGTACACCAATATAATGTATTTTCTCAAAAACCAAAATATCCTAAAGACTTGAATGAAAATAAAAAAAGAGCCTTAAAATTGCATGCCTCAAAGTATGTCTTTATGGATGGAGACTTATACTAGAAGAATAGAGATGGAGTATTGTTATTGTTGGTGCTTGTAAAATTCATGGCCATTTTCATAAATTTTTCCCCTTGTGCCTCTGAGTTTTGTCCATTTTGTTTGTTTATGGTTTGAATATCGCATGTAGGGATTAAACCCTTATATCCTAAAACCCTAAACCCTGCATGCACCTTTGATTTAAAATCATGTTAGCATCTTGCACTAGCTTATCCTTGACCCTTTAAGTTATGACTTTATGTCATTGTTTCTCATTTTCCTAGTCGTGACCCCTTCTAATTGTTTAATCTCTTCCTTGTGAACCATAGATTTTTGTGTGTTATGTACTTCTCTTGCACTCTTAGGGTTTTTCACCTAAAAGGAGAGAGATAAGCCAAAAGCCTAGGTGGCTCACTAAAACTAATGCAAGTATGATGGAATATGTCTAAATGTAATGATCTAAATGCAAAAAAATGATAAAAGAGATTGATGACTAATGCAAAAATATTGAAATGCAAGTTGTTTGAAAACACATTGTGTAATGCAGAAAGACCTAAACAATGACCTAGAAATGCAAATAAAGACAAAAAAAAGGCAAGGATGTAAATGGTATGCACCTAGAGAAATGTGTTGAAGATAGGAAGTATCTCTGAAATTTTGAATTTTTTTCTTTTTAGCCTTGGTGGGACTCATTCGCCATTATGGGACTCATTTGCCACTGCTGGAGGATGAGTCCCATTTTGTTGAAATGTGTCCCATGAGTGGAATTTCAAGCTGAAACTTTGCAAGCCTCTAAGGATGGATGAAATAAGCCCTTTCCCACTGATTTCATGCAGATTGGATGTATATTTTTTCCTAGATATGAGTTTTTGTGATTCTTGACAACTTTTCATGACAACTTTGACAACATTTACAACTTTCTCATTTTTGGCATTTTTCTTCAATTTGCAAACCTGCAATCACACAAAGAAGAGAAGGAGAAATGTTGAATGTTAGAGGACAAGGGTTTTTATTTTTTAAGACCCTTTTAGGTAATTAAACCAAAATGAAGAAATGATGTAATGAAGCATGCAACAATGGAGTTAATACCTTGCCATCAAGATTGATCTTGAATTTTTGCAGCAATAGATGAAGATTCTACCCTTGAATGTCTGAAAAATGATCTTGAATGACTTGGAATGATGAAACCCTAGCTTACTTGATTTGAGGGAGAAGAAAAATGATGAAAAAATGATAATGAGATATGAATTAGGGTTTAGAGGCTTGATTTTATAAGAATTTTTCCTAATTTTCCTATTAATTGGATCCCCAAGGCTGACATGAATGAAAAATAAACTTAAATTCCAAAATTTCCTGCTCAACACTCAAAAATGACCCAAATGGGACTAATTCACCACCTTGGGTGAATCAGTCCCACATGGCAAGGACTCATTCACCAAAGATGGAAAATTAGTCCTAGAGGGGCCCATTTGCCAACTGGGTTGTTGGGGAATGAGGAATTCCAATTATTATGTTGATTTCTTTAGGTATTTGATCAAATTATGCCTTAGGATGCACAATATGGGGTCATAGGGTCCTATTAATGATGATGTAAAGGTCAATTAGGGCTTGGGACACATAATTCAATGTGAAAGTGTGATTAAATATACTTTACAACACTAAAATGAGGTCCACACAGCCTAGAAAGGCACAAAATCCAATGTGAATGTGTAGTACACATTACAAAACTAGATTAACATTAAGTTATTTTACAACCCTTCTAGATTGGTGTGATAATGTAATTAAATACATTTTATATTGTTGAATTAAGGGAAAATGGGTTCATTAAGTCTAGAGAGGTATGAAAGTCTTTTACAACACTTTACAACACCTTTACAAGACATTGTTAGATGCATTTACAAGGGTCCAAGACCTAATGTGGACGTGTAAAACACTTTGCAACACTAAATCAAGGCCTTGTTGAGTCCAATTTATCATCAATTGTTACCAAACTAAGCAAGACATACTTTTTTCTATGGTACACCTTGTCGCTGGGTTTCAAGATTTCCTAACCTCCCGACTTTTCTTTTTCTTTGTTGTCGCAGGGTTCTAAAGTTTCAGAGCCTCCTAACTTGGAAATCTCTTAGTGTTTTTGACAAGTCATAGGTTTTCCAAACTTCATGAATTCCCGACATATGGTTCTAAAGTTCTAGTTTTTTGGCATCTTGGCGATCTCTGTGGTATTGGCGAGACTGGGTGGCATCGATGGGACCTTTGGTTGCTTCTCTCAGATGGAGTGATGGGAAGGTTTTGTTTAGTGTGGGACCCAGTTATGATGATGAAGGCTGACAGGTGGTGCCACCCTATTGCACGATTAGACGACTCACATCATTGTTGTGAGTCATACTAGTGATGCATGTATCTAGTGAGACCCATCAAAGGAAGCATTGAGTAGTGTTGGCAAGACAATGCCCTATCGGTGGGAGTGAAGTTGGTGTCCCAATGATGATTTGATGGATTTATTACCAGTCTAACTTTGGTCCATTAGTGAGACTGTAATGGGTGTCCTTGCGATAGAGCGATATGATAGATCATGTGATGGAGATTTGAACAACCGGTAATTTGACGGTCAGGTTTTGAAGTATGAATAGTGAGTGATGGATCATTGGATCTTGGTGTGGGTCAGATGAATCGATGACCAAAATTCAAAATATAATTTCCCAATGGTTAGTTGCTCTTGTTCGTAGTATTGACTATGCAGTAATGGTGCATCCATTTCTCAGATACCAATATCGACTCAAGATAGATACATATCAGATTTTTTCTTCTCCGAAGTAGAATTTATTACTAAGTGGCACCATTGATGTTCTAAAGTGTTGCAGAGAATGAAATTGATGTCGGGGTATGTTCCTCTTAACTGTGATTGTAGATTTCCTAGGAGTACCATGCCTACATTCATAAATGACTTTTCTAGAGTGTGATTTGGGTGTTAGGAGAATTCAAGTTAGGTGGTTGGATCATTTTGGGGGTAAATTCTCAGCAGACTATAGTTTGACTGGGGTGCTTTAGACCAAAACCCTAGTTTGGTTAGGGTTGTCAATTTAAAATTTGAATCTGAGTTATGCTTGGACTATAAAGGAAAATTTTGTACATTCTATCGAGGTTCCATCCTCTCTAAACTTTTGTAAGTATTTGGTCTCATTCTGTATAGTGTTTTCTATATTTAGGAAGGATATGTTGTAACTTTTTCTCTATAATAAAAATAGATGACCTAAATGTTCATTGCATTCTACTCTAAAGTATTGTATCAGCTCTATTATACTCTCCAGTTTTGTACTCACTATCTTTCAATCAATATAATCTAGGATTGTTTTTTGGTTCTCAATCATATTTACTTATCTTAAATGTTTGATTAGTTTTTTTTTGTTCAAGGAGCAGAGTAATTTCTTTCAAGTCATATGTTAAGGTAGTGATGATACAATAGATATTTCAAAGAAGTTAATAGCTTTTTCTTTTGTTGGTTTCTTGTTGTAAGGTAGCAAGTTTATAAGAAGCCAGGGTGTGTCTATTATAAGAGTGTTACTTCATTTCTAGACTCTGTGTGGAAGAGGCACTGGTCAGTCCATGATTCATAAGCCTAAGTCTAAAGTGGATCTGATTTCAATTCATAAGAAAACCTTTTAATTTCCTATATTTTCTTTTATGTTTACTTCCATACTACCATAAGATATTGAAGACAAGGGAGAGTAGTGTAGATGATTTATCTCATTCAAGGCCTTCCACCATTATAGTATGATGATTTTCCTTAATGCATAGGGATACCCACCTTGGTCTTGCAAAGCTTAAAGTGCAAAGGAGAGGATTTCCAATCAGTCATATCTTGTTCATTGGCCACTGACCTAGGGTCTCTAAGTATAAGGAGTAGCTACCCTTTAGGAGATGCTAGACCATCAGCTGGAACCTCCAATAGATTGGTGACTCCACTAGGGAAGAAAGAACACAAAGTGCAAGAATCTCTGGGTGAGTAACTGAAAATATGCTCTGCCTCTCTGTGAGCCACATAAAGTGGTGACTCCACTAAGGAAGATAGAGATATATCTATTTGGGAGAGTGAAGAGTTTGTTGATTTTGAACATCTAGTTTAGATATTAAAGTTTTTAGACCTGGAAGAGGTTTTGTTGCAACAGATTTAAAAACAATCTATGTGACTTTGTTATTTGAGAAGACCCAGAATGAAATTTATCTTTGAAAGAGCTTCATACTACTTTAATTTTAGTCCTATGTGAAGAGAGGTGGTGACTCTATTTTAAGAACCTATTGAAGATGTGAAGAAAATTTCAAATCTACAAATATTTCTAGCTAGGAAGAAGAATTTGCAGTAGCTGCAACATATCCAGGTATTTTTCATATTTCATTTTTCATGAAGCATAAATGTGTATGTGAAAACCTTATTTGAAAGTCTTAAAAAAATTTGGTTCTCTATTAAGTGACTAAGCACTACGGAAGGGAATAGTAGTAAATGATCAATTGTACAGTTGATATTTGAAGTTTGAAAGGGGTGTAAGAAAATGTATCAACCACCGATATATCCCTATGGGGTGTCAAATGTAGCAGTGCATAGTGTGCAACCCCTATCATGTCATCTAAGAAATTTCAGCATTGAAAGGAATGGATCCATAAGTTTTGATGACATTTGTGGTTTCCCAAATGTCATACCATCTACAATCAGAGATAAGATACCAAAATTCAATGGTAAGAAGTTTGAGTCAGCAAGTAGGCATCTAAAAGAGTTCAATATTTTAATGGACGACTATGAGGTAGAACATGAGGATGTGATCATGAGGCTATTTGTTCAGTATCTAAAGGGAGATGCAAGAGATTAGTTCTCTTATTTACCAGTATGCTCTATAGACTCTTGGAATGAGTTCATGGCAGCCTTCATGGAATATTTTGATGAAAGGGTTGATCCCATTTCAATAAGACAAAAACTTATGAACATCCAGAAAGAAGAGGGTGAGCTAGTCCTAGCTTTCAATCTCAGATTTTCAAAGGAAATAAGGGATATTCCATAAATTCTAAGACCAAATGATGCAATATGTTTGATTGTGTACTTAGGTGCATTTGAGGAAAAAATGAGTTATCTGCTAAGAGATAAAGAGCCTACAACATTACACCAGGCATACCAAATTGCCATGAATATTGAGAAAATTTTAAAGTATTCAATGATGGGAGGATATATGGCTACAAGTGTTGGTTATCTTAGCACACCTCATGCAAATGGAATTCATGGATCATAAAATAGACATGATTGTCAAGATGATAATGCTTTTTCTGTTCTGATTTTTCCATTATCATAGCATGCAAATCATAGTGAGATCCAAATTGAACATCAGAAAAAATTGAGAAATGTCAATCATAGTTGTCCTATCAAGAAAAATTGGATGATGATGCAAATAGTTGAAAAGAGTGTACCAAAAAATGAAGACCCATCTTGTCTAGTTGAGTATATTGATTGTAATCAGCTATGAGCAACACTTATGGTGATCAATATAGCTGGAAATATGGAATACAAGAGTGTTATTTGTCTACAAATTTTTTCTACCCTAAGGCACCAAGTGTGGATGAAATGTGTGAATCAGAAATTAAAAATGAATGTCAAAGCATTTACACTCCTATTGTTTTAGTTTGTACGTCATTTCATGATGTTGATCACATAGATCCCCAAATAAAATGTCAAGAATCTACATGCATTTATGGTCCTATGGTCTTTGTCCAAACACTTTTTTGCATAAGGATTCATGAAGGAGAATCATCATTTGATCTCTATGCAATATTTATGGATACTCTGTCTACAATTCTTGAGTGTTATAGACTTGAATATTCAGTATGCATTAATTTATTTTATGAATCTTATGAACTAGATTTGAGTGCTCTACCAAAGGAGTTGAAGCCAGTTAGGCTTGATTAGGTGTGTGAATACCTTTCTCTTTTAGAAAAAATTAGAGATGATCATCAAAAAAAAATTATGTTTTCAATGTATACGATAATAATTATGTTGCTCTGTATAAGTCAAGTAGTGAGGTATCACATGAGGAAGAAGAACTTGGAGCAAACGTTGAAAATGCATGCCTCAATAAAGCAAATGAAATGTGTGGTTTTGATTCTTTTGAAGATTCCAACACCTCTAGTCCCATGGAAAGCATAAGATTGTGCAATCAATTTGAAGAGCCTGAACATGGGTTCAGTATTGATGTGTCTCCTTGTTGTAGTAACTACGATGGCATTGAGCACGGTCATTATTTTGTTGATTATGATTATCCTCTTAAAGTAGAGGTAGAATCCTTTTCTTCAAATAGGAGATATGATGATAATGATGGGAGTACATGTTTGCTTGAGAAGGAACAACTTTCTTCCTGTGAAGAGTTTTCAGAATGTGGGTCAGGGATGCTAACTTTTGATGATGAGAATGAAGTTGAAAATTTATCTATATGCTCTTCTAGTGATTCCAATGATTTTGAATACATTGATGATATGAAATATTTTTACCTTCATGCTAAGGAGTCAGAATCTTTCATGGCAACAATGAATGTAATGGAGAACCCCTTATTTGATGAGCTTCCATCTTCATCAATTAATGGAAATGATGATCCTAATTGGTGTAGAGACAATCCAATCTTTTTTGAGAACTCTAATGATGCATTTGATATAGGGTTAGAATGTGGAATTAAGAAAACAAAGCAATGCATTGATGAGCTCCTAGAGGGAATTTCCCATGAATGCTTTACATTTGATACAAATGTTGTAGGAAAGGTTGAGAATCATGATGTTGGTTACTTGGACTATGAGTGTTTCAATTTCTCAATTCAGTTGGGTGAGCATTCAATAGAACATGAAAATGAGATGGATAAGGTAAAATGTCAGAATGATTATGGACTTTAGCTAGTGTTTGATGGCAGATTGCAGATTGATAAAATTAGTGGTGACATTGGAAAGCACAGTGATATGGTAAGGCATGCCAGTGAAAGGGTGAGTTTGTGGGCAGTTCATGATAGTTTTTTCAGACTCATCTTATTGCAGACAATAGAGAACAGAGTGTTTGACAAAGGTAAATTTTGGTACTTCATTTTTGAGGTCCTAGGGCCACCAAATGAGATTTGAAGATAAGTTCCAATGCAGCATAAAGGAACAAGTTTTGAAATCCCAATGGACTTGCTACTTGGTCTGCTTCTCCAGAGATTTGAATTCTCACTCTGCTTTGTCAAGAAAATTTCCCCAACTAGAGCCACTAGTGGTGCTTGTAAAATCCATGGCCATTTCTATAATTTTTCCCCTTGTGCCTCTCAGTTTCCTATATTTTGTCTATTTAGGGTTCAAAAATTGCATGTAGGGCTTAAAACCTTATATCTTAAAAACCTAAACCCTTGGAATGCACCTTCTCTTTAAAATTATGTTGGCATATTGCACCAAATTAGGCTTTACCCTTTAAGTTATGAATTTATGTTGTTGATTCTCATTTTCCTAGCCATAGCCTGGTGCAGGAGCACCTACACCTCAACCTCCATTTTGGATCCTTTGATGGTGAATAGTTTAGGAAGATTATTTTTGAGTCTTTTGAGTGTTTTTATCTTCAATAAGGTCTAATAAGAACATTGAGTAAGATCTAGGGTGAGTCCTTAAGTTTTGGAGTCAAAATGTAGAAAATTGCAATCTTGCAAAAATGTTGTCATGTAAGCCTTGAGAAGGAAAAATCCTGAATTTGTGCTTGGATATGCAAGGTTGAGGTTTAAATTTTGTAATAAGGCTATTTTGAAGCCATTATATTGGTTTTAGGAGTCAAGAGTTTAGGATTAAAAGTTGCTTCACAAAATGCAAAGTTGTCATGTTGATAATATGATGTAACTCATTTTAATGTTGTAAAAACCTTAACAACGGCTCCTTTATTAGAAAATTAGTTAAAGAATGTTGGGGAGGATGTGATCATGTTTATAAAGCCTCTATGGGGTCGAGGCATGATGGTTGTTGAAGTTTTGAAGCACCAATACAAAGAAAACTCTATTTTTTTTCTAATTTTACAACATTTTTTCCTATTCTTGTGCATGGTACGGTCTAGTACTTCACTGAACGGCCTTCTAATGCATATGGATTGAAAGAGAGAATAGTCTTCTTTCTTTTGGCGGTGATTTTAGTTAATTTCATCAAGTATTCAATAAGTTACATCAATTTTAGTGAAAGTGGGTCTGAAACCTTACAAAACAAGGGTTTGGTCACCAAAATGGATATAATTCCCATTTCCACCATGGGAAAAATATGAAACTTGGTGGATTGGTAGATTTAGGACTCCTTTACATGCTGCAATTTGTTTTAGATTTAAAAATGTAGGTTTACAAAATTTATGTGATGCCCTAGGTCTGGTTTTTGCCTTGTACAATCCAAAATGTGATCATTTGAATACATTATTTGTTGATTTTTGAGTGTTGAACCCCAAATCCTAAACCTGCAATAACACAAGAAATAAACAACAGATTAGATCACATGCAAGCTCGAATGTAGATTCCTCAAGAAATTCATTTTATTTACAAAAGAAGGAGTAAATAACATGAAGAACACAAATAAAACTTGAAAACATGTTAAATCCTATTCTAAAGCAAACAAACTCCTAATCTCTTGAGGGAATTGGTACCAATTTGATGTGAAAATTGGCCCTCTCCCAAATCCAATGATGTGATGATGATACTTGATGAAGGAAGGATGCTTGTAGTGATGACTTCAATGGAGCTCCATGTTGAAAATCTGCAAAAAGCCTAACTATGCTTGGATGAAATTGATTATAAGTTGCTATGGATCTGAGTATAATAACTTTGCATGAATTGTAGATGGATCAAATGAAGGATGAGCTCTTCATTTATAGATGAGATTGATTAGAGAAGAGGAAAAAGGGATGAATGTGGGACTAATCTTCAACAAATGAGAAGAAGCCACATGTCATCATCTGAATGGTTAAGGAATGAGCACATTTTAAAGAATGTGCAAAGAGGGGGAGATTCAAATTCAAAATATGGCTTGAAGGATAAGGTGAAAGGTGAAGCAATTGCACATGACTCAAGAAAAGGACATGTAAGAGATTTCAAATGCTTTGTTGGAAGGGACAAGTCCTTTTGGGGGGAGATTTCAAATTTGAGGAATATTCCATCCTTGATGCATTTTTTGAATTAAAATAGATTATTTATAAATCAATTAAATTGATTTTCATGTGAAAGATGCAAAATCTAGAGGATTTGATGGATTAAGACTAAGATTAATCACGATTTGATTAATTTAAATGAGGTTAGTTGATTTGACCATTTTGACTTAGATTTTAGGATTTTAAATAACTCAAAATGAGAAGAGAATGATTTATACCTAGTTAAATAAATATTTTTTATTTATTTAACCAAAGGGGGTGATGTTAGATTAAATTAGATAAATGTTTGATTTATTTAATTTAATTAGATGAAATTTAGAGATTTAATCAAATAATATGGATTATTTAATTAAATAAAGATAGGAAGATGAAATGACCTAGCTAATTACACAAAGACAATGATTTAATTAAATTGAGGGATTTATTTAATTAAAAGGGGAATTATGATGACTTTAATCAAATAAGGCTAGTTGATTAAATAGTTAGATAGAGGGATAATTCAGGATGAGGCGATGTTAGTAGATCAGGATCGAGTGTGCGATATCAATCTGTATATTTTCTATGTCTACATTTCTCCCCTCTTTAAAGTGATGCAGTTGTTGCGTTGGTTCAAAGAATAACCTTGCCATGATCAAAAGTAAAAAAATCTCTAATTTTTTCGAATGCCCCACTGCTGCTCCAACGAAAAGAATTACATTGGTATATTGCCCCCTTGGGATATCGGGTGAAGAGGTTTGATTTGAGGGTTGATCTCTCTACAAAGAGGTTCAAGATTAGTTCAACTCGAATATTTGATGTAAACAGATTTGATGATGTAGACAATCATTAGCCATGGGTATCCTCATGCCTATTTTGATATATTACGCCCACTTGATCCTAATTTGTACCATGACAGTTAAATTAATGATGATATAAATGAGATGATTATGATGTTTATATATAATGGATGATATGATGATGCATGGATGATATGGATGCACATGATATATATGATGATTATTTTATGATTATGCGGTGGATGATAAATGTATGGTTTATGAGATGCCTAGAATAACCAATCTATATTATGCAATGATGGGGATGAATGCATGTGGTATGATTAATGATTTCTATATGATATGATATGCATTATGTAGTATGTTGACAGTTTGTGGATGTAGGATGGATGCATTATCAATGATTTATGATTAACTATCATGGTACAATGTTAGCACGAAAGGAAGTAGGAAGAAAATAAGATGATGACAAGAGACACCAACAAGCCAACTTTATTAGAGATGATGATGTTTTGCTTACCGAGGAGTTGGGATTTTTGAAAGGGCCAATTACCTTATTGTTTGATAACACACGTAAATATGATGCATCAAGGTATAGACAACCAAGATGGTGTTGTATCTAGTGAAATGGACTTTGACTCGACAAATAGATAGGAGTATTCTTGTTCACACCTGACATACAAAAACCTTTCTAGGATGAACTTTAGAAGTTTCAAACATATCAAACCAAAACACAGAAAGGTATAACCCATCAATGCAATAGTCAACAAGGTGCCCAAAATACCTTCCACACACACCTAACAAAGCAAGTATTCACCAAGGTTATATTACAAGAACGTCCAACAAGCACAACAAACAAAAGATAATGATCATTTCCCCATTCCTTTCTCTCTAAATCATTTTGATTAGACATCATCGAGAGGTCATTGGAATGGGTACCATAAGATAAATCAAAAGAAGAGATCAAGAAAACAAACAAATCAATGTTCTTCATACCGCAAGCCAAGGGGATGTGTTTTATTTAGGATAAGTATCCAAAGTGATATCCAAAATGATGCCCATTGTCAGAACGATATATCCTAGGACATACATTGTACATGATGATGATGGGTTGATAAGTTGTTTGATAGGATTTTGATAAAAGATTGACTGACATGTTTGAAAATGACCAGGAGTTTGATTTTGCATTTAAAAGTTTGTTGTTTCCATTTTTATTTTACATTTGAATCTTGCTTTTTGTTGATTATTGTGGTTGTTTCTATTTGTTTTGCCAAAGGATGAGTGTGATGATTGATTTATTATGGATGATTGATTATTGTGGGTGAAAGCGAGATGAGACAGATGGATTTTTTTAAATATTTGGATGTTTTTGACATTTTTGGAATGTTTTGAGGCTATTTTTGGTATTTTCTTGGGTTTTTGGATGTTTTTGGATTTTATGAGATTTTATGAATGTTTTTGTGTCTTGGGGGCTGATCAAAGATTGGCCTCACCTACATTTAAGCTCAAAGACGGCATAGTTTGAATACTATGTTTTTTATGTTTTTCTGACTTTTTGACCTATTTTTGGATTTTGATATGATTTTGGATTTTTTGGATTTTTTGCATGATTTTGATGATTTGGATATGGATGTGTGTGATGATATCAGTGATCTATTTTTGGATTTTTTTGAAAACCAAGCTAAGGTTGATTGATCAAATTGATGGATTGATGATGATAACATTGTTGAGGACACACAACAATGCAAGGATAGTGTTAAGCAACATGAGGATTAGGATGGATATCCCAAGATGATGAGGGATTGATGATGATAACATTGTTGAGGGTACACAACAATGAAAGGATAGTGTTAAGCAACACAAGGGTATCCCGAGATGATGATTTTTGGTTGGATTTGATTGATCATGATTGATGAAGCTTGATTTGGAACAAAAGTTGTTTGAATGATTTTATGTGATGTTAAAGCACGCATTAGATGTGACTGATATTGATTGTTTGGATTGATGTTCAATTGAAGATAAAACTTGATAAGGAACATCCTCTTGTCAAAATATTTCATGGACTAATGATTTGTATTTTGGCTTACAAATGCTTTGATCAATTTGATTTTACGTTTTCCAATGTTTGGATCACCACATAAGTTGGAAGATATAGACCAAGATTTATTCCCAAAGTAAGATGGAAATATCTACCCCCAATGTCTAGCAATGTATGGAATGTCATGGGTGGATGCTTGGATAGGTGTATGGATGGAGGGATATGAATTATCTTGCAATAAGATAAGATGTTCAAACATAGGATGTTCATTTGGATAATGCTTCAAGGCTCAGATAATGATGGGTAGGATAGGATCAATGAAAATGGCCCATGTCAATATGTCTACCATAAGCAAGTGTAAAGTGTGCACCAAAATTTTACCATGATCAAGATAATTTGGACTATGGATGTAGATGGATTGGATAAATGGTTCATAGTTGAAATGGATTTATTATGGATGAGATGGATGGAAGGATTTATTATGGATGGGATAAGATGCTTTTACCTAAATTAGCACATGTAGATGCTCAATTCTACACATGATGCCTATTTTCTAGGTTTTCATCATGGTGCATGCCCAAAGCACCACCGTAGCGGTTTTCACTAGAGGATGATTTTTCTCTTTACTATTTTTTTATCCTTTTTTTGATTTTTTTGGATTTCCAAATTTATTGATTTTTTGTATTTTTTTTGAAAGATTCATGCTGACCCACCTGGTGGTGTTGATGTAGATGCTTCTGTCATAATTTTCCATCGATATCCTTCTTGAAGAAGTTGTTTTGCCAAAATGCATGCACTTGAATACAAATTTTGAGATTCTTGATTTGCTTCATGGATATCAGAGTTGACTTTATCTTTGTGCACACATCACGATAGAGTGCCTTCTAAATCCTTATGATGAAGGGTCATTGCCAACACATGGTCAATGTGAGAATTGGATATTATGTGTGGAGGTGTGGATGGAGTGTGTTTAGGGATAGGAGATGGATTGGTTGACAATTTGGAACCTTTGACTCTCCAAACTTGGGAAGATGAGCAATGATGGGTGGATATGGAAGTGTGCATGGATTTAGGACCAACTACTTGATACACTTTGTACGTCACTTGAAAATCCTACTTTTTCTTTTGTGGACATCTTTGATGGATATTTTTTCCTTTTTTATTTTTACCCATAGTTTCTTTGACTAATGGAGTTTGATAGGGATCATCTTTCTTTGTATTTTTTGGTATCCATATGTATTTGATTTTTCCATTATGCTTCCTTGCTTCTTCTGCTTTGATAACATTCCTTGTGCTTTAATTCAAATTTTTCTTTTGATGTTGGTTCCAATTCATGGATGGGGTGATGGGTGGATGAAGATTCATGACGTGGTTGGTTGTAGTATTGACATCGGTTTCATCATATGGATTCTTCATGCTTCCTATGTTGATGTTTGCTTGTGACAAAGTTGCCTCCAATATTGTGGAAGTAGTACCTTCATGCTTTGATTCTTCTTGTTTCGAGAGTTCCTGTTTAGAATGCATTATCTGATAAATGACCATTGTAGATGAAATTATTCCAATTTCTTGCTATGCTAACTCTAGAATGTCTTGTTCTATTTGACCCATTTCTTTGAGGGGATAATGTTGGATATCCGCATACCTGATCTCCGCAGCCTGAATTTGGGATATATCTTATCCTAATGTTGATAACTTAGTTTGACTGTAGGAATTGATAATTTTCTCTTTTTGTGTAAGAGAATCTTGTTCTAGATGAAGACCATCTACGTGTCCATCCATAGAAAGCATCTCATGGGTAGATGGAGGAGTATGTGTTATGTGGATATGATCATCTTGTATAGATAGGAGAGTGTCCATTAGACCATTGTAGTAGCTTGGAGATACAAACTCTTGATCTTGAATGATTTCAGAATTGATTTCAACATGCTTTGGATCAAGTTCTTGACATGGATCAATTTCAAAGGATGGACGACTCATAAAGGGTTCTTGGATGTCATCATTAGACATGGTAAGTGGTTCAATATCTTCAAGTGTTGAGTTCAAGGTTCCTTCAATATCTGTAACCATGAGGTCAAAGGACGTCAACATTTCTTGGAAAGGACCATTGCTAGACCTTAGTGGAAGATTTTGATCTTGCTTTGGAATAAATTCTTGAGATATGTCCTCTAACTCATAAGATGATGAATAGAAATTTTCAATAAGATCATTGGTCGATGGATTGTAAATTATGTCAATGGGATCTAATAATCCTAACACTCCTTGAAATAGATCACTAAAAAGTGGCTCTTGATGTATGGTAAGTTGATCATCAGATGGGGTGCAAACATCTTCAAGGTGCTCATTGATGGAGAGATCTTGATCATTGTTTTCAACAATTGTGGTGGAGGGATTTTCAATGTCTTCAACCATAGGGTCAAATGATTATGGCATTTATTGAATTGGATCATTGTTGGGTATTGTTGGTGGATTTTGATCATGATTGAAAAGTGACTCTTGATGTATGTTAATTTGATCATTGGATGAGATGGAAACATCTTCAAGGTTTTCATTGATGGATAGATCTTGATCAATATCCCCAATAGTGATTATCTTTTGATCAATAAGGTCTTGGATGATATTTTTGAGTCAAATACAACTTGATGTTGTGTGTCCCTTTCTTTTGTGAAAATCACAATGGTGCTCCTCATTATACCCTAGTAGTTTACCAATTGTTGCAGGATTGATTCGATTGGTCTCCCAAGTGGTGTGTATTTTCATTTTAATTTGTGAGATTTGTACTTGAACTTGTGGTGATTCATATTGGAGATGTGGTAATTGATCTTTGAAATGTGGTGATTGATCTTTGAGATGGGGTAATTGGGTTTGTTGTTGATGTTGATATTGATATCTAACCTCTTGACATTAGAGATTTTGTTCTTGATGCTGTTGTGGACACAACTCAACGCTTTGATGGCATGGTTCAACAAAAGGAAGAGTGTACTGATTTTGGAATGAATATATCTCTTGGCTCAATAATTCAATTAGTTTGTCATGTGAAGCAAAGTTGTTCTAGTGAAATTTGATCTTGATTTTTAATTTGACTCCCTTGATTTGGATTTTGTTCAAGCAAATTTGGGATGTATGCTAGTGGTGTTTGTATGGGATCATGGACAAATTGATTTTGGACAATGTTATGATTTGGGATGATTTTTATATTTGGAATGATAGGTTGAAGTTGAACATTGTTGGTGTTGGGGATCATATTGCCTTGATTTAGGTAACTTTGATTTTGCATGGTGTTACCTTCACTTGGAACAATACATGGAGTCATTAGAATCTTGTTTGGACTTTGAATAACATTCATATGATTTTCAAACATATCCATCCCAAAGTTTACCAAATTTGGATTCACAATGTTCATGTTTGGTAAAGTTGTGCTTGGTATATTCGCATTTGGAATGTATGGATATGGTGGGATGATGTTGTTTTGAGGAAGAATCATGCATTGGGTGTTTGGTTGATAGATTTGTAGGTTTGGACTTGAATTTAAATCTACCATTGGGAAAGGTGTTCCAAACTTTTGACTAGGCATACTCACATTTGTTGTACCATTGAGGTTTGTAGGAGATAATGATCCCATGTATGGATTGTATAAATGTGAGTTTTGAAAATCAATTGGCATTGTGAGGCTTTGATAATTTAGTTGTTTTAGACCACTTATGATGTATGGATCAAGTTTATATTACATGTTCTTCTTGTGTTTTGACCTTGTTGCAAAAGTGACCTCTAAGGTGTTTAGGACCAATGATGAGATGAAGGATGAAAGGGGTGAATGATATGGGTGTTTTTTTTCTTAGGAACTTTGGATCAATGCTAGACTTTAGGATTTTATTTTGATTGGTTTTGATTGCATAATGAACTTGTAAACCCTAAGATGTTGGATGTGATCTTTAGGATAAGCTTGTTCAAAGGTGTGTTGATTTAACTAGACGTATGAGAAAGGGTGCATTCCCATACTCCTAATTAAACAAGATGATTTTGATTTGGTTTAAGGATGTACCCAAGTCTAGATAATGATGTTTCCAAAGCTCTAAAGTTTCTTGTGGGATGGGATGATAAATATTTGAAATGGATGAAATGTTTGATTTTGATCCTAAATGAACCTAAGAAGGACTTGTTTACAAGGTCAAGGTTTTGAAGAACATGTTTTTCCCTTCAAACCAAAAGATCAATGTTTTCTCAAAAGACCATAAGACAAAAGATACACAAGCACATGTGTGGGGTTCAATTTATTTCATCTTGATTAGTGAATTGATTTTACAACAAACACTTTCTTGATAAGATTTTCAAACTAAACGTCCAATGTCGTAACTTCTTCTCATCCCACAAAGTGCTTTGTGGAATTCAAGGAAATCAAGGCAATGGTTACCTAATGTCGACCTTGGTAGAAACAAAATAAGATGTCAACCCAATTGCTTAGAAACCTCTAAGGACATAATCCCTGGGGTAACCAATAGTTCTTGGGTTTTGTCAAAGGAATTTTCTCTAACTAAGGGGTTTGAAGTTTTTATTTTACTGTTGAATGTGTGTTTCCCAATGTTTTCGAACAAGCAAGTGTTTTGACACACACGCAATATAACATCCTAGCTCAATTGGTACATTTTTCTTGGTGGGCTTGCCTCATGCCCTTCGTAGTAGAAGAGATGATTTTACATGCAACCAAGGAAAGAGTATAAAGGTATGTTAAGAATGAAGTCTTAACCTCTATACTTTAACCAAGATCAGACATGGCAAGTAACTTCTTGGAATCTAAGTTCCAATGCACCACTTTGATAAACTTGTTGGATGGACTAGTTGGCTACTACAAACAAGGTTCTTAATGATGGGACATCAGGGACATGGCACCTTGTGAGTGTCCAACAAGCCACTAAAGGCTTTAATCAATCCTACTAGGGGCTCTTATACTTTTTATGGTAGTACCTCATTCTGAAAGACACTGTACAGCTAAGGCCTACATACCATGAGGACTTGACAGTTTAGTCTTATCCATTTATATACTGAACCGAATGAAAAATTGGTTGGAGTCACCTTCGAGTTCTCCTTTCAAATGTGTCTCTTAGGCAGGCCCCTCTAAAGGTAAACAATACCGAGCAAGCACATCCGTAGTTTGGTCGACCTTCATTTAGAAACAAAGGGAGAACACATGCAATATACCTAACTCACACTCGCAAGCTGAGTAAATACAATGGATGGAAAGCATGGAAAAGGTCTTGGGGAACCTATTGAAGTATTTTAAAGGCATTAGGGGTGTTGGGGTGTGCCTTGAAAAGTTGATTCCTTCTTTTCACAAGCCAAATGAAGCCTTTTGGTGGCTTGTAAATTAGTTATTTGTTACACATGCTCTTGGTGTTTGGTCCTATGCTTTTGGGGATTTGTAAGGGTCTATTCAAGAAGTATAAATCATGGTTTATTTCTCTATTATTTTCCTTTAACAAAGTTTTATCATGACTTTCCTATTGGTGAGTGCTAGAAGGAATGCATGGCATACTGGAAGTGACGGAGGAATGGGTGTTTCTAAGTGAAAAACCAGGTTAGTTGATCATGTTTTGGCATGTTAAGAGTGTCTACATCATCCCCAAGTCTTGTTGATGTATCTGGATGTGAGTTTCAAGTTGAGTGAATAGGTTACCTTGTTCAAGGGTATAGTTGAATAAGTGTGTCAAGTTGGGTGCTTCCCCTACCACTCTACATCATAGTGGTATCAAAAATTTAGGGATAGGATCCCTTGTTGGTTATTTGTTTGGTTTTTGTAGGTTGAAGAATAAGGTGTAGAGGCAAGGTTGACAAGATGCCTCCAAAGAAGAATGATATGGCTAAAGAGATGAAGGAGATGAAGGAAAGACATGCTAAAGAAATCAGAGAGTTGGAAGAGAGAATCATATCCTTGGAGACAAAAAAAAGAAGGGATGTTGAAGAGAGTAGTGAGTCAAATGAAGCAGAAGATGATGAGTTTAAAGATGTGGAAGAAGAGCTTACTCCAGAGGATCAAAGAATTGAAAAGTTGTTGAAGGCAGTGAAGAATGACAAGGCTAAGGTAAAACTTGATGTTCCAAAGTATGGTGGTAGTTTAAATGATGAGGAGTTACTTGATTGGATTGCTGCATTAGATAACCATTTTCAATGTGATGAGATTCCTGAGGAGCAGATGGTAAAGATTGCTAAGACTGAGTTGCAGGGCCATACTTTGGTATGGTGGGGTTACTTTCAATCTAAGAGGAGGAAACAAGGAAAGTCTAAGATCACATCATGGGACAAGATGATATCAAAACTCAAAGGTAATTTCTTACCCAAGGATCATCAGGTTCAAATGTTTAAGAAATTACAAAGTTTGAGGCAAAAAGAGATGGATATTAAATCTTATACTAAGGAGTTTTATAAATTAAGTTTAAGATCTAGTCATCATGAGAATGAAGATGAAAAAGTTGTAAGATACATGGGTGGTTTAAGATTAAACATACAAGATGAATTGGTTTTGGCTAACCTTATAATTGTATAGGATTTTAATCAAATGGCAATTAGGGTGGAGGAGAAGCTTAAGATGAGACAAGAGAAATTAGTGAGAGGAAGAGGTGGTCCTAGTGCAAGAGGAAGAGGAATACATTCTACATCAAAGCAGCCAACTGAAGATCAATAAGGAGCAAACAAAGGTAAAGATCACAATGTTGATTCTAGAGGTGGTTTTGGTTTTAGAGGTAGAGGAAGGTTTGGTATTGGTAGAGGTTCTAATGATTTTGTAGGAAGGTGCTAAACATGCAATGAGTTTTTCCATCCTTCATGGAAGTGTCCTTAGAGGGTTGGTAGTTCATCAAGTGGAGACAAGAAGATTGAGAAGAGAGTACAATTGGTTCAAGAAGAGGAGTGTGAAAGTCATTTTTCTACAATGGGGAAGGCAGATCCTGAAGTAGGGGAAATGTTGATGGTGAGAAAAAAATCTTGAAGGAAGCAAAAGAGGAAGCACCTTTGCAAAGGAAGTCTCTTCAAGACAAATTGTAAGTGCAAGGACAAGGTATGTAGAGTGGTCATTGATTCTGGCTCAACTAAAAACATGGTGTCATGTGAAATGGTCAACAAGTTAGGATTGAAAAAGATTCCTCATGAATGTACCTATAAGATCTCATGGTTGAATGATGATCAATCTTTGTTTGTAAATGAAAAGGCTATTGTGGATTTTCAGATTGGTGATTATCATGATAGTGTTGTGTGTGATGTCCTTCCAATGGATTGTTGTCATCTCCTATTAGGCAGACCTTGGAAATATGACAAAAGAGGAAAATACCTACACCAAGTTAAAGATGGTCTGTCTTTTGTGTTGACTCCTCTTGTAGAAGATATGAAAGGTAAAGCAAAGGTAATAATGTGTGGTAAGAAGGAACCTATGAATGTAATGAAGGAAAAAAATATTCTGATGTTTTCATTTGTTCTAAGACTGAAAATGCAGGGATAACAGATGTAGAGATAAAAATAGGGGTAAGAAATGATTTGGAAAAGAGCATGCATGATAGTGTGTTAGTAGGAACCATTGAATGCCCTCTAGTTAAGACCAGGTCTGAGAAACAAACAAAGTTTGTAGGAAATACAGTACCTAAGTCTGATTTGACAGTGACAAAGCAAGGTAAAGGGGCAGTAAGTGAAAGACAAGAAAAATAGGGAAAGAAAGATAGTTGCAAGCATGAAGGTGCCAAAGAAGGGAAGAAAAAAAAATATTACTAATCCTTGTTTGTATGCAGGTGCAAAACACAGTAAACAATCAAATGATGGTCAAAGAAAGGATGAAAGACTGTTTGTAGGTCTGAAGATAGAGAAGAGGGAAAATGCATGTATTAATACATTCCAAAATGCTAGAAGTGTAGGGAAGATTGTTAATCAAGTATACATGAACCAGTGGAATGGATTTGTGAACCAATGGCACATCTATGAAGCATGGAGATAGTGTATTCAAGGATAACTCATGAGGCATGAGTCTTTTCTAGGGGGGTGTATGGTGCAGGAGCACCTACACCTCAACCTCCATTTTGGATCCTTTGATGGTGAATAGGTTAGGAAGAGCATTTTTGAGTATTTTGAGTGTTTTCATCTTCAATAAGGTCTAATAATACCATTGAGTATTATCTAGGGTGAGTCTTTAAGTTTTGGAGTCAAAATGTAGAAAATTACAATCTTGCAAAAAAGTTGTCATGTAAGCCTTGAGAAGGAAAAATCCTAAATTTGTGCTTGGATATGCAAGGTTGAGTTTAAAATGTTGTAATAAGGCTATTTTGAAGCAATTATAATGGTTTTAGGAGTCATAAGAGTTTAGGATTAAAAGTTGCTTCACAAAATGTAAAGTAGTCATGTTGACAATATGATGTAATCTCATTTTAATGTTGTAAACGCCTTAACAACGACTCGTTTATTCAAAAATTAGTTAAAGGAAATTTTTGAGGATGGTACAATGTTTATAAAGCCTCCATAGGGTCGAGGCATGAGGGTTGTTGAATTTTTGAAGAACCAATACAAAGAAAACTCTATTTTTTCTGATTTTATAGCATTTTTGTTTGTTCTTATGCATGGTACAGTCTGGTACTTCAGTGAATGGCCTTCTAATGCATATGGATTGAAAGAGGGAAGAGTCTTATTTCTTTTGGCAATGATTTTAGTTAATTTCATCAAGTATTGAGTAAGTTACATCAATTTTAGTGAAAGTGGGTCTAAAACCTTACAAAACAAGGGTTTGGTCACCAAAATGGACATAATTCCCATTTCCACCATGGGAAAAATCTGAAACTTGGTGGATTGGTAAATTTAGGACTCCTTTACATGCTGCAATTTGTTTTAGAGTGAAAAATTGAGGTTTGAAAAAGTTATGTGATGCCCTAGGTCTGGTTTTTGCCTATCCAAAATGTGATCATTTGAATACATTATTTGTTGATTTTTGAGTATTTGAGTAAATATAATGGATGGAAAGCATGGAAAAGGTCTTAGGGAACCTTTTGAAGTATTTTAAAGGAATTATGGGTGTTGGGGTGTGCCTTGAAAAGTTGATTCCTTCTTTGCACAAGCCAAATGAAGCCTTTTGGTGGCTTGTAAATTAGTTATTTGATACACCTACTCTTGGTGTTTCGTCCTATGCCTTTGAGGATATGTAAGGGTCTATGTAAGAAGTATAAAACATGGTTTCTTTCTCTATTATTTTCCTTTAATAAATTTTTATCATGACTTTCCTATTGGTGAGTGCTAGAAGGAATGCATGGCATAATTGAAGCGAATACATCATCCCCAAGTCTTGTTGATGTATCTGGATGTGAGATTCAAGTTGAGTGAATAGGTTACCTTGTTGAAGGGTATAGTTGAATAAGTGTATCAAGTTGGGTGCTTCCCCTGCCACTCTACATCATAGCCCCTTCTAAGTGTTTAATCTTTTCCTTGTCATGGGGTTGAACAAGATTTCCTAACCTCCTGACTCTCCTTTTGCTTTATTTTCACGAGATTCTAAAGTTTTAGAATCTCCCAACTTGGTGATCTCTTATTGTTGTTAGTTGGTCACAGGTTTTCCAAACTTCACAACTTCTCAACATATGGTTCTGAAGTTCAAGTTTTTGGTGACTTGGTGATCTTTGTGTTATCGGTGAGACTAGGTGACATCGGTGGGACCTTTGGTTGCATCTCTCCGATGGAGTGATGGGAAGGTTGTGTTCAGTGTGGGACATAATTATGATGATGAAGGATGACAGGTGGTGCCATCCGATTGTGTGATTGGATGACTCACATCATTGTTGTGAGTCATGTTGGTGATGCATTTATCTAGCGAAACTCATCAAAGGTGGTAGCAAGTGGTGTCAGCAAGACAATTCCCTATCGGTAGGAGTGAAGTTGGTGTCTTGACGATGGTTCGATGGCTTACTCACCGGTATGAATTTGGTCCATCAGTTAAACTGTAATGGGTGTCCCTGTGATAGTGCGATATGATAGATTGTGTGATAGAGATTTGAATGACTGATAATCTGAAGATCATGTTTTAAAGTATGAAAAGTTAGTGATGGATCATTAGATCTTGGTGCGGGTCAAATGGATCAATGACCACAATTCAAAATATGATTTTCTAACAATTAGCTGCTCCTATTCATGGTATTGATTGTGTAGAAATAGCATATCCATTTTTTAGCTACTAAGATAAAATCAGGACATATATAGATCATATTTTTGCTTCTCCCAAGAAAAATTTAAATGCCATTGATGTCCTGATGTGTTGTAGTGAATGAAATCGATGTCGGGGTATGTTCCTCCTGATTGTGATCATTGATTTCCAATGAGTACTATGCCAACATTCATAACCAACTTTGTTGAAGTGTAATTGAGGTGTCAGGAGAATTCAAGTCAGGTGGTTGCATCATTTTAGGGGTAAATTCTTGGCAGACTATAGTTTGATAGGGCTGATTTAGTATGAAACCCTAGTTTGGTTAGGGTTGGAAATTTAAAATTTGAATATGATTTATGCCTGCACTATAAAGGTAAATTTTGTATATTTTTTTGAGGTTCCATCCTCTAAACTTTTGTAAGTCTTCAATCTCAGTCTATATAGTGTTTTCTACATTTAGGAAGGATATGTTGTAACTTTTTGTGTATAATTACAATAGATGACCTTAATGTTCATTGCATTTTGTTCTAAAGTATCGTATCATCTCTATTATACTCTCTAATTTTGTACTCATTGTTGGCCTCCTACAATGATTTAACAACTAGCCCTTATAGCTATGATTTAGAGATTGAACATCTAATCTGAATAGCTATCTCAATCATCATGAAGGTTCATTTTACTTGTAAACCCAAGGACGTAGAATTGAAATGGGTCAGCACAGTATGTGCACTAGGAATCCATAATAGCCATATTCATTCTACAGCTAAGAAAGACATAATGTTGAAAGTAAATTGTGTGGAAATAAATAACATAAGTGTTGTGCATCAACCAATAACTATACTAAGCTAAAATGCATGAAAAATAAAAATCTGAGCAAACCAATAGGAAACTACTATGTCTGCTTTGGCTATAGGAACAGTCACATAATGGACTTCTAGTGGGTGCAGGAATAGTCAGTTGCTAGATTCTTAACTAATTGCTAAACCAAAAGTACTAACTAAGCTAAAGGATGCAATGCTCACCAAGTGGGCCCCCTTAGATGAGTATCCCTTAAGAAAAATAGACACTCAGATGCATGAACTTATAACTTCATTTTATTCATTGGAACGCATGAGTACAATCGAGCAACATAACTATATTACTAAAAAACTAAGAATGCGAGTACATCTTCAAATTAATCAACCTTCTTAGAAGGAGCATTCGAGTCTTATTTATAGGAAGAAAAATTACTAAATAACTAGCAAGGTGGTCAACTCCAACAAATTAGGAGGACACCACTTTAGGGAAAACATAAAAAGTGGAGAGGAAGTTATGCATGCATGGAATCTAGTCAAGCAAGTTGCCTTAACACAGATCTAGCATAACAATAGCTCCTATATTCGCTCAACAAACTATTAAGACCATTTACAAGGCAATTACAATGCTTCGATTTGAACTAGGAATTTCCATCCATTGAGAGTCTTCCCTCCATTGACCTTTGAATGATCACCTTGTTGACCTCGATTGCAAATGACCAGCTGGTACAATCTTCCTCAATTTTGTAGGCTCTAATTATCTACATAACAATATTAGTATGCACAACAATTGCATATATGTAACTATCTTAAAGTAACATTCATTAATCCACATGTAAAATTAACATAAACAGTTAATATAGCATGTCAATGTCATTTAAAGGATACAAAAATAAGTTTATCCCAATGTCTATGGTTTTGAGGAAATATCATAAAAAGGTCAATATCCAAGTATCATAGTCTATGACAACTACAACAAATGGATAATAAACTCTATCAAAATTGAGCCATAAACTAGACTCATCACTCCCCCCAACCTAAGGTTTTACTGGTCTTCCAACAAAGGAAGGGTTGTTCTTTTGCTTAGTTAATTCCCTAAAATTTGCAATTTCCAATTGTCCTACATCAGTTCTTGTAGTGTGTGAGTTAGGGTCCCAATAGAACACTTGTTGTCTGTCCAGCCTGCTCCATCTTTGTCTCTCTACAGCTATATCATATTGATAATAATTAAAATTTGGCACAGGCCATAATAGGATAGGTGGCTGAAAATTTAATGGAAGCCAAAATTGTCCCTTCATCCTTCTAATTTGTATATATCTATCAACCCTCTTGCATGTTGCAACATAGTTATACAGAGAGTGGGGCTCATCTTGTTTTAACTCATCAGTCAGACTGTTCCACCTTTGTGATAGATTTCCAATTATAGATTCCCCTATGGTTTTTGCTACCTTCTCATATTCTTTATAAATTGCTTCTCTCTCCAACAGAATCCTATTGTTATATCTTGGTTGGTAGAGAATTTTGTGCCAATCCCTAAAAATGTCTCCTCGATTTCTAAATTCAGCCATGATGGGCAGGGGAGTGTTGGATTCTATTTTCCTATAAGTCTTGAACTGTTGTCCCCAACTAATCTCATTTTGTATCCAAGACATAAATTCCCTTAATTGGACATCCCCAAAATACAATAATGGATTCTAATCATGATCTTGGGACAAAACATAATTATGCAAATACAATTCACACAACAAATTCTTCATTTCAGGAGGAGCAATCTGATAAGCATGGAAAAATTCAAGAGGAGTCTCAGTGAAAGGATTCAACCCTGAAATAATCCTTGCTAGTTTAAAATAAAGATTCTTCTCCTTCAAATATAGAACATAGACCCTTGGAGGAGTCTTGCACTCTAATATTTGAGGTACTAAGGCTGCTATATTGTCCACATTTTCCTTTAAAGCGACATTTTTTGTATTCTTATCTTCAATCTCTTCATCTCTCTTTTTAATTTCCTTATTCAGCCTGTGTTTCTCCTCTTTCCTCCTTTGCATCTCATTTCATAAGTTCATTGCTACCATGTGCATTGAAAAACAAAAGGGCCTATGTATTCCTACCAAAAAAATTCTTAGCATTGATGCTTGCTCTTCATATGGCCCTAGTTGTAGGGATTCTAATTGTTCAACCAATTTTGGTTGTAGGGGTACTAATTGTTCTCCCAGTTCTGGTTGTAGGGACTCTTTCTCTAGATCTTGCTCTTTCTGCAGGAGCTCCTAATTCTCCTCATACTCTTGAATTTCAACTTGTTCTACGATGGCAGAAAGCTCTGCCAACATTATATTTTCCACTTCCTCAAATATGTCTTTTTCTTCAACATTAACCTACCCCATTGGGGCTTCTATGTCCTCCCATAATGTTTATCTAGTCCTAGGGCTTCCCTACGAAGACATACCAACAACTAGTTCAACTGGTCTTATTTTTCTAGGAGGGATCTCATGTTTCTCTTCGACTACAGGAATAAAATTGTCAACATTCCATTTGTTAGAGCTTGGAACTTTCTTTTCTATCATTTTATTTTTAGCTTTTCCCTTTTGCATTTCTGCCTCTTTCCTTTGTGCCCTAGTTCGAATTAGGATTCCTAGGCAAACATCAACATCAAAATCTGAAGAACTTTCTTTTTTTGAATGTTGTGTCTCAGAAGAACTAATCTCAATAGTTTGTTTAGCTACAAGAGGGTTTACACTAGGGCCTGTGCTAGAAGTTGAGGCTCCAGGAGTGGCTTCAACAAAACTCACTCTCCTACTAGCCCTACAAGGTTGAGGCAAAACCCTAGGTCACAAATGCTTTGTTCTAAATTGATCAATATTCAAGGATTCTTCCCAAGTCATATCAGACAAATCATGCAGAGACTTCTCTACTAATAACTTGATCATACAATGGTGAGAAATAGAATTATCCCTACCTTTTTGGGTCTCAACCACCATGATTGAAAAAATGTGGTATAACACATTTGGCACAATCATCCTTCTCTCGTGCCTCATATGATTTAGGAGTTTGAAGTGCATAGAATGTAGATTCAACTGACAACCTTCACAAGTAAGGTACTTCACAATGTAAATAGCTACATGCTTCCATGGATCAATTAGAGAGGTTCTCTTCTCACCTTGCTTGTCCAAATTCAATTGGGGATCACTAGGTTCTGTAAATTCAGCCCTAGATGACCTGGTGTCTCTGGTAGTAGGGTAATGTTCACCATTGACAGACAACCTTGTAACTTCTACAATCCTCTCTTTAGTAGCTATTACCTCCAATCCTTTTTCTATGTCCTTTCCTTCAAAAAATGTCTGTGCAAATTCCAATATGATGTCTTCATTAAAACCATTAAGCTTTAGGAAATAATCTAACCATTCATAGTTTTTGAACTTGACCTGGAAAGGTGCATCATGCAGTAATACATCATGAACTGTGGGTTCTTTTTGAATTAACCCACCTCCCAATGTTCAGTTTCCTGTAATTACACAATCACTCTGCAAAGTTTCCCTTCCTACAATCTTCATCTGAAAGCCAAATTTCTCCTTTCTACAACACTGCTGAATTCCCAATGCTAGTGTTGTCTAAATTTTACCTTTTAGCGACTTAGGATGATGAAAAAAACAATAAAGGCAATAAAGGAGTAATAAATCAAACATATGATCAAGAAAAATGGTGGCAGTTGATGTCATCTCACACATACGAGCCATCGCCTCACTCATAATTTGAATTGGCTCAATTTAAACTTTGTTGACATGGACCAACATGGGCTAACACATGAACATGGTATTCACACTTCCCCCCCAACCTAAATTTGAGCATGTGTCCTCACATGTGAGATGGTAATGACAATTTGATAGGGGCGGGGAATAATCACATGCTATGGAGAATGTCTATAGTAATGTACAGTAATTAAATGAATGTACTCAAAGCATAATTAAGATGTAACAAATTGATGCGCACGTACCTAAATTTATGGAATATCTATTGCAAAGAATATGGAGGAAGTACCGGTCAGCTTTTAAGAAGTTAGTTGAGTAATTAATGAAAGTGGAGATGAGATGAAGTGAAGCTATGACGGTGTGATGGAAGAGAGAAAAAGGTGGAGATGGATGGGCAGATGGGTGAATGTACAAAGAAGTGGACTCCCACCAAAGTGGAAGTCTTTATTATGAAAATTTGCGTACCTTAGTTAGCCAGAAGGAGAGACACTAGGTCTACTTCCTTCGGCTACAGGAAGTTTGGGTGTTGGATGTTGATGAATTACTGTAGGAATTCCTCTTTGGAAGTTGGCTTATGATACAACCTGAGGCGATGACTGTTGAAAAGTAGCTTAAATCTGACAGGGTCGATGGCAGTGAGCTAAACAACACCATTGGGGAAGACTTCATCAACCTCATATGGTCCTAGCGACCTTGTCTACAATTTTCTTGCATTATCTTGATATCTTGAGTTGTAGTGTAGCACCCAATCACCTGGCTATAATTTTTTTTCCTTTATGAATTTATCATGCCACTTTATTCTCTGATTCTACACTATCTCTATGTGATGCAAGGCTGCCTTCCTCATCTCATCTAAGTTATTCAACTACATAATTTTGTCCTTTTGTGCTTCAAAGATATCCATCTCTAAGTCTAGTGTAGTCCTAAAAGTCTTATGCTCAAATTCAATGGGCATGATAGTTGTATTTCCATACAACAACTCAAAAGGAGTGAAGCTTGTGGTTGTTTTCCAGGTGATCTGATAGGCCCAAATAGCTTTTGGGAGCTTGTTTGTCCAATCTTCCTATGGTTAGCCACTGTTTTGGTTAGAATGGCTTCAATTTCCCTATTAGTCACCTCAACTTGGCCATTGGCCTGAGGGTGATAAGTATTAGACTTCCTATGCCTTATGTTGTACTCATTGACCAGTGTTGTAACAAGAGTTGAGGTGAATTGAGCCCCTTGATCAGTCACTATCTCTCTAGGAACCCCATACTGTGTGACAATTTCCTCATAAAGAAATTTTGCAACCTTATTATCTCTTGCATGCTTCATGGCCTTAATTTCTGCCCACTTGTTTACATAATCAGTGCATAATGAGATATAGGATTTACCATTTGATGGAAGATCAATGGGTCCTACAAAATCCAATCTCCATTTGTCAAATGGAGTAATTAGTACTTGGAGGTAAAGGGCCATCTCATCAAATTTGGTTAGTCAACCCATCCTCTAGAATCTGTCACACTTCCTTGTATATTTCCCTACATCCTTATGGAGTGTGGGCCAATAATATCCTATGTTCAAAATCTTCATTGTTGTCCTCTTGGCTGCAAAATGCCCTCCACAGGGTTCATTGTGGCATGCTTGCAAAATATCATATGTCTCATCTTCCCTCACACATCTCCTCATGACATGGTCTAGTCTAGTGTAAAACAAGCATCCTGCAATCCATGAGAAAGGAAAATATTTTTCAATGAGTACCCTTCTCTCTTTTGGAGAGAAATGAGGAGGAACTCTCCCTATGACAAAATAATTAGCTATGTCAACATACCATGGTGTATGCACACTGATGGAAAATAAGTGTTCATTAGGGAAAGAGTCATCAATGAATTGATTGTCCTCTGATGTGGTTAGTCTTGAAAGAAAGTATGCAACAACATTGGCCTTCCCTGGTTTATCCACAATAGTTATGTCAAACTACTACATTAGCTATAACCATCTTGTTAGCCTACCTGAGATCAGGGGTTTATTCATGAGGTACTTAATGGCTGCATGATTTGTGTGAACAAATATTTGATAGCCTATTATGTAGTGCCTAAATTTTTTAAGGGAATAAATTACTACCAAAATTTATTTTTCTGTCACTGTATAGTTGAATTAAGCTCCTTGTAGGTTCTTTCTAACAAAATAAATAGCATTTTCAATAGCTCCTTCTTTCTATCCAAAAAAACTTCTATAGCATAGTCTGATGCATCTATATGAATGTGGAAAGGAAGCTCCCAATTTGGACCTTTGAGTATAGGAGCATTAGTTAAGGCTGCTTGAGATCAGAGAATGCCTTGTCACAATCCTTTGTCCATTTAAACTCAACATCTTTAGTGAGAATATTGTACAATTTGGTGTTGCTATTTTGCTGAAATCCTTGATGAAACACCTATAGTAACTTGCATGGCCCAAGAAACTCCTAACATCTTTTTTTTTTCAGGTGTACGAAGATTTCTGATCACCTCAATCTTAGTAGGGTCTACTTGAATTCCTTTGTGAGAGATGTAGTGGCCAAGGACTACACCGTCCTACATCATCATGATGCACTTTTCACTGTTTAAAGACAGATTATGGTATTCACATCTTTGTAAGACTCTCTTGAGATTTTCCAATGATTCATTGAAATTGCCACCATAGGTAGTAAAATCATCCATATAAATTTCTATGCAATCATGAGAGATATCTGAAAATATGCTAATGATCACCCTCTGAAAAGTTGCAGGTGCATTGCATAAGCCAAATGGAATTACTGAGTAGGCATAGGTTCCCCATGGATAGGTAAAGGTGGTCTTTTCTTAGTTCTTAGGTGCAATTTGGATCTGGTTATACCCACTAAATCCATCTAGAAAAGAAAAGTATGACTTTCCTACAAGTGAATCTAGAACTTGGTCTATGAAAGGAAGGGAAATGGTCCTTTTTGGTGGTAGCATTAAGTTCCCTATAATGAACACAAACTCACCACTTCCCTCCCTTTTTGGGCACAATCACAAATGGAGACACCTACTAGCTATCTGAGATGGGGTAGATAAATCTGTTGGAAAAGTATGCCTCAATCATCACAGGATGAAACCTCCATTGGAGTCAAGTCGATGTGACATCTTCTATGTCTGGCCGACTAGCAGTTTGGAACATCATGTTTTGTACAGGTTGTTGTGACCTAGCTTTTGTCTTGCCAAATGCTTTCATTGTGGAGTCTATTGTTGTGACATAGAATAGTCGTTGTAACCTCTCACCACATGGAGACCTCTGGCCGACAAGCCATTCAATCAGGCGTCGGGAAGACTCATAGCGATCGAGGGCTTTAGAGTGACTTCAACACTCGGGGAGAAGTCGCAACGAATAGTGAATGTCTCACCGATAGGAATACATATGATGTCTTCATAATAACATAAAGATCCCGGTGTGAGGTCTTAGCGATAGATGAAAGTCATGCCGATGGGGACACACTCGGGAGTCATCGATGTAACACTAAAGTTTCGTTATGAAGTTTGGGCGAAGTGTTAATGTCTTGCCGATGTTAAAGTTATATTTCAGTGTGACTCCAGGCGACGAGTGGCGGTCTCGGTATAACTTAAAGACCTCAGAGTAAAGTCTTAATGAAGGATGAATGTCTTGGCGACTGTTGTTGTCTTCGGGGAGACATAAGAGAGCTCGATGAAACCTTTTGGCGAAAGGTATGTCTTTCTGATCATTTGGTGCTCGGTGAAACATAAGGGACATGGCGTGAGGTCTTGGCGAAGAACGATAGTCACGTTGAATGGTAAACTCACATCTATGAGACTTTTGGACCTCGCTATGATCTCTTGGCGACATCGATATGAAGCTTTTAGGGCATCAGGGAGACACTTCTTGTGTCTCACTGACATGACGATACAATGTGGAGTCTGTTGATCGTTTGACCATCCTATGTGGAGTCTCATGGACCAATAGGAGAAATTGAATCTAAACAGTTGGAAGATTGTTCATTGCAACGGTTCTGTGAGGAAGCTCGATAGACAGAGATCGACATGGATATACTTGGTGATTGCAGATTGTGATCAGTTGGTTCAAAGGCTGGTTGCATCGATGGATTACTGGGTGGTTGTATGATCAGTAAATGTAATCTAATCTGTAATGACTATATTTTGAAAGGTTTCTATACAAGATTGTTCATGGTGAATGTTGTTGTAAACAGACATCTGAAAGATAAGTCTGAAACTTGTATGTAATTATTTGTTACTATAATACAAAGTGACTTCTCTTGGTGTGGTGGGTTTTTCTTCCGTAAGGGTTTTCCCACGTATATCTGGTGTTCTTGTGTGATTGTCAAATACTTTGTTTCTGTTATCTACTTCATAGTACATCTTAATTGGACTTTATGTGTAAATTTTAAATTCTATCTACATTCTTTCCTGAGGTATTAGTGTTAGGAGAATTGTTTCCACATCTAATTTTCCTTACAAAATCCTGCATCTAGCAATTTTTGTAGTTCCCCTTTTACAATTTCTCTTAATGCAGGGTTAATTCTTCTTTGCATCTACCTCACTGGTGTACAATCATCTCTTATATATATCCTATGAGTGCAAAGATTAGGGTCCAATCCCTTCATGTCATGATAGTCCCACACAAATGCATGCTGGTGGGTCCTTAGTAAGTTTGTCAATGACAACTGTTGTTCTTCACTCAGTTTGCTATTAATATTTAGATATTTTCCCTCTAACACTTTCACTTGTGTAGTTAACTCTATCATAGATGCTTCACCAATGCTTGGTATCTTGATTTCATGTGGCACCAATGTATGAGACATACCTGTTGTTGTAGGAAATTCAATTGTAGGAAGAGCGGGTCAAAGTTCCTTTACTAAATCAGCAGAACGAGATGCATGAGAGGATGAGTCTTCCTGCACCTCACAATGGTTCTAAATTATGTTATACAACACTTCGTCTTCATCATAAAGCTACATGAAAGAAATTTTTCCTAACGTCATAAGTTGTGCCACATAATTAACTTCCTCAGCCTCTTCACCAACATGTGTCCATACATGATTATCTATATCATGGGATGGTTGAGAAAGAGGGTAGAGAACAAGCTTTCCAGTTCTCTTTCCATTAGAAATGGTCATGTCTCCTATCTGACTCCAATATAGGAATTTGATGTTGTGAACCATGGCCTTCCTAGAATAATAGGGTACCTGCCTAGTGTAGCTTTAGGAGAAAGAATCATGAAATCTACTGGGTACTCCCAAGAGTCTAGAGTCACCACAAGGTCCTCTACTATACCATCAAGTCTAACAATTGAACTATCAGCAAGCTACAAGACAGTAGGAGTAGGTCTCATGCTTGTAACATTTAGTTGTTGTAGGATATCCTTGGTCATTACATTTATATCTACCCCCAAATCAATCAAAGCATTCTTTATTTGAATCCCATTTATAACAACTCCTACCACATGATTACTTAGGTCATTGTATTTAGGAATAGTCACTTCCCAAAGCATGATGTCATCCAACTGTCCCACCACATGAACCGTAGTGGGGGCTTTCTTCTTCCTACCTAGCTTCTTAAGGCATGCTTCCTTAATTGACTAGCCATATATAGGAACATATTTTATGGCTTGAAATAAGGGTATATTAACACATATATGCTTCAACTAGTCTAGAATTTCAAAGGTTGGTTCCTCCCTCTCTTCCTTTTGTTTAGCAATTTCCAACCTCTGAGGAAGTGGTGGTTCTTGTTTAGTCTACTTGACTGGGACTGGTTCATTATTTTTAGGTGCACTTGGTTGAATGGGGTCATTTAGATGCTCCTCTTCTTCCACAGGAAGCTCAATGATAATGGGTGTGGAAGGAGATGGAAAAGTAGTTCCTAAACACAATTGGATGTCACTTACACTCACAAAATATGTAGAGAATTGATTTGGATCAGCAAAGTAGAATGGTTGTTGTTGTGGTTTGTTATTTGGGTTAGGTGTGGGCTGAGCTAGTAGTTGAGTGGGTTTAGGTGTATTTGAACTTGAACTAGCAGGAAGAGGCATGATAGCAGGTTTTTGGGGTTGAGAAGGTGGTTGCATGTAACTGGTTGTCTGATTTGGCCATTATTGTCCTCCCCTCCATTGGGATGTTTGCTGCTAGTTTCCTGGAGATGGTTGCCAATTTCCTTGAAACTGTTGCCACTAGGGTGGAGATTTTTGGTGATTGGGACAAGTATTTGGAGGGTTATTCAAATCTTGTGATGGATATCCTCCATAATTGGATGGATATGGGGGCTGCCATTGGTTACTAAATGAATAAGAATTGAAATATGGCCCAGCAAAAGATAGTGGATCTGGTGGCATACCTTGTCTTGGATCCCATGGAATCCTTTGTGCAATGTAGTAGATTTGGTCATCTTCACCCTGGATTGGCTTGAACTCAAGTGGAATCTACTTATTATCAATATTAGCTACCATCTTGCATCTACAGTCCTTCTTCTTTTGTCTACAATGAGGGCAATATTCTTCCAACATTGTCTCTGCCTCCTATTGTTTCTTCTTTTCCTGAAGTGTATCCAACTAAGTAGCGAGATTGTTTATGATGTCTTGCTTGAAATCTACTAGTAAGTGAGTAATCTCCATTCTTGAAACTCCACTGGTAGATGATTTACCCATAGAGGATTGGTAAGCCCTCACTTTCTTTGAAGCTTCCCTAGAATAGTTATGACATATCTTCTTGATATCCTCCCAAGGAACTTGGTTGATATCTCCTTCTCCCATTAGGTCCAAGGCATTAGTGCACCTATCATTAATTCCTCTTAGGAAAAATAGCTTTTGTGATTCTTCATTGAGTGTATGGTGTCGAGATTTATGTAGGAAAAATAGAAACCTTGAAATGTAATCCTCTAGGATCTCATCTTCCTTTTGTTACATCTTGAAAATGTCATCTCCCCTAATGTCATTGGCCCTATAGTATTCCTTGTACTTCTCAAGGAAATTTGTTTTCGTGTCCTCCCAAGTCTCCACAATATTTTTCCCTAGGCTCATAAACCATCTTAATGCAACTTCTTTCAAGGTAGTAGGGAATAGCTTAAGCCTATGGGAATCAGTGGTATAGTCATAACTCCTATAGAGTATATCAAACTTGAACAAGAAGGTATCAAGATCTTCTGTGACAATTCCATAGAACTTAGGAAGGACTAAAGCAAGGATATTTTTTAGGTTGTCAACTTCATTCTGATGAGAAATGGGGAAAGGAAAATCTAGTTGGTTAGGTCTGTTTCTATTTGCCTCACCCATGTCTACCTAATGTAGTTCCAAAGCAAAGGGATTCTCAATCTGATTTTGGTCTTTAGAGGAAATTTTAGAGCTGGTCAGATTAGGAAATGCATCAGCAAAGGGGTGTGGCTCTTCTTCATCTTCATCTCTTGGCATATTTTGATGCTCAACTAGCTGGAATGGATCAGGGTTATTCAGAAGGAATCTCCCATGAGCATCTCTCCTCCTTCCTCTATGCATACAATATCAACTCAATACCAGCCAGCTCACACAAAGAATTGGCAAAAGAATAGTGGATGACTACTTTTCTAAATGAGGGGTATACTAAGAAAAAACTTGTAGAAATACTACAACAGGAAAGAAACTATCAATCACTCCAAAGAACTCCCTAGTTTGACACCATCCCCAACAATGGTGCCAAAAATGTTGGCCTCCTACAATGATTTAACAACTAAAGCCCTTACAGCTTTGATTTAGAGATTGGACATCTAATCTGAATAGCTATCTCAATCATCATGAAGGTGCATTTAACTTGTCAACCCAGGGACATAGACTTGAAATGGGTCAGCACAATATGTGCACTAGGAATCCATAGTAGCCATATTCATTCTATAGCTAAGAAAGACATAATGCTGAAAGTAAATTGCGTGGAAAGAAATAACATAAGTGATGTGCATCAACCAATAACTATACTAAGTTTAAATGCATGACATAAATGAAAATCTAAGAAAACAAACAAGAAACTACTCTATCTACTTTGGGTGTAGAAATAGTCATAGAATGGAATTCTAGTGGCTGCAGGATCAGTCAGTTGCCAAATTCTTAACTAATTGTTGAACAGAAAGTACTAACTAAGCTAAATGTTGGAATGTTCACCAAGTGGGACCCCTTGGATGAGTATCCCTTAAGTTGTATATACACTCATAGCACAAACTTATAGCTTCATTTTATTCATTGGAAAGCATGAGTACAATCGAGCAACATAACTATATTACTAAAAAACTAAGAATGCGAGTACATCATCAGATTAATAAACCTTCTAAGAAGGAGCATTCGAGTCTTATTTATAGGAAGAAAAGATACTAACTAACTACCTAGTAAGGCGGTCAACTCCAATAGATTATGAGGACACCACTTTAGGGAAAGCATAAAAAGTGGAGAGGAGGTTATGCATGCATGGAATCTGGTCAAGCGATTTTCCTTAATGCAAATCGAGCATAACAATAGCTCCTATATTCACTCAACAAACTATTAAGACCATTTACAAGGAAATTAAAATGCTTCAATTTGAACTAGGAATCTCCCTCCATTGAGAGTCTTCCCTCCATTAACCTTTGAATGATCACCTTGTTGACCTTGATGGAAAATGACTAGCTGGCATAATCTTCCTCAATTTTGTAGGCTCTAATTATCTACATAAAAATATTAGTATGCACAATAATTGCATATATGTAACTATCTTAAAATAGCATTCATTAATCCACATGTAAAATTAACATAGATAGTTCATATAGCATGTCAATGTCATTTAAAAGTTACAAAAAAAAGCTTATGCCTAATGTCTATGGTTTTGAGGAAATATCATAAAAAGTTCAATATCCAAGTATCAAAGTCTATGACAACTACAACAAATGGATAATAAACTCTATCAAAATTGAGCCATAAATTGGACTCATCACTCACTATCTTTGAATCAATATAATCAAGGATTTTTTTTGGTTCTCAATCACATTTACTAATCTTGAATGTTTGATTTGTTAGTTTCTATTCAAGGAGCATAGTAATTTCTTTCAAGTCATATGTTAAGGTAGTGATGATACAATAGAGATTTCAAAGAAGTTGATAGTTTTGTTCTTTTCTTGGTTTCTTGTTGTAAGGTAGCAAGTTTATAAGAAGCTAGGTTGGGTCTATTGTAAGAGTGTTACTTCATTTCTAGAGTCTGTGTCGATGAGGCACTGGTTAGTCCATGATCCATAAGCCTAAGTCTGAGGTAGATCCAATTTAAATTCATAAGAAAACTTTTTAATTTCCTTTATTTGCTTTTATGTTTATTTCCATACTACCAAAGATATTGAAGACAAGGGAGAGTAGTGTAGATGATTTACCCCATTGTAGTATGATGATCAACATTAATGCATAGGGATACCCACCTTGGTCCTGTAGAGCCTAAAGTGTAGAGGAGAGGCTTTCCAAATGGTCATCTCCTATTTTTTCCACTAACCTAGGGTCCATGAGTATAAGGAGTAGCTACCCTTTAGGAGATACTAGACCATCATCTGGGACATCCAACAGTTGTTATGCTTAGATGAATCACAAGCAAACCATGTGTTGAAGGAGATGCATGAACGAGTCTGTGGAGGAAATTTTTTGGCCAAGACCACTGCCCACAAGATTCTAAGAGCTGGATACTACTAGCCTAGGGTCTTCAATGACTCTTTTGCTTATGTGTGAAAGTGTGAAGCTTGCCAAAGGTTTTCTAGAAAAGTGAACTATCAGGGAGCACTACCGCTTAGACCAATGCAAGTTGAAGCTCCATTTCATCAATGGGGGATTGATTTCATTGGAGAAATACCAGAGAACTCTAGTAGAGGCCATAAATGGATTTTAGTGGCAACTGACTATTTTATAAAATGGATAGAAGCCATCCCTACAAAAAAAGCCACTAGTAAGGTGGTGATAAAATTTTTGATGGAGAATATCATCACTAGATTTGGAACACATATGAGGATAGTCATAGACAATGGTATGTGCTTTAGATCAGAAGAGTTCAAAAGGTTCTATGAAACATATGGCATAACAATTTTTTATGCATCTCCATATCATCCACAAGCAAATGGAAAGACTGAATCAAGCAACAAGGGTATCCTAAAGATAATTAAAAGGATGGTGAACAACAATAAAAAGTCTTGGGATTCCAAATTGAGGCTAGTGGTCTAGGTAGATAGAATCATAGTGAAGAATTCAACTGGAAAATCACCTTTTGAATTAGTTTATGGGACACAAGGAAGGATTCCCATGAAGAACCTTTTAATAGTATATAAGTTTATGCTCCAAGAATACTTGGATATCCCTGAGCCCGTGGAAGATAGAATGGAGCAGTTGGGAGAATTGGATGAGATTAGAAGCTTGGTCTGAGAGTGTAACACAAAAATGTAGTCACAAATGAAGTACTTGTTTGACAAAAAGGAAAAAGATCAAAAATTTGAAGTGAATGACATGGTCCTATTATGGAATTCTAGATGCCAAGATAAAGAGAAGCATGGGAAGTTTGAGGATCTTTGGATAGGACCATTTTTTGTCACAAGCAAAGGTGGTGAAGATTCTTATTATCTTCAAAATATGTCAAGAGAAGATCAGGAATTGCCAGTGCATGGACAATTCCTAAAAAACTTCTTTTCTTAAAAAACAATTTTCCATGCACAGTAGCTTTAGGTTCCCCTTCCCCCCCATCCCATCTAACCACATTCACCCATGGTTTGTCTCCTAGAGATCATTTATGGATTCTTGCAATAACCTCACGTTCATTCATCCCCAACCGGAGCCACTATTAGAGCTAAAAAATCTACCTTGGTTTTTACATGCTTTCATTCTTATTTATTGTTCCATTTCCATCATAAATGCCCATTTCCCTTGATCATTTACTATTTTTAACCAAAAAATTTGTACATAGCTCACAAAATAAAGCCTTTCATTATCAATTTGAAATAAATTTCTTTCTACAAGCACTCCCTTGGCAGCACAACGTATGTCACCAAGATAATGCTATATCAAAGAAAGCTTCACCATAGTCTCCTCGACAAGATCAATAAAAATCTGATGAAATTTTTTATCAGACCCTCATGCTTTGAGGTGACATACTTGAATGTCTCTCTAACAACCCAAAGAGCAATATATCAAAAAGACCTGGATGCATTGGAGAGAAAAGTTAACTTGTCTCTTTGACAAGACACAATAACATCGATACTCTACGGATATAGTCCATTATTTTGCATTCAGAAAATAGAAAAACATATCTTGGACATCGAGAGATTATTATAAAATAAATGATAAATTACTGACAAGAACATGGTCGGGCAAGTACAATGGAAATATCGAAGAGACATCAGTGTGTCAGGGTGAGAAATGAAGAAGTCTCTTCAACACCGCAAGAACAAGTAAGAAAAATATGTCAGAGAGACACAAAGGCATCAAACATAAATTGATAAAATTCTCTTTGAATTTCTAACAATAGGAACATAGCTACAAGCATACATTGTCGATGAGACCATATGACATCGAAGGGAGATAATCACGGGTCTCTTCAACATTTTAAAGATACAAAAGAGGTTATTTGAAGAAAGCTATTGAAAGGAGGAACACGGGTATGTCGTGGAGACATAAGCTTATCTGTAGGAAATGTTCACTAGTCTCATTAACATTCAGTTATCAAGAGTACAAGGAAGGATGAACTTGAAGTGCAGCCATCGAAGAGACCTTGCGAGATCGAAGAGAGAAACTCAAATGTCTCTTTGACATTTTGAAAAGGGACCAACGACACATTGAGGAAAGAAAAATTAAGGTCTCTTTGACATTATGAAATAATTTTTGACCCGGTTGACATGACTAATGAGGTCATCGAAGAGATAACTACCATTAATATTGAAATTGATTTAGAAAGGTGGCACGAGCACCATTTATGAACCAGAGCTGCTTCAAGTGAGCCAAATATCGATATACTTGACTCTTGAGAAATTGAAAAACACTTCAAATTATGGCTAAAAATCAAGAAGACGAAGTTGGACGACAATGAGCAACTCAAAAAATCATAGTGTCCATTCAAGTAATTCCTCTTGGCCCAACTAAATGTGTTCTATAAAAATTTGCTCAAAGTACTATACAAGTATGGTTTTGAGATGGATAAAACCCTAGAAAAACCAAAAGAGGCATAAAACATAATCTAGGCCATTAAACCAAGACTTAACAGATCAGTATCTCGGGTCTAGACCAAAATCTAGGAGAATAGTGTAAACCCACAAAAGTGGTTTACAATTTGAGTGAGGAAGGAAAAGTTGCAAAAAATGACCCCATGCAAACAATTTTGGTTTTTGGGGTTCGAATGAACCCTTTGGTTCGAGTGAACCAAAAGAGGGTTTGAATGAACCCTGGTCAAGGGAACCAATTAAATGCAAGGTCCCACCATTCTCGCCAAAAAATACAAAGAAAACATTTTTTAAAAGTGGGTTTGAATGAACCCTTGTTCGAGCGAACCCCTTGGGGTTCGCTCGAACCCCCCTTTTCCTACCTTCTCACCCTCAGGCACCAAAAAACTCCAAAATTTTGTGCTTCAAAGCTCGGGTTGAGGATGAAAATTGAGGAGACTTCATAGACCCAACTAGATGATGGTAGTCCTTAGAACGAGCTATCCAACGCGTTATATGGTCTGCCTATGTCTAAATTGTAATTGGTTTGACTTCAAAACTTGATTAAGGAAAAAATATTCAATAAAACACTATCAAGCCAATTGGAAGCACTAGATATTGTAGTTACAAATCTAAATTTTTTAAAAAATAGAATTTTATCCTTCATGGAAAAAAAGTTATGTGTTATATAGTGAGCATCACTCCTTAAAAATGTTGTATACTGAAAATAAAACTAGTTTTCGAAGGAGATGGATAAAGAAGTACAATCTAATTCTAAAAATTTTGAAAAAAATATATTTAGAATCTAGAGACAAAATTTCACAAATCACTAGTTTGCATCATCTTCAAATTCCTCACGGTTTAGCTGCTATAAGTGCCTGAAAGTGAAGATTTAGTTAGAAAAAATTATTTCAGTGTCTAGTTTGGCCAAAAATTGTAAACCAATATTGTGGGATCACCTAATAGCTCAATTAAATCCTTCATGTGAAACATTACAAGATAAGCACAAAAATATTGGAGATGTCTAGACTCTGCAGAGAGGCTATGATCTATTTATATATCATTACAGAAAGAAATACAGACATAGACCTATCTCGAATCCATGGAACATGAATTTGGAAAAGTTGGTGATGCCTAATGTGTTTGTCAATGTGGAACTAGTTAAGGAACTAGCTAAATATTATAACCCTAAAATGAGGGCAACCTATTCCCACAATGGTTCACAATTTATTATCATAACACGAGATTATATCTGCATGGTTTTTCAACTTGACACATCCATGAAAACAAAATTGAGGATAAGAGATCTATTGGAAGAGTATCAGAACATGGATATAAGTTATAAGAGGTTTAAATTACCTCTCCATAGAGCCAAAGGCCCAAGAAAGCAACTTAGAAGATTCTCTAGTGATGAAAGACCCCCATTTCCTGTGGATTCATTTGAAGAATACTACCAACTGTGCACCTACTATTTAGCTGGCCAAGTCCTAGGAATTGATGCTCCTACTGTGATGGATATAGCTCCCATGGTTCTAGCCGTAGATATCCAAAGCCAGGATGTTAGGCCCTACGATTATGCAAAAAATGTGTTTGGAGTCATTAATACTTCTCTTTCTGCCATAAAGAATAATAGTGATGTCATCAGCTTTAAGCATTATTCTCTGCTCATGCATATGATACTATATGAAGGACAAGCAATGGGAATGTGGGGAGAGAAATTAAGATTCAAAGATTTGGATAGTGATGAGAAATATAGACCAATTCAGTTGTGGACGTCCATATGGGATAGTAGATCTAGGAGATCCCACTATCTATATTTTCAAGAATATTTTATCAAACCTTTGTATAAGTTGCTTGGCCATAAATGTGATTACAATTTTTTCCCAAAGGCACAAATATTCCTTAGACCAAAGGAGAAAAACCCTAAGGGAAAGGTGAACCATAATTGGGGGGACTGGTATGCATTTGAAAATTGCACTGTGATAAGAGTATATGGATTTGAAGCAGCCCTATTTTTACTACCTAAGATTGTACTCGATAGGGTTGCATACCTTGAGATTGTGAGGCAATTGGCCTATTCAGCCTTCATGCACCTCAAAATCTATGGGAGGCAATCTTTCATGCCTTCTACTCTATGTTTTGGTGACTTTACTAGCATTGGTGATACAAGGTATGAATCAATTGGTAGCAAAACAGATTATTATAGCTTTCCATTGGGAAATAAGAGGGAGAAATTTGACCCTGGCACTTCATTTATGATGCCAAGATCTCATAGATACTGAAGGGATATGCACATGAATTCTTTGTGGATGATGTCATTAGAAATTATGATGAAACTCAAGTGATGATGAGGAAGGATCCTTACAATAGAATAGTTATGGCTGAGGCTTGGAGAAGAAGCAATAATCCATTATATTTAGAAGCTTTTCATGAAATACAAGGCCTTACAAAAAGTATTGAGCAATTGATCCTACATGAAGAAGAATTGACTAAAGATGTACCTCTCATAGCTTTTGAAAGAAGAAGAGATACTGGTTCTAGGAAACAAGCTGAGAACATAGTACCTTTAATTCATTTATCACCATAGCCTACTCTAGAGGTGAGAATTTTAGCTAGCACTCCTATTATTATTGAAGATGACATTGAGGAAGAGAACAAGGTTACACATATCATCATTCCCATTGTTCACCAATATGAAGTGCCACCAAAGAGGAATGTGATCACCTTTGAGGCTTCTAATGAATTTTCTAATGATGTGATACATCATGCTAGCTAGGAGTTCATTGAAAATGATACATTTATTTGAACCCCTAAGTTTAAAACCTTCATCTATGAGTACAAAGGAAGAATGATCAAAGAAAAGCTAAAAGAAATCAGCCTTGAGCAAGAAGTGGATGCCTTGAAGTAACTCCAATATGAGGTTGATAGAGAAATGGATAATATGACTCCTCAAAGAGTAAGGGAATTACTAAAAGAAGTTGGGGTCATGCTTCTTCCATGGTGGGGCATCAACTTAGCCATAGTGTTTGATAGTTTTCTAAAAAGAGAAAATAAGGCCTTGCAATTAACAGATGAGGCCAGTGATAAGATATACACTCGATCAAGATATAATCTTGATAATAGTACTCTACAGATTTGGGGCCTTTACCCATCAGGAAAGAGGCCTTCCCTCATCAATAATCATGGTCAAATATTTGGTCACCTTCTAGTACAGAGAGTAGGGGATACATACCCTATGGAGACTGCTGATCTAAATGTAAATGTGGCCAAGTTTACCAAGGCTCAAATTTAGAAGCTAGTTAGAGATAATAAGGGGTTGGTTGATGAGAATGAGAGGTTGAAGCAAGATGTGATCAACTACAAAGATAGAATGCCTTCCTCCTCAAGACCTTACTCACCATTGATTGAATGTGAAAGAAAAGTGCTTGAAGCAATGTTTGAGACTACCTATTGGAAGAAAAAATATGAAATGATTCAAAAAGGGCAAGAGGAATTGAAGAAAAAATTAAAAACCACAATATTTGAAATGGCATCAAAATTGATGTGTAAGAGATTTGATGATATAATTAAAATTGTTGACAAAGTATAGGTTATCCATGAGAAAACATATACATCTTTGCTAGAACATAATAGGTTGTGTGATAGAATGAAGGAGGTGGAACTACCGATAAAGGAAAAGAAAGGAGATAACAAAAGTGTGCTTCAAGAATATCAGGAGCTTATAAACACACATTTCAACTTCCATAACATATTGACACAAGAATTGAGTGGTTTCAATTAGTCACTAAGTATGGCTCTGCCAAATTTCTTTGAGGAAACAAACTTAAAACATCAAGATGTATGGAAAGAGGAGATAGCCCAGTATTTGTTGATAGCTCTTGATGAAATTAACAATGAAGATAAGGTGCTCGAAAAAACACATGTAACTAGGAAAAATATTTGAACTTGAATATCCAATGAAGGATATCCTAAATAATGCAAACACTTATGCAAAGATAGGATATATTGAACATGTGTCAAAGATTAACTTATTCATTGCACGGGTCAAGTAAGAAGTGATAGGGTATCAAAGTTTGGTAGCCACAGGTACATTATCATGGAGCATGAGCCTTGAACAGGTCTTAGGTGATCACAGGAACTTGTTGGAGACTAGCAAATCATGGTGCATCAACCAACAAACTACTAAGTTTTTATGTTTATGTTAATCAAGTTTCTAGTTATCAAATGACATACCTTTTTGTAATGGGTCTGTAGCTTGTTGCTTCTCATATAAAAAGGAAAACCAAGGCCCAATTTTAAGATATCATTATAATCATCATTATCATCATCATCATTAGCAGTAGATAGGTTTCATTAGTATAGCATGTATTTCATTCATCCATTCCATATCTAAGAAACTAAATTGCTATTAATATACATCTTTTGAAGCAATATAATGGAGAAGATTGTTTATAATCGGTGATTTACTTCCAATGTTCAACTATTTTGTTAGTATTCATTCTTATGTGTTGTTGTGTTTTCTCCAAAGTGGTTCTCTTAAGTTATTCAAATTTATCCAATTTTTTAGGACACATTTTTTGTTGTTGTGTGATTTTTTTGATTGGGATTTGGTTAGAGTGAATTAAAATTCTTTCAAGTAATTCATTTTATTTTGTTCCTGCAAGGGCTTAAAATCCTTTTAAAGTGGTTATTTTTATTGGTTTCCCTTAAGTTAAGAATTAAAAATCCTTTCATGCTATCACAATAATTTGGGAGGATAACACTGGGATTCATAAAGAAGAGTACATTAACTCACTAACCTGCACATTTGTACAAGGTACAAACATCTAAAAGTGCCCAATAGTTAGAGTTAAGCTAAGGAGTAGATCTACCTACCTTACATATCTATCTCCACCATCATCATCCACCCCTCGATTCCATTCACCCAATAGGATTAGGAACTAGTCCATCTTAGAACATTTATACAAACTCTCTTTATATATTTGACTCTCAAAACATTTACTGTAGGAGCTAGTCATTAGCCTTGCATCTACTTCAAGCCCACATGCCATTGTGAGTAGATTGCCAAAATTAGAGACCATATTTAAACCTTCAAATTTTCCTTATCATCTAGGTACACCCACCTTGGTTTATCAGAGCCCAAAGAGTAGGGGGTTATCAACCATATTCACCCTATTTGTTAGCCAAAAATGTACTAAGAGATTGGCACCCCCTTATGGTTTTAAAACCTGCATTTTTGAGACCTAACAGAACCTACACCTTTTGAACGCTTTACTACTCCTAACACATCCTTTTTGAAAAAGGAAAGAGTTTGTAGTTAGAAGAAGAAAGTGATCACAACATAGTGATCAAACCAAAGAAGAATAAATCACAAATGCATGAACATCAAAAGATTAAGCTACAATAGTTATATGAGCCTCCTGAATCTTGTTATAACTCATTACAACTATCTAAAACTTAGATAATCTTCTATACTCTTTTGCGTTGGAAATTGATCACATTACCACCTGAATGTGCAAACTTGACCAAACAACAAACTAATAAGAATGAACCATATTGACCTTATCATAGATTCCTTGGCCATCACACCAAAAATTGTCATCTTTTAAAGAAAGTATTGAATAATTTTACACCCTCTAAGAAACAAACTTAAAAAGCATGTCCCTTTGCTCCTTTCCATGTAATAGTTGTAGGGTCATAGTATTCTCACTATTACATGTTATAAATTCATTGCAAATCATTCTCTTTATCACAAGGATCTCATTCTCATCACCTATCTCAACTCATCCTTGTCTCACACCTGGTGGGTGCAAGGGGTTAGTTAGCCTTGTCCTAGTTTTGACACTTGATGTTGTCCCTTTGGCTAGTTGTCTACCTTCCATTTATACTGACCGAGATTGGGATGTAGACGACCTACTATAGGTTGACTCGCATGTTCCATACTAGTATTTTTCTTTGTTTTTCTTTGTCATGTTTCTTTCATGTGATTGCATGGGCATAATGTGATCCTCCATATTGTTTTGTTTGATCTCTCTCTCTCTCTCTCTGTGCATTCCTCTATATGTACCTACATTTTTCTCTATGTATTTTTTTTTTCACTTTTCTTGTGTTTTCCTTTTGGGGATGATGCAAGGTTTTAAGACATTTAGGTCTCTTCCATGTTGACCTAAAAAATATTTTTCTTTTTTTTTAATCTTTATGTGTCATTCTTCCAATTTTATGTGTAATTGGGGAATGGTGACATTTCTGAGCTTTATAGCAACATTGTAGCAAAGACATACTGACCTTGAATCCATAGATCCCTTATGTATTTATGGGAGCAACCCCTCTCTCCTTATTCATGATGTAGCTTTATTTCAAAAAAATATGGCTTGGCATAAGGTTTTTCGAGGAAAGCTCTGATGTATTATGAGTAAACATTAACTACTTTAAAAAAAATACTCACAACAATGGTGTTAGCAATTGCTTTAAAGTGGGGGCATACATCAATGGCATTTTTTGACATTTTGCATATTTCATGGTATGATTTTCTTTTTCTTATGATGCATCTTTTTCTTCATGGTGTCATTGGATTTGATGTCCTCCAAAAGTGTGATATTTCTAAGCATACGACTTTCTCTTAGTGGCTTGATGCAACATGAGGCATCCCCTAAGTGGAAACCTATTACTCTTGACTTGTCCTCTCTTGGATACATTAGGCACAATGATCCCTAAGAAGAACTTACACAAACGAAGAAAAATCCACTTCAACATTTAAACCTATAGACATATTGTTCATAAGCATTTAGCATTGTGGTGCCTTACTGAATTTGTCAAGAGGATAACTTTGATATAGTATGGGAGCCTTTTATGATTCTCTTATTTTCCACCCTTTTGGGATACTTTCCTTGTGGATGGCCTAAGGTTTCACTACCCCAGAGTGAGTGCATGCATCATTTGCATAGTGGACATTGAGTTTTTCTTGTGAACATCTTTGGACAAATAGTTGAGATGTGTCCCACATCACATTGGACAGATGAGGCTTGATCCTTTCCATTTTTCTTGGAAAGACAACTGAGACGTGTTCTACATCACGTTGGACAATTGAGGCTTGATCCACCTCCCTTCTCTTCCTAGTCTTTGATAGTGTATGATTATGTATCTTTATTATTGTTGCATACATAAGTGTCTTGAATGTCTACTTTAGTGTGGTCTAACATGGGGTCTTACTCTCACTAAAGTGGGGGAAAAATGTAGTAACAGAAAAAGTATCCCTTTTTCCTTAGTTTGGGAATGAATAATTAATATTAAAATAAGCTTAATGTTGTCTTGATTTAGTGTTCTAATGTGTTTTTCACATTCACATTAAGTTTAGAACCCTTTTAATAAAATAAACTTAATGGTGCCTTATTTAGGGTGTTGTAAAGTGCATCTTTACACTTTCACACTAATCTAGAGCTTTTTTAATTAATTGAGGTTAATTTGAGATTAATTGGCCCCTTTAATTAAAATACAAGCCTAATTAATTGCATATTTTGAGGGATAAAGCCCGACATTCATAAATAATATTACACAACACTTAATTTTGTAAGGTATGTGTCCTAGGATAGTAACCTAGGACCCATTTTCCACCTGGTGAATTTGGGTTCTCACTAGGTCCTAGGACCCCCTTTTGACATATCATTTCACATCTCCTGAAGTGTGTCCTAGTTAAGTATGTTAAGACCCATTCGCCCTATGGTGAATGGGTCCTCACTTAACCTTAGGACACCCCCTTGGAATATATTTTTGGTAGTATTTTAATGATTTCAAATCCTAGATCTAATGTTGGCTTGTGTTATTTGAATTTCAAGATTTAATTTTAAGATAAGTATAAATATAAGGTTATTTCACATAGTTTCACCTAGAAAATTCAAGTTATCATAAGATTACTTTCACAAGAGCATTATAAAGCATTCAAGGGAATACTTATTAAAGTTTATTCCAACAATCAAATATCTATATCATCATGTCAAAGTCATGCATGTTGTTGAGCTAATGTGGCGTTGTAGCATTGGTGATCAAATTCAGGTCTTAAAATCCATTATCCTATGTCAAATTATATGATCCTAATCTACATACATGGAAGCCACTTCATGCTAAATTCTAAATTTGCAATCCAATGTTCCAATTAAGGTGTGGTGAGTAGTAACATTACATTATTCATTAATCTCTCCTTTTATGCATGTTTCATTTCAAGGTTTAATTACCAAAATGAGGTTTAGCCAAGGAAAACCTCTATTCCCTAACAAAACAACACCTTTATTTTCCTTTGATGTGTGATTGTAGGTTTTAGGTTGAAGATCAAGTGGAGAGAAAAAGTTTTCAAACATAAAAAGTTGTCAAAGTTGTCATCTTTCTTGCAAGATCATGGAAATTCTTCTATAGAATTCATTTTTTACTTTCGGGATCTAAACACCTAGAATCTGGGAGTGAAAACATTGAGGAATAGAATCTGAAAATTGATTTTCTTGAACCCTAGCAGGGACCCTTTCACCACTAGGCGAATGAGTCTTCAGTGAGGCATGAAAAAACACTTTTTGCAAAAAGTACACAACATTTTACCATCTTAAAACCTACCTTTTTACTATTATATCAATTAGGTTTGTTTTTTTATATTCATCTATGCATAATTGAATGAAATAACAAGTGAAAAGTGTGGTTCATCATCTTGTTGATTCATTTTGATAAAACCTCTTTTTCTTTGTTTCAGGGAGTAGTCCAAGAACTGCTTTTGAACTAAGAAATATGGATAAGGGGAGAAGAGTAGTGTTGAGGCTGAAGATTTTGTTGAGAACCTAAAAAATTTGCATGAACAAGTGAAGAAACATATCAATAAGCTGAACTCACAATATAAGGCTAAGGAAAATCAGAAAAAGAGGTATAAAGAGTTTCAGGTAGGAGATGAATTCATGGTTCATTTACAAAAGGAGAGGTTTCTAGTTGGTACATAAAACAGGTTAAAGATAAAGAAGTTTTCAGGACCATGCAAGATCTTGAAGAAGCGTGATTCAGGAAATGCATATGAGTTATAGTTGCCTAATAAAATTCATATTTCACTTGTATGTAACATTTTAAATTTAATAGAATGCCATGAAGGAAGAATTGATGAAGAAATAATAGAAGCACAGTGGAATATTCCAGCACCTACTTTAGAAAAGGAGGAGATAGAAGAAACTTTGGATAGTCATGTGGGTAGAAGCACAAGAAATATGCAATATGTAGAGTACTTGGTGAAATGGAAAGGAAGGATTGTTGAAGACTCATCATGGTTGTCTGAGGCTAAGGTTAACTGTCTTGGTTTCCCTCTAACTTTGAAGAAGTGGCAGGACCACTTTTCAAATTACCCTAGGTGTTTGATGCAAGAGCATCCAGTGGTGTAGGGGAAATCTTGCATCACCCAAAAAAGTGTTTTTCCTTTATTTTTTATTGGTGTTTTGAGTCCCATGATGCACTTAAGGGGTGTAAGACAGTCAGAAGTCAAAAAAGGTGAAAAACGGTAAAATACTATTTTTAGTAATTTTTCCTAAACAAACTTGTATGGACCTGAAAAATTTACCCCAAGGAGCAGAACTAAAAGGTATTTCCGGTGGTAGAAGAATCATCTCAAACTTTCGAAGCTTTCGTCTAGAGAAATTTCTGCAATGCAACTTCAAATTTAGATTTTAAAACTTTAGAAGCCTTAAAAAAGATTGAAAAATGGACGAAATAATCTTCAAATAATTTTGACGTTGTAGATCTCTTTGAAAGCTTTTCAAGCTTTTCAACAATATATTATAATAACAAATCAAACACCTGAGTCAAAAGTTATGGCTCCGAGAAGTTGCCCCACTAAAAAATGAATTTCATTAAAATATCATCTTAGGAGAAAAATCAAATAGTTGGACTTTTGGCACCAAAACAAAAGGGAAAGTTACACTTTCTAGAACATTCTAGGGTGGTTATTGGGGTAAAATAAAAATGGTTGAGTGGAAGTTTTAGGGTGGCTCCATTAGTGCAGATTGTGGCTCTCAATAATAGATTTTTCTTCTGAGTTGATTTTGTTGTAATGAATCAAGCGCATGAGGCTGTAGCATTGTAATTTTTGAATCTGCAATTTCATTTTTTGAAAATAATTGAAAGTGAGTTATTTTTTATCTCGCAACTTTTGTGTTGGTATCTATTGTTGTGTTTTGTGTGGATTTCGAACGGTGTAGCCCTCATTAGAATCTCAAGGGTGTTGATTTGATTATATGTATGAATATTGGACAACTAAATCATGAGTTATTGTATTAGACTTGGACTAAAATATTTGTATTTGATCTATCTATGAGGTTTTCTCTGATGTTAGATGTGACCTTGCATGACTTTTTCTTGCTTTGGTTTAAATATTTCTATCCTATTGTAATTCTATCTCATGTTCTCAAATGCTTCTAAATTTGGCGCTCTTACATTAACATTTAAATTCACACCAATATGGTGTTAATGGACACATTTGGACTTTTATTGTATTGTGATTGGAGTGTTGAACTTCCTTAAGATTTATTCAATTTTTCTTTTTACAAGAGAAAACTATCGAAATCACATAAACACAAGACACCTAAAAAGAGTGATATATATTGATGTCAACAAGACTACTCTAGTTTGAATTAATATGTTTTCAAAGTGAAATCTCAAGATGTTCTGATGATCTAAATGATGATAATCTAGTATCTTAGGACTTGTCTTAAATACGACATCCTAGATACTAAATTCAAATGCTATGCATGCAAGGAAACGAGCAAAGGTTCAATTTTGAAAAGGAACCATCTTAGAATAAGTAAAAGGTGAGAGAGAGGCATTCATGGGTACAATTTTGTGTAAGCAACAGAATCATACCTGTGATTCATTTAGAATAAAATTTGATTGGAACTAAATTGAATGTAGAACACTAAAATAGAAACAGTAAAAAAATTATTAGTTTTTGTCATATTATGTGCCAAAAAAAGTAAAAATAAAAAGACATCTAAAAACAAGGACAGATTGAATATAAACTAATAAAAAATGACGAAGTGTGCAGTTTTCTCCTCCCTGTGTGTAAGGAAGGCATCTCTTCATAATCTCTGTGAACAACAGATACTTTATCTTCTTACCTTCATAAGATGGTGAAAAAAACAATGCACATGTTTATATTGAGATTTAGTTTTATCTATGTTCAGGCTACTCAAGCTCTTCCTCTTAGAGAGTCCAAAAGCGGTTGAATGAAACATTTATACAGTTGCCTACTGGAGAAACAAGTTCAAGTGATGCAGAGGAATTCAGTAACACAAAACGCTTTTTCATGCTATCAACATTGAATACTGCTGCTCCTGCACATTTTGCAGGCTGAGAGAATAGAAAGCTGCCCAAACTCACATGTTTTCTGCCATCAAATTCAGAAAAATAAACACCTGAGACAAACGTAGGAAGGAGTACGTTCTGTGTGTATGAGATTACTGGGCGCTCTGTAAATCTTGAATAAAATCTTTGACAAGGAAAGAACAATATCTATAGGTATATTCACTTCATGTTCATTGCTCTTGTCGGAAGAGACAGAAGGCTGCAAGTGCAGTAATAAGAGCAGAAGTGAAGTTTATATGATGACAATGACCAGATTGTGCCCTCTTGATTCTCTGTATCTATGTATGTATTACCTTTCTTCTTTTGATATGTTGTACATTGCCAAATTGTGTGTGTCTAGTACAAACTCCCTGTTTTCCAAAATGGAAAGAATCCTGATTTTTTTATCGCTTTCACAGTATGGTTTTTACTTTGGACATTGAATGCTGGGCGTGGAGTGAATGATGGTGAAGGGCTCTTAGCATTGGGAACCCAACTGGTCTGAACGTGTCACGTGTCTCATTCAATGCTTGTTGAAGCTTCGATACAAAAAAGATTTCTGATAGAGACAGATCGAGAGGACAGGGAGGTCCAGTAATGAATAGATCTATTTACAACTACGATTTCATTAGTTTATGTGATTTTAAAATTAAGAATAGGTATGGCAAATGTAAAGGTGGGGTGTTTCAGATAAGTTTAAAAGTTGATTCATATTATTTTTTATTAAAATTATAATGTATTGTTAAACTTTCACTTTAAAATATATTTATGTATATCTTTTATATTTTTATTTTGTTGTTAGGAAAAGAAGATAAAGATATCAAATTTTATTCTCCAAAATGTAATAACTACAATTTATTATTACTTGTCTCTCTTTATTGAGTGAGCTATTCATTTTTTGGCACCTCTAGGAAAATTCATCCCATCAATTCATCGATGGAAAATTCACCACCAGCAATTCACTGTGGTGGAAAATTCACCACCAGCAATTCACTGTGGCAGAGAATTTTAATTAAAAATATTAATGCGGTTAATTTTCCGCCACGGAGAATTTTCCTGGGAGTGAATTTTCAGCCACTGTGAATGGCTAGCGATGAATTTTCCGTCAGTGAATTGTTGGCGGTGAATTTGCCGTATGCCAAAAATACAACTGAATGTTACTCATCTGATATTTAGACAACAAGAAGTGAACAATTACTGAATGCACGACTTGATTTTGCCAAGATTTAATATAAAAAAATGAGGATATTTAGACATCTTTCAAGGATGAGACCTAATAAACAATAATAGAATAGGAAGGAGAATTATTCAATGGTTACTTGATAGACATAAAACAAAAGCTCACTTCCATGTGTAAAATTGGTCATTTATATCACCTGGACTTTTTGAGAGTAAAGTATTTTGTTATCTCCAAGTTAGCAGAAGGCCTACACCCCAAAGCTTCGTAGCCCCTCCAGAACGATATAATTGGCCGCCGGTCAATCGCTATGCTCTAGGGTTGCAGGAAATTTCAGGACGGAATTTATAGGAGGGTGACAGTTTGCAAATGTGCCTCCACTCCCACCAAATTTCTCTTATATTCTGACCACCTTAATATTTAGAGCCACTTAAAAAATACTATTAAATTTTAGTCCACTATTTCTACGAATCCTACCACTTACTGCCCATCAATACTTTTACTATTAATTACACTGGAATGAATAAGAGCGCTATTCTATGTACAGTTGTTTGCTTTATTGCATTCACATCATACTGCTTGTATTTGAATATTAAATTTACAGCAGAGTCAAGAATGGTGAAACAAGACAGTGGCCAGTGGTGGAGAAATTTAATGTAGCTGTCCTTATCATCAGCCTTTCTTTTTTTTGGTTTTGGAATTCTGCATGCCATCTAAATGCAGATATAATTTGTAATTTGTCATTAGGCAGTTTGTTGTGTCTGGTTCTTATTATTTTACTATTTGTCGTGGAAAGATTGCCGTTTAATAGATTGAGTAGAATTGGTGATAGTGATGGTATGTTCAGTGATTATGTCATCTACAAAGATTCAAAATTTTGGATGTATGATATAAGAGATGAAGTAAGGATTATGTTCCAGATGATTTTAACAGAATAGATATCCCTTGTTTTCAGTCGAAAAGATATCAACACAAACTCATACTCCCATATGAATAATAAGACAAACTAATGAATGATATAAAACTTTCCATTAGAAAATGTCAAGTATACCACTGAGATAAGACATTATATACGACAGGATTGGATAGTGTATGTCAATTTAAACATAATTTCGTAGCAGTGCCATCATTCATATCGAACGTGTAGTCTGCTTCAGAGAGGGCTGTATAACATAGTCAATAATGGCATCATTAATGAGTAAGATAAAGCCCACCACACAGTTTGGTATATGTAATGATGCCGCAGTAGTTTTGTATTTTCAAGACCACCATTTATATCGAACTGGTGGTCTGATTGTAGTTTTGTATTTTCAAGACCATATGTAATTGATTCTATAAATAATTTATGTATAGGATTGTATTTAGATATGTGAAGTTTTAAACTATAGAGGTATCTATTTCAAAAGAAAATAAAATTTATTATGAATTGTATGGTGGATTTAATTTTTTTTTAATAAAGTTGGATTTTAAATAGGATATCAAGATAGTTGGGTTTTAAATAGAATCTATCTTGATATTATTTAAAAGTTTATTAAGGAATATAAATCTCTTTTCATTTTGAAAAATTTATTCTCAAATAATTTTTTTGATCTGTTTATTTATCTCTTCTTATTTTCATACCCTAAACCAATTACTATTGTCTCTTTAGACAAATATCTATGTGTCTAGTTGGGTGAGATTTGTAAGATTACCTTTGGCATGTTAGAACTTATTGCCTAAAATAGTGGCTTTCTTAGACAATTTTATTTGTGTTGGGTTGAATAAGTATTTCTTAGCCTATCGAAAAAATGCATCTATGTTGAGGTCAATCTCTCTAAATATCTAAAAGTGTCAATTGATATCCAAATTGGTCAAACAGATACACCTAACATGTTGTATATCTTAACCTACCCAACACTTGCTACAAGTTTTAGTCCTCTAACCATAAGATTTGAGACTATTCTTTTGTTTCTCCTTGCAGTAAACTCACTCCCAAGTTTATAAGTAAGGCTTTTCCTCCAAAGGAGAGGAATTTTTGTCTTTTGTTAGGAGCCATAAGAATATCTAAAATCCTAGTAATAGTGGCTTGCTACCTAAAAACCTAACTAGTAATGATGCTCCACCACTTACATATTAGAGTGGCATGGTTTAAAATTCTCAAGATAAGGGAAAATATGTTGTTCCTTCTAATGGAGAATGTTTCAATGAGGCGAATAAAAATATTACTAGAACACCAAGTTATTTCTAGCTTCTATTCTATCTCCTCAACTAAAATCTTTTGTTCATTCACCCTCCTATTCACCTCCAATAGTTCCACGAGAGTTGCATAGTTTAACTAAGAATTTAGAAGATAGTTAGTACATTCCAAGTAAAAGAAGACATAATCAATAGTAATTCAACTAGGCATCAATACTCCTCCAAAGGGCATTTTTTTCTAGAATAAGTATGCAACTCTTAACAAATTAGATAGTGGAGATATGACTCTTGACAACTATCAATGAATTTTGTCTCAAGGAATGTTTGAGCTTTAATATACCTCACATGAAAAAAAATGGACAAGACACTTAATGAATAATTTCTGGTATTAGACATTCTCTATTTACAAGAGGTTAATTTTCATAGATTTTAATTTTGTCATGTCATATGGCTAGCTAGTCAATTTTTGTGCAATAATTATGAATTCAATCATGATGGTGTGGTTTTTTTATTTCCTAAATGACAATTGCATTTGGTTGACCAATTATGTGACACCACTAACTGTTCTTTATGGGATATTTTAATATTAACAATCATCATCTTGGAGTCATTAATGTCCTCAATGATGTTGTTGAAAAATCTCTTTGGAGACAAATTGCTAATTTAATTCCTACCACAACTTAGATTATGTGTAGAGAATTTAATATAGTAGAAGTGGCATATGATAAATGTAATAATTTTCCTATGCAATAGACAATTGGTGAATGGGAGGCTTGGTATTGTAACATCAAAAATCACATACCCTTGAAATTTCATGCTATGTTTTGTGCTTGCTTTCATGTTCATTCCTTAGTATACTATTAGGCTCATTTTGGCCCTTACATTTACCTTGCTCCTTCCCATAGTGCTTAGTCTTGTTTAATGTGGTATCTTTTGTCAACATTTATCACTTTTATCTTATCATTGTGATTTCTTAGTGTCTTGTCATTTTTAGCTCAAATTGTTACACATTAACATGATGTTCATACATCTATGTCACACACTAGTGTCCCACCATACTTTCTTGTTTGTTGGTCATTTCTAAGAATTTTTCACTTGTAACTTACCCAGGTCAATGGAATCCACTCAAGACTAATGCAAACAACTCATCAACATTTTTCTTTTGTCTCTCTTCTCATTTTTAAACATTCAAGTTCATTTTTATAATCTTGCACTCTTTTTCTCTTCTCCTTGAAAATTGGATATTCTGAAGCTCTCTCACAACTCTCCCAAGCTCAACAACATTCATATATATATATATATATATAATGTTTTATTAGCTCCTTTGCTTCCTCAAGCACTCTTAAGTCATATTTTTCATTTTATTGCCATTGTTTTTGATATATTAAGCAACATTTACAAGGTGATGTACCAAAACAAAAAAGGCCACAAGGAAAAAAAGTTTAAAGAGAAAGGAAACAAGGATAGGAAGCCATAAACACACCAGTGGCAGCAAACTTACAGCATAGTCACATCATAGTAAAGTTAAGAAAAATAACTAAAAATATAAAAACCCTACTTGGGAAGATTTTCCCAATCCTCTATGAGGAATTTAAATAAATCCTACTTTTGTTGGCTAGAACTAGTATCAATTATATTCTTGTGCTTCTTTATCTCCTCTTGAAGGACATAACCCAAAGTTACAACAAAGTAATGTATGACCTTTAGGGTGAAATAGGAGAGGCCATTAAGTTTCCTTAATTTTCAACCCTAGTCAATAAGGCCATGAATTTCTAGGAATTCTTCTTGCGATTGGGGCACTTATCATCCTTGTGTTCCTTAGTGGGGGTGGACTCCTTTGATTCTTGCAGTATTGCATTGAATTCAAGAAACAAACTTGGACCCTCAATATCCTCCTTGGCTTCCTCTACATCATCATCATTGGTTTTGTCTATTGCAAGTATGAGCATATTGGTTTTATCATTGATGTCAACAAGATTTGGTGTTGTCATTGATGTCAACTGTATGAGAATTTTTTTGTAAGGATGTGCATTTGGTATTGAGTTGGTATTTCCCCTGATGATTCTTTGATTAGTTTCATTATTTTGTCATTAGTAAGCTATTGGTGTCAACCTCTGGTTTTCTTTTGATAAGCTTCTATTTATGGATGTATGGTTGAGTTGTTATGTTGCAGTTGGTTTGGTAGCACAATAAGGAAGTACTGAAGATGGTGATATGTTTCTAGTGCTTGGTTTCCAAGTGCTTTGAGAAAATTGAATAAAACCAAGGTGACTACCATCTCAAGAAAGAACTCATCCTCCAACATTCCACCAATGGAAGAAAAGGAAAAATCCAAGGTGAAGATGCTCCAATCCAAAGAATACAAGCATCAAATCCAAGTGATAACAAAGACTCCAAGTTACTATAAAAGGTAAAAAACTACATGAATAGAAATAGCACCCACAACATATGCTAATGCATCCAACCATCCATACCTTCTAAGTATCAACAACATTGGTAAACTCATGCCAAAAATATGTTCAGCCCATAAACTGCAATCAAAATCAACCTATATATAACATGTCAATGAAGAGCATAGCTATCCAATAACTTTCACTACATGGGTAACCAAATATTAAAATAGAACAAGGAATATTAATTCTACTAATAAACAATCAAAACCAAGGTGTGGCTTATGATCAAAACTATGTAGTGCCAAGAATAATCATAATGACCCACACATGCAACATAAATAGCTTCATACTCTCTCATACTATGTCACCATAACTCTCCCAAATCATATGAACATAAACATCCAAGAAGTATCTATAGAACAAAGAGAGAAAACATGTAAATCATATCATGTAACATATCCTTCTACCATCATAGATCAAAGTGCTAAAATGTGTCAAGTGTGATATCCTTACAACCCCAAATGAAAATTCTCAACAACATTCAACCAATCAATCCTATAGATCAAAGAAAATATATGTATCATGTAAAACCAACATGGATGTAATCCTCTCTACCCAAAGAAGATAAAACTCAAAATATCCATTCCCAAAACTAGGAAATCAACCCAATAAATATCTCCTATGATCCTCATAAATTACATCATAAAAACACTCATATGTATGTAAGGAGATAATCATGCCAAATGTAGTGAACCCATACTAGTTATATTCTTTAAAATAACTATCTATGTATTTATTTAGATCTCTTTTATAACATTTCTAATTTTCATAGTAAATACAATAATATATTATAATTGAATCATTGAAGAATAATATCATTACTCAACTTTCTTCATCATATTATAAGATAATAATCATTCGTCCACAATCTAATGGTATTGTTTATATTTTTATCAATTCATTTTCATAATACATGAATGTAATTACAAGTCTCGTCACAATTGGACAATGATAAAACATTAATAGTACAATATCAAAAGGAATCATGAATCATGTCTCTGATAATCCAAGTCTTTGACATCAACTGTAAGAGAGAGAACATCACTTGACAGATTTTCCTCCAACCATAGACAAGCAGTCCCCCACACATCTTCCTACACGAAGTGGCCCTATCCTTCATGAGAGTAGAAAATATGGGGAGATTCTGAGGTCATCAAGCCATTCTAGAACTAGCATTGTGTACTCATACAAATAATCTACCACACAACTTCTAGATACCTTCTATCTATGCGTGATACCATCTGATTAATTTGTAGCTTTCGATATGGTGAATTGATAATGTAAGAAGTGATTTTTCATTACTTTGGCCAAATATTTTTAATATTAAATTCACATAAACTACGTGGTTGTTATATTCATACACCTATTTCTCAACTGAATATTGACAATGATTCCAAAATAATAATTTTCACACATTCATCACATAAGAAACATTCCAAATATTGTAGGTTTATAGCAAGGATAAGGAAGCTTGACTTATTTCCCCAAGTTCTCAATAGTTTTAGATTTATTGTTTTCAATGCTAGTTGTTGTCATACTTGATTAACTGACAAACATGAAATTATATATTCATGTCACAATCTTATATATATTTAGTTGAATTACCATATTCATAGGAACAATGAACATATGATTACATAAATAAATAAATATATGTATTTGTATATGTATTTATAAATATATATAATTAAATGAAACATAGTATCCCTCCTTATAAGCAAATTAATATGCTACTTCCTTAAAGTTCAACTTTTCCTAAATGTTACATATTTATATAAACACATAAATATAACCCCAAATTATTGGGTTGTTTTATATGCTCATTTAAATATGCTACTCCTTTAATTTACCATAAATTTTAAGGATAAGAAATTAAAAATATCCATCTATAACTACCCTCAAAATTTTGAACTCAAAATAACCCGTGGTATAAATTCATCATTGATTTAAATATAAAAATTTTAAATCAACACCAAGAATAATAGGGTTATCTAGATAATCAAAGTTCTCTACCATTCATATGGTCAAGGTTTTTTCTTATTAACTTGAAAGAAAACTACTACAGTGCCATAAAGCACATAACAAAATTAGGATTAAACACATAGACAGGTCAAGCTCAAACCCTAGACAGTTATCTGGTGAGGTTTATTTTATCTCAAGAGGTCATCTATGAAACTTCCCCTATAAAACCCTCATATGAAGCACATCTAAGAAATCCTTTTGACCAAAAAAAATTCAAACCCTAGATCTGCAATAAACCCAACAAATTTGCAAACCCAAAACCTTAGATCTACAAAATTATAATAACCTACACATGTGTTTCATACCTTGAAATGTCTAGATATTTCTTGAATTTTCATGGATTCAACTTTACACTAGATCTACTAAAAAAAATTTATACAAGACCTAAGAGCTCACACCTCCCACAACCATGAATAAAGCTCTAATACCACTTGTTAGGAAATCAATACATAATACTAAAAAATGTTTAATCCATGCCCTACATAACCCCATGAGAGAAAAGCATGCATGCAATCTTATAGAATAAAGATAAAGTAAAGATAAAATAGATAATCCACAAGATAACACAAGATATACCCTAGGAAAACCCTCAAGAGAGAAAAAAACTATCCTTCAAAAGCATCCACGTTCTATGTATTATTCAACAATAGAAACATTATAATGCACTTAATGATTTTTCCATGAATACTTTTGAAACATCAAGCTTCTCCAATGCACTCCCCATGTGTCCAAGCATGTAACTACACATCCCATGTCATGCTTCACATATGGACTCACAAGAGAAACTCAATACAATGATATCACATTCACCTAATCAATCTTAACCACTAAACATGTGATTTTTTATAAACTCAAACTCAAAAATACAATCAGGTGATAAGATATTTAACCATGTGCCTCATGAGTACACAAAACCATTGACCAATCATTTACTTTTTGATACAAAATTTTCACATTATTAAAAAAAAATTAATTAATTATTCTATGTCCACACACAAAAAATAGATAACCCAATATTACATATACAACTTTACAATTAGACCCAAATAAATATCTAATGTGGCTAAACACATCTCCTAGATGCACCACAACTAAATATTTATTTATTTTACATAGTAAAATAGCTTCATGTCATGCAATGGGTACAAAACCTAATCCTAACAAAATTTGGATAGCCTATGTTGTTGATCTTGTAACCAGATTAACAATTTTGCTTCTTATGTCTTTAAAATATTTTTAGTAGGTAGATGGTATTTTTTTCATCTAATCTAGTTAATTTTATCTTATTTTGGTCTTTGAATAGATTTGAACTTGTAGATCTCAAAAAGTCCTATCGGCATTTCATATTTGATTCTAATTAACTAACATCACTTCATCCTAAAATATTTTTGCACTAACCAATTAATTAAATAATCTTTATTATTTAGTTAGTTTCAACAACTTCTACTATTAATCAAATATTTAACTTTATTGGATTAATTCACTTTCTTCTAACTAATGTTCATCATATTTAATTAAAATCAAATCATTTAATTAAATTCCCCTAAGTCCTCTCATTTGATTAAATAAATCAAACTATTTAATTAAATATCACAAATCCCCTAACCCACTTGAGTTAATTAAATTATGAATTAATTAACTCTAATCTCTCCCTAATCATCATTACCCATTACTCTAGCTTTTAACTTCACCAAAGTTAAATCACCCATGGTCAACTAACCAGGTTGCACATGAAAATCATTTCTTTTAATTAACTAAATACCTTATTTATCCTCACAATGGTATATTCCTAGGAATATTCCTCCAACTGCCCCTTCATTTAATTTCCCTCCAAATGGCTTTAAATACCTCTTACAAAGTCATTTAATCCCTCTTACATGTCATCTTATCTCTTATAAGGGCATTAACCTCTCTTACATTCTCAACAACATTTTCTTACACCCTCAACCATATTCATTCAATTCCCTTACATCCTCTTAACTTTGCACATCAATGATAACTTTAAGAAACCCCCCTCAAAAAAAAAAAAAAAATCTTGGTGAATCTTTCATTTTTTTAGGAAAAAATATTAATTTCTATTGGTGAATCTTTCCTTTTTTTCAAAAAAATATTAATTTTATTGGCGATTTTTTTACATCACTAAAATTTTGTAGAAAATTTTAGCGAATCTCAAAAAATAATAGGAAAATGCATTATTTATGATGGCGAATCTATCCAATCTAAAAATAATTCTCATGGAAAAGTAGGGGCCTAAGGGTGGAAATTATCGATGGGTTGAAGGGGTAGACTATTATATTTACTTTCCACCATTGTTTTAAAATATAATATAATGTACTTCATCATATTCTGCAAGGTAAAATGTACCCATGATCTGTAATTCTCATGGGGCTCAAAGTTGCTTTTAGATCATTGATCTAACAACCCTCGTTGTACTCTATAATGTAAAATTTTACCCACAATCTATAATGCTTGTGAGACCCAAAATTGTGGGGCCCATGAGCATTACAAATCATGGGTACATTTTACCTCATGGAATACAACAAGGGCCATTAAATTATATTATAAATCAATGGTGGAAACTAAAGATTAGAAATATGGTCCTAAAAAACTAACAATTATGATATACTATTAGTGAATTAATATAGATTTCTACTACAATTTGTAAAATTTAGGCAAATCTAATCTAATCATGTATCGAATATTGTGGCAAATTTTTGAGTTATAATTTTTAATATAATAAATTATTTGGCGATTCAAATAAGACTATAATTATTTTTTGTAAAAATGTGGCAATTCAAATCACGTTGTAGCTCAAACTATTAGCCAATTTTAGATTCCCAAATTTCAACTATTATCCAATTGGCGAATATTAGCCACTAAAAAAATCACTGCTGCACATTCCCCAAAATGTGCTCCATCTCCATCCATTTTAATCCCACATTCACCAATTTCACTATTTCTTCAACCCTAGAATCCTATAAGTAGAGGCTTTCTCTACACAATATGGATCCATAATCTCATGCAATATCACTATAGGCATTTTCACTCATAGCAATCACTCATTAACACCATTTTCATCATATTTTAAGCTTGTTTTCATCATCACATGCACTTGGAATCATCTACATCTTGGAGCTTATCAAAGGGATTGGGAAAGGGCTACTTTCTACATCAAAGGAGCACCAATCTCCCTATGGGATGGAGGTTTGATCAAGTTAGATAGGGTTGCATGCTTTTATTTTGTGTTATTTCATGTTTTCTCATGTTTTTTTGTCTTTGTTTGATTGAGAATCTCATAGGGAATGCTTTGTTTGGATTTCTAACATGAATAACCTTGTTTTTTGTCTCTTGTTAGCTAATTACAAATTAGGCATTCACATTTTGGCACTAAAAGGAGGGCTAACCTTTTTAAAATTTGATATTTTGGCCTCAAATTGACATTTTTTGTAGCTACAGGAAGGCAAAACTTCCCTTGGGTCCACAAAGCCCCACCTTTGCTTTCAACACCTCTTTTGACTGCAAGCATAGTGTCACTTCCGCATATAGCACTGCCTCTATCACATCGCATCGTTGTCGCAATGTTCTATCGTGTCACCTTTGCAGAAGTGTCGCTTTAGTCTTCTCAGTCAAACTATCAATTTCTATTCTCAACCAAAATGTCAATTTTGTTTTTGCAGTGCCTTTGCTTCTGCTGCGTCACTTTTGCACTCTCTTTCTGCTATATAGCACCACTTTTGTAATTCACCAAAGCATCACCTTTGTTGTAGATATAGCACCGCCTTTGTTGTCCAGCACTACCTTTGTAGATTGAAGAGGAATATCAACTTGGAAAGCTAAAAGCATTTTTTAATGCTCATTGTAATAGTTTAGGATTTCCAATTCTGCTTTTCATTTTCTTTTTTAGGACCAAATAGCACTAATTTGAGTTTAAATTTAATCATTGACTTAAGCTTTTCAAGTTGGTTAAAATTGAACATACAATCTTACTAGATCATTACTATGAGGGATTAAAATTGAACAAGGAAAACTCACACTCTATTTGGCACTTAAAATGAATTCACCATTGCTTTGAAGGTTAAAATAAACAAGTGCTTGAAGTGAGTGATTTTTTTCTTTTTACACGCTTTGAGTACGTATCCTCTCTACTTGCACTTTGTGCGATCTTGGGTGAAGAGAAACACTCAAGATTTTATTTTCTTACTTTTGTGCATTTGAGGTGTGTATCCTCTCCCCTCATGCCTTTTGGCAATCTTAGGTGATGAAAAAACATCTTGATTATTTTTGCACATTTGTTTTCATGTTAAAGTGTTACCTTTAGAAAGGATTTCCTCCCAACTTGAGAGAGGGAATGACCCAAAATAGTGCTTTCATATTCAGTCCACCATATAAATGAAATGGTGGTGATGAAAGTCATCAACCAGCTAGTGTGGTTTTCCCATACCAACAAGTGCCACCCCTAGTATCTATGTGATACATGAAAATCTCTTCTTAGGAAGGGAATGGGAGGCCTCTTAATTGATCTAATCTTGCTGCATGTATGGCACCATTGTTTTATCCTGAATATCTGAACTAAGAATCAACTTATTGTGGTGACCAAAAACCTTTATGCTTGTTGGTGCAAGAACGGTCATTCTGAAGCTGCCCCACATTCCACTATTCATTGTAGAAATAGAAAATCCTTCAGATATAAATGGATCTTCGAGGTTTGAGATTGGTGCACCCAAGAAGTGTACAACATGTAAGGGAGAGCTAGTTCCACCAAATCTCTAATTGTTCACTTTGTATTAGTGTTTGGAGCAATCTGAGTGGGGACTAAGCAAGTAGTATCTCTTCAACCTAGGATTGTTCATTTTGCATGTCAGTTGAACACATTGTTTGGTTCCAAAACATTGAAACAAACATTTAACAATCACCAAAATTTCAAACCCTTTGAAAAGAGTGAATACCTTTGAAGAGTCCAATTATTATTTCTTGTCCCTAAGGATCTCATTATTAGAGGCTTCTAAATACTTGGGCTCATATCTCAATTCACTCTCTTCAAAGTCAACCTAGGGAAACTAAGGCCTTAGCTCTTTGATTTTCACATAATGAACCTTGTGGAATGAAAAGGAGCTTAGACATAGATATTTAGTTTGAAATTTAAGGAATACAAGTTGATGTGGTAAAAAAAAATCATTAATCAAGATAAAATCACAATTGAACCCCACATATGTGTTTGTCTTCATGATTTCTCGTAAGATCAAAATTCCAATATGAAGGACCACATTCTGTCACTTCAAACTTAGACGTCATAGTCAAAAGTCCATCAAGAAACATTTTGTAGCACTCTACCAAATAGGAACATCTTGGTAAGGAATTTTTATAGACACATCTCCATGAGGGATAATCTAGAATTGTATATCCAATATGAGCCCCTCATTTAAGGTATTGATCTTGAGTCATTTATAGGGTAAAGCATGTTCTTCAACACCTTAGTCTTGTAAAAAAAGTCCTATAGTTTATCTAGGATCAAAATAAACACCTTCATCCATCCCTCAAATATTTATCAAAAATCCATCTCACAAACAACTTTCTAGAACTTTGGAAACATCCTTATACTAGACTTTGGGTACATCACTTGGACCAAATCAAAATTATCTTGTTTAGTTAGGTGTGTGGGAATGAATCCTTTCTCACACACTTATTTCAATTAGCAATCCCCTTTCGACAAGTTCATCCTAAGATCACATCTAACATCTTAGGGTTTACAAGTTCATCATCCAAATCAAAACAAATTAAAATTAAAATCCTAAAGTCTAGTATTTGTCCAAAGTTCTCAAAAGTTCAAACATCTATATCATTCACCCCTCATTTACCACATCCTTGTCATTTGATCCTAAAACACATCCTAGAATTTATTTTTGTACCTAAAGTTTTGATCAACCAAAGGAGTTAAAGGTTCATCCCATATATTCTTAATAGTTGATCCCAATTTGATGGTCCAAACAAGGTCAAAACACAAGAAGAGTATGGAGAAAAAAAAAGAAACATCAACCATAAGTGATTTAAGTCAAAAAAAATTCAACCCTAGGGTATCTATCAACCCTACACTTTAATCCCCCTCCACTACCACAAGATCTTCAAGAAGGAGGTTTCCATGTGGAGGATGTCACAACCAATTACCAAGAGATTTCCCAAGATGAATTACTCTAATTAGTGCAAAATCTAGAAACCCACAAACTTGTCAACACAGTCATGAAACTAAATCCCACCCAATACATGTTGGCATTAGCAAAAGAAGGAGCTAAACTCCCTTTTATTTAGATGTAAGCACCATTGTGGAGCAACCTTTAGTAAACATCCCACAAACATTATTCACACCTTCATTCCCAAGCATAATCCAACCCATCTCTCAACCATCATCATCTCACACACCAAGTCAACCCATGATCACCAAGGGGAGCTCACTACTTCAAGTTCTTCAAGAACGCCCACTTGTCAACAGTCAAAATTTAGAATCCAATGTCATCTTAGTTATGCCTAGCACCATCCCACAATACCCTAAACATCCATATGTGCCACTTATTTTCCATGATAAAAATAACTCATCTACCTTTTGTGTAACATCGACATACACCCTAGATACACAAAAATCTCTTCTTAATGTCTCACAAGGGCAAGTAGATTTATTCGAACAAGTGTACCTTCAATGCTTCATTTTCATTTCCACAAGGGAACATGTCACAAATTTACCCACCATTCCCTATCTTGACATCATCATCTACACAAATTCAAGGTATAGGGAAAAACCCTTCATTGAACACATCAATCCAAAATCAACAAAATCAATTCAACCCCCCAAGCACAAATCGAATCAACACATTTATCATACCAAATCCTCCAAGCATGCCACTGATATCACAACACTAAGTGGCATCATCCCAAATATCTCAACCATCAATCACATCATCTACAACACCTCAAGAATCCCAAAATCTAGTCTCATGTAAGGACTAAGCATATCAACTACAAATATGAATCCACCATCTACCACTCAACCCCTTGTCATCACTCAACAAACACCTCAAAAAACACCCCAACAACCTCTTATCACATCATATCACACCATCCCTCAAAATCCCCCACCTCCACCTCTGAATCCCAACCCAGCATAGTAAATCAATATAGCATCACATTGCAAACAACGCAACAAGCCTATCAAAAGGAATTGCAACAATTACAATCCCAACAAGCTCAAGCACAAGAACAATCACAAGCACAAGCACAAGCACAAGCTCAAGCACAAGTGCAAGCTCAATCTCAAGCCCAAGAACAAAAGCAAGTGCAAGATTTACTCCAAAAACAAAAATCTCAAGAACAAGCTCAAGCTCAAGCCCAAGCTCAAGCTCAAGCACAAGCACAAGCACAAGCTTTGGTACAATAGCAATGAGCCACACAACAGCCACAACAACAGGCTCAAGCTCAAGCCCAAGCGCAAGCTCAATACCAAGCACAACAAGCACAAGATTTGCTACAATAGCAATGAGCCACACAACAGCCACAACAACAGGATCAAGCTCAATCCCAAGCACAACAGGCACAAGCACAAACCTTGTTACAATAGAAAGCATATCAAAAATATCTACAAAAACACCATGCACAACAAGCATTGATAGCACAACAACATCAAACAACACAACAATAGGCTCAATAGCAAGCGCTATTAGCACAACAACAACAACAATCCCAACAACAAGCATTGTTGGCACAACAACAACAACAGGCATACCAACAAGTATTTCTCACACAACAAGGCTTCCAACAACCCTTCACGAATGCACAAAAAAATTCCTTGAACCTTAACACACAAGTAGTGCACACCACCCCATCATTTACCCAACAAACTATACCATCCCAAAACACACACATTCCACCACCCGATCCACAAACTAATCTTTCCACTCAAGTCAAATTACTCTCACAGCAAATACAAAACATCCAATCTAGAAAAGCCAAAAAAGCATACACCCAACGAGATTTGTTCCCCTATCCATTTGATAGGAATATCACTATGGTTCCATTCCCACCAAGATTTGAAATACCAAAATTTGACAAATACCAAGGAAAAGGAAATCCTGAGGACCATGCCAGGGAATTTCATGTGCATTGCATGGAAGTAGAATATGACAACTCCTATCTGATGTGACTCTTCCCCCAAAGCTTGGCTAGTCTTGCAATGGAATGGTTCTCCCGCTTACCTCTTGGAATCAAAAAGTTTCAAGAAGTTGTGGACCTATTCATAGAAAACTATTCACTTAACCTAAACATGGATGTAAGCTTGGAGGAACTATCTGACCTCAAACAAGCTAAGGGAGAGACATTTGTAGCCTTCTTACAATGATGGAGATCTAGAGCCAGCAAAAGAAAATGGTCCATGCTAGACAAACAACAAATCAAAACCATCATCTCTTATCTTGAAGGGGATTTTTCCTTCCATGTCTAAAAATGAAATGCATCACAACATATGACCAGTTGATCCCCAAGGCTCACAACATTGAAAGAGCCCTCATAGCACAAGGGCACACACCCGTATACCAAGACAATAAACCATCAACAAGCTACGATGACAAACCTCACACATGGGATAAAAATAAAAATGTTACCAACAATGGTGTCATTGGTTGGGAAAGTCGTTATTAGTGCTCCAAGGAAAAACACACAAACATACCCACAGCAAAACACTTATCAACCGCAAGTCAACACAAAACAACCCACTCACCAAAAAACCCCACAAAAAACCCATCACAACAACTGAATAATCAAACAGTGAACAATGTGAACACTCAAGGAGGACCACCCCCAAGGAACAAATACCCACCAAAACACAAGTATACACCACTAGGGGAACCCATTGAATCTGTCATGCAACAACTAGTGCAAGAAAACCTCATCACACTTCCCGTCTATGAAAATTACCAAGAGCCTCAAGTTAAACTACCCTGGTATAAGGAGAAGCACCTTTGTGATTTTCACAAAATCAAGGGACAAACAATAGTTAGTTGTATGAGACTCAAAAATCTTATCCAATACCTCATCAATGATAAAGCCATAACCATTGAACAACTAGCAGGAAATCAAGATCTCAAGATATACACAAATCCGATGTCAAATCACAACAAAGGGAACAACAATGGTAAAGGAAATAATTACACCAATGTAAACCATATCTATGAACATGTGGTAGCATCATTAGATGATTTTGTGACAGTTATCAACATCAAAGAATGTAGGGCCAAGTGTGGAGTCACCACATGTAACAGCAATATTTCTATCTCAGGATCATCACCACCACCTAGGGTACCACCCACCAATCCGAAATCAAATCCTAGTGGTTATAGTGTCTTGGAACAACTGAAAAATACCCCATCCCAAATCTCCATCATGGAATTGCTGAAAATGTCACCTACACATAAGGACATCTCAGATATCAAAGACATAATCAGAGATAATGGTTGTGGGGACTATAACTTGTAGAAAGGTGCATATGTGGTGGGAGAATTGCCTCAATCTCCTAAATCTCATGGAAAACCACAACCTAGTGAAGGTGCATCTCAAAAATTCACAACATCTACTACCGCCATCAAAAAGTGGGGGGATTTGAGCAAATAAGGTGTGGATGAAGATGTCTCAAGTCTCCTATATCAAGATAAATGACTTGCAACCATTCTCTCGATGAACGAGGACAACAAGGGTCTATAGTTAATGTTTGGATGGGGTTACAACAAAAATGAAAAGCTCAGGAAAAATTATAATGGTCTATTAGAACCTATCATTCCTAAGAAGTTCCTTAAGAATCTTGGCCTCAGATGTACCCCTACAAGGTTAACCATACTTGGCAAAGGTGCTCCTATTAAAATGATCAAAGCTTCCTCTTTGATCCCCGTATCATTTAGTAATCCCTTTGAAGACCCTATCTCTGACCTACCTATGCTATTTGAGGATTCCTCCCTTTTCATGGTCACCTCCATTCCATTCGATTCAACCAACCAAGTCACCGAGCTAAATCTCATTCTCCAACTCATCGATTGTGACCAACGAGGACCACCAATCTTAGATACATTTGAAAATGATGAGGCTTTCCTTGAATTCATGGGACTAAGGGATAATATACCACATGGAGATCACAAAGCAAGGTTCGACATCGAGTTGGATATGAATGTTTACTATGAGGAAACGATTGAATCTCTTAGTCATAAAATTGAAAATCTAAGAGTCGCGTCTTGATCTTTAAATGAAAAAAACATTGTGGCACTTTTTGATCCCAAAATAGTAAAAAATAAAGGGCATATCCAATGGTGAAAACCTCTCCCAGGCACCAAAGGATGAGGGATTCAATCTTCCCCTTAGTGCCATCCATCAAAAGAAATCAACAATCTTAGCATAAAAGTGCAACCCAATGAATTTGGGAACCAAAGAGATCCCGCACATCACTTTCTATGCCGAGTCACTTTTGACTAAGGAGCAAGAAAATCTAGTAGCAATTCTAAAATAAAGGAAAGAAAAATTTGGGTGGACATACACCAACATGACAGACCTTGATCCAAAAGTAGTGATCCATCATCTAGCAGTATATCCTGAGGAAAAACCTATGAGACACAAATTGAGAAAGATGCATCCACAAATCACATTATTGGTCAAATTTGAGCTACATAAACTTCTTGATGCAGGATTCATCCCACCCATCAATTATCTAGAGTAGTTTTCTAAACCTGTTTCCAAGCCCACTAGGGGCATCTATGTTGGAATAAGTTGTCATTGATGTCAAAAGGGGATCAGAGGAGAAGTGTGTTGATCCTGTGCAGAAGCGCATATAGTTTTCATTGATGTCAAAGTGAAAATCAGGCAAAGGAGTTTGTTGTCATGATGACAAAAGATGGATGAGAGAGTAGTGGATGTGATGGTGAATTGAGTGGTAGATTCGTGATGGGTTTTTCAAGAGCTTTCCAGAAAGGTATTGTGCAGGCCTAAAGGATGTATAACACATTCATAAATGAATTTTGTTTTCTCTTAGAAAGAATTAGGGTTTACTAGTTAAATCCTAGAGTTACATTCATTGCATCCTCAAAATGTTCTATTTTGATGTTGACTTGGTATTGGCGGTTGTCAATTACATTAGGTGCAACTTATGTCTCTACATTCATGGAGGTGACCAACCCCTCTGCCTAGCACTTAAAGATTATACATCTCCATCAGTTCAGCGTAAAATGGTTTATTTTCTTGTCATGGGATTCCAAGTTTTCCTAACCTATGTCACAGGGTTCTCAAGTTTCAAAACCATCTGACTTAGCGACTTAGTCATGTTGGTGATCGGCCCCATCACCTGGGTTGACGTTGAAGGTGTGAAGAGACAACTATATGTTGGAATGTCGTGGGTTTGTAAAAGTTCACGACCTCTAACTAGAGGTTCTGAAGTTCATATTTTTAGCGATTTACTGATGAAGCGATAAGGAGTAAGGAGAACTTTATCAAAGTGATAGTGTGTGATCGGTGAGATATTGGGAGATGTCTCTTTGATGGGTCAATGTTCTTCTTGTCGGCATGACAATGTGTGGTCGGTGAGAGAATGGGCTATGTCTCTTCGACATAGTGATGGTAGCACTATGGAGATTTATCAATGAGACAATATGGTGTCGGGAAGAGTTTCATCCATGTCTCTTCGATAAATTGATAGCTATCTTATCAATGAGACATTGATGTATTGGCGAGATTCTAGGAGAAGTCTCCTCGATGGAGTGATAAGGAGTATGGAAGTGTTGTCGATGAGACTATATGGCATCGGTGAGACCTTTGTCAATGTCTCTCTCAAATGGTGATGTAAAGGTAGTGCTTGAGTGGGACCCAGACACGATGACATGGGTGATAGAGATGATGAAGTAGACGCATGGCGTAACAGACTGGATAAATAGTAATCCACATCCTTGTTGTGGATTACAATGTAATGACATGGTGATGAGGTGGAGAGGTGACATTTTCAATGGCTTTTGTCAGCATGATTGATGGTCGTTGGGGAGACCTGTGTAGATGTCTCCTCAAAAACCTGATGACTCTTTCATTGATGATACATTGGTGTATCGCCAAGACTTTGAAGAAAGTATCTTCAATAGGGCGATAGGTGTATGATGTCGACTATGGGACCTAGTAAGGTGGGCATGGCAGTGAGACCCAGTATGGTGAGGATGACATGCATCCATGTTACAGTTAGAAAACAAATAAAAGGATGACACACGATAGAAAGAAATAGTGGACGGTGACATGCAGTGTCACGATGGCATGGGAACCACTTGTCTAGAATAGTATGGGTATCGGCATGACAACGCCATATCAATGAGAGCTGAGTTAATGTATCTTTGATAGCTTGATGGCATCTCAATGATGTGACTTTGGTGTATCGATAGGAATCTAGAAAATGTCCCTCTAACGGGGCAATAAGGCAAGAAGTTAGTGGGACCCATTTGTGATGAAGAACTAACAAGTGGCGAAGAACAATTGCTTGGTGTGCTAATTTGCATCACTATTGCGAATTAGGTGGTGATGACATGGATGGAATGTAGGTTGTGGGCCCAATCAAATAACATTGCAAGCATATCAGTGTGACCTGCTTGTTTCAAAGAGAATTGGTAGCATGTCCCAATGATAGAGCGATATGTTAGATCGATAGTGGAGATCAAGCGATAAAGATTGGATGACGATAAACGACTTGAATGAGATGAGGATTAATGGAAAAAGTCAAACTGAAGCTAATTGAATGGTGGTGATTTAAAGGTACCAAGATGAACAGAGGATCTTGGCACAAGAGAGAAGATCAACGACCAATATTCAAATTTGAAGATCTACAACGGTTTGGTTCGTGTGAACAAGGTTTCATCTGGTAACTGACATAAAGGAAGGAGTTAATTGGTCTAGCTGCACCAAGTGACCAATTAAATGAAGATTTGATCTTCAAGGTGGTGGAATAGATTGCAGAGGTGATCAAGATCAGAATTAGATCGAATGATCGCAAAAATGCATTAAATGCATATCAGATTCTAGGGTTTGAAAAAATGCTATTCTTAGCAAATTCTTTGCACTAGAATTAAATGTTGTGCAGCTTGATGCAAAGGTATGGTGATATTTGATAAACCTTATCATATGTCTTTATGATGACGATGTGTAGCTTGATGAATAGGTAGCTTGCTAGTGAATTTTGCAAGTGAGGAAAACCCTAATCTGATGTGAGTTGATCTGGACGGTTAAGAGAATCTCGAGGGTGAGATTGTAGATCAATGCAATTAAACAAAATGAAGAAAATTTGAGAATAGTCATAGAAGTTGTATCCACTGTGTGGTAAATTCCATTAAAGGGCGAAGTTTATAAAGGTCTATGACAACTAAATATGACTCCAAGATTTTTTCTATCGAAGAAGGAAGAGCATTTGATAAACTCGCTCTTGATGAGGTGCATGGAATAATTACTATGAATGAGATGAGAATGCTAGATGTTGAATCATATAGGAGAGAAGTTGCATTCAAGATTGTTGAGAAAGGAAAGGATAGAGCAGAGAAGAAAGAAGAGGATAGTAAAAATGTCCATATGATAAGGTGGATAATTATGGTAGTGTAGGCTCTAAACAAGAAGAGGATAGTAAAAATAAGAAAGAGTTTTATCCTAAAAGGAAAAAATTTGGAAAGAAGAAGAAGAATTTGTACATCAATGAAGAAAGTAAAGTGTCTGATGCTAGTGATTGTTTAGAAGAGGATCAAGGCCATTCCCTTGTAATGAGAGAAGATAGAAGAAAATTTGTATTCATGGCTAAAGAAGCTAAGGATCGGGAAGATGCACAAATTGAGGACTCACATGAAGAAGAAGAAGAGGAAGCGGTTGTTGATCTTGAGGGAGAATTAATTAGTGCTCTTGAAGACCTTGATGAGTTAAGAGACAAATATGATGATCTCAAGAGGGAAAAAAAGAAATTGAGAAAGAATACTCAAAAGGAGAATGATAAGCTAAATCAAGAACTTGAAGAATCAAATAAGTTGGTGGTAAATCTGAAACTGCAAGTAGAAGAAGCTAAAAGAGGAGAAGAAGTAATGAAGTCCAAGCTAGAATCTAAAGTAGAGAGATGCATGAAGTTAGAAGCATAAGTAGTCACTTTGAGAAAAGAATTGGAAAAGGCCAAGGAGAAAATCAATAAGGGTTTGAAACTAAAAGGTGGTACTAATATTTTGGATGAATTGCTAAGTACATAAAAGCCAACTAATAAAGAAAAATCAAGCTTGTGACTTGAAAAAAGAAAAAGTTCATTTATTAATGCCTCTACAAAGCTCTATGAAAGAACTAGAGTAGAAGAAAAATTAGTCACAAATTGTGAAAAATCTAACAATGGAGAAGCTTTTGAAGATGAAAAGAAGTCAACTGCAGTTGTGAAATCTGTTAGAGAGAAGGAACCAATTGAAGACAAGAAAGCTAATAGGTCGATTCCTATTCAGCAAAAGAAGAAGAAGAATACTAAGAGAATAGATAATGATGGTTTCACAAGTGTACACTATCTAAGGAGACCTAGACAAAGAAGACCACCTAATCTCACTCAAAGGAATTCTATGACCAAGTACTCACATTTTTATGGTTATTGTTTTACTTGTAATAAATTTGGACATAGAGTATGTCAGTGTATAGTAGCACCTACTAGGAGCATTGAACATATGCATATAAATTCATTTTCCCCTACTGTAGACATGGGTGTGATGTGTTTTAACTACCACAATTTTGGTCACTTTGCGAAACATTGTAACCTGAATCATGTAAGAAAAAAAGCACATGGTGAGAAAAGGAATATGTCCCCCAAGGTGAGCAATGGCTCACATATTCCTGAGAGGAAGGCTGGTCAGATAGAGAAAAAGGAAAAGAAGGTCTGGGAAGAGAAAGACTAGCAGGCAGGGCTCCATGAGGTTGCTTCTACTTTACATCACTAATTTGTAATGATAGGGCATGAGTCCAAGGGGAGATAAATTGATATTTCATCCATCCTTGGAAATGAAGAAGGAGATCAAGTCAAGTAAAATATGTTTTACAAATTTCTAACAGCTTGATGGTTGCAAATTCATGGTCACATTCTTGCTCTTTGAAATACTCATCAGAGGGTAAGAACATTAGCAGGTAGTGGAAAGTATGTTGCAGGAATTGATATCAACAATTGGTATCAGTTATTGAAGAAAAAGGTTGTGTATTTTCTCTATTGAGAGAAATGCTCCTTGACTGCAAGGAGAAGATATTTGTCTTGGGGGTAGCTATTTTGTATATTTGTTTTCAAATTGGTATCAGACCATTACATATTGGTTCAAAATAGATTAGTTGGTATAGAGCCCCTAAAATGAAGCTAGTGAAGAATGGAGCAAGGTCTAAGGGGGAGCTACTATTGGTATCAAATTAGTGTTATACTTGATACAGTGTAATCCTGGATATCAATTGGTACATAGCATAAAGGGAACACATTCACAATTGGTATCAAGGAATGATATCATCAATTGGTGTCAAGTATATGACTTCAATTGGTATAGAGCATGAATCAGAATATCTATAATTGATATCAAACCTGATTGGCGCTAAGCATGTAATGGCACTTCATCTAGCATCAAATATTTTGTAATTGGTACAGAGTGGTTGAATGTAGCAATTGGTACAAGAGAAAAAATTGTTTTCAATTGGTATCATTCAAAGGGGAGCAAAGTCCCTTTGCCATTGCTAAGAAGATGTGAAGGCTACAGCAGTATGGTCACCTAAGATAAAGAAAAGGATAATAATTCAAAGGAGGGTATTAGAGAATAGCTAGACCCTTTGCACAGCTTGTCAAAGGAGGAGAATACTTTGAGGAGGAGTGATCCCTTTTCCATTGATTTCAAAGGAAGAGAAAGTCATGCAAATTCTCAAAGAGGAGCATTGGAGGAAGCTACAATAGAATTAGAAAGTAATGATGATACTGGCACAAATGTTGAATTGATTAATTGGTATCACTGAGCATTTAATTTTTTCCATCAATGACAAAGGGGGAGATTGTTGGAATATGTTGTCATTGATGTCAAAAGGGGGTCAAAGGAGAAGTGTGTTGATCCTGTGCAAAAGTGCATACAGTTGTCATTGGTATCAAAAGTGCAAATCAAGTAAAGGATTTTGTTAGAATGATGACAGAAGATGGATGAGAGAGCAGTGAATCTCATGGAAAATTGAGTGGTAGATTCGTGATGGGTTTTTTGAGAGCTTTCCATAAAGGTATTGTGTAGGCCCAGAGGATGTATAACACATCCAAAAATGAATTTTGTTTTCTCTCAGACAAAATTAGGGTTTACTGGTTAAACCCTAGAGTTTTAGTCATGGTGTCCTCAAAATGTTCTATTTTGATGTTGACTTGGTATCGGCAATTTTCAAATGCATTAGGTGCAACTTATGTCTCTACAATCATGGAGGTGACCAGCCCCTCTACCTAGCACTTAAAGATTATACATCTCCATCAGTTTGACAGAAAATGGTTTATTTTCTTGTCACAGATTCCAAGTTTTTCTAACCTATGTCGTGAGGTTCTCAAGTTTTGAAACCATCTGAATTAGCAACTTAGTCATGTTGTTGATTGACCCCATCGCCTGGGTTGGTGGTGTCCTAAAGGTACGAAGAGATAGCTATATTTCATCATGTCACGGGTTTGCAAAAGTTCACAACCTCTGACTAGAGGTTCTGAAGTTTAGATTTTTAGTGACTTACCAATGGAGCGATAAGGACTAAGGAGAACTTTATCAAAGTGACAGTGTGTGATCAGTGAGATATTGGGAGATGTCTCTTCGATGGGTCAATGTTCTTCTTGTCAGCGTGACAATGTGTGGTTGGCGAGAGAATGGGCTATGTCTCTTTGACATAGTGATGGTGACACTATGGAGATTTATCAATGAGACAATATGGTGTTGGGAAGATTTTTGTCCATGTCTCTTTGATAGACCGATAGCTATCTTATTGACAAGACATTGGTGTATCGGCGAGAGTCTAGGAGAAGTCTCCTCAATGGAGCGATAAGGAGTATGGAAGTGTTGTCAATGAGACTATATGGTGTCAGTGAGACCTTTGTCAATGTCTCTCTAACATGGTGATGTGAAGGCAGTGCTTGAGTGGGACCCAAACATGATGATGTGGGTGAAAGAGATGACAAAACAAACATGTGGTGTAACAAGACTGGATAAATGGTAATCCATATCCTTGTTGTGGATTACGATGCAGTGACATGGTGATGAGTTGGAGAGGTGACATTGTCAATGGATTTTGTTGACATGATTGATGGTCGTCGGTGAGACCTGCTAAGATGTCTCCTCGATAACCTAATGACTATTTCATCTATGAGACATTGGTGTATCATTGGGACTTTGAAGAAAGTCTCTTCAACAGGGCGATGGGTGTATGATGCCGACTGTGGGACCCAGTAAGGTGGACGTGGCAGTGAGACTCGGTATGGTGATGATGATGTGTATCCATGTTACAATTAGAAAATGAATAAAAGGATGACACATGGCAGAAGGAAATAGTGGACGATGACATGTAGTGTCACAATGGCATGGGAACCACTTGTCTGCAACAACAAGGGTATCAACGTGACAAAACCATATCGATGAGAGTTGAGTTAATGTCCCTTTGATAGCTCGATGGCTATCTCATCGATGTGACTTTGGTGTATCGATAGGAGTCTGGAAAATGTCCCTCTGACAGAGCAATAAGGTGAGAAGTCGGTGGGACTCGTTTGTGATGAAGAGCTGACAAGTGGCGAAGAACAATTGGTCGGTGTGCTAATTCACATCGCTATTGTGAATTAGGTGGTGATGACATGGATGACATGTAGGTTGTGGGACTAATCAAATAACATTGCAAGTATATCGGTGTGACCTACTTGTTTTGAAGAGTTGGTAAAGTGTCCCAACGATAGAGCGATATGTTAGATCGGCAGTGGATATCAAGTAGTAAAGATTAGACAGCGATAAGTGACTAGCATGAGATGAGGATCAATGGAGATATTCAAACTAAAGCTAATTGAATAGTGGTGATTTAAAGGTGCTGAGATGAACAAAGGATCTTGAGGTGAGAGAGAAGATCAATGGCCATTATTCAAACTTAAAGATCTACAATGGTCTAGTCCATGTGAACAGTGGTTTCATCTAGTAACCAACACAATAGAAGGAGTTAATTGGTCTAGCTACACCAAGCGACCAATTAAATAAAGATTCCATCTTCAAGGTAGCGAAACAAATTGTAGAGGTGATCGAGACCATAATCACATTGAATGATCACAAGAATGCATTAAATGCATATTAGATTCTAGGGTTTGATAGAATGCTATTCTTAGAAAATTCTTTGCACCAGACTTAAATGTTGTGTAGCTCGAAGCAGAGTTTTGGTGATATCTGATAAACCTTATCAGATGTCTTTATGATGATGATGTGTAGCTCAATGAATAGGTAGCTTGTTGGTGAATTTTGCAAGTGAGGAAAACCCTAATCTAATGCGAGCTACAAGATAGAACAATGATTGTTCTATGTGCAGAGGAGAGTGCAGAGTAGGGGATTGTTGCTGAGAGTGAAGCTTCAGCAGCAGAGTGTAAGTTGTAGTGTGTGCAACAATGTACTAAATGTAATGATGCATTGTAGGTGAGGTAGAACGAATTTATGCATATTTGAGCTTTAAGCATTGTAAGAGGTTGTAGCCTCATTGTACTGAGTTGTAGCTCAAATTAGGGGATTGTAGTCTCCTTGAAGTTGTTGCTTCTAAACTAGGGTGTTGCTGCATCCTTGGAGTTGTAGCTCCTAAATCAAGGAGTTGTTGCTTCCTTGAAGTTGTAGCTTCTAAATTAGGGTGTTGTTGTAGCCTTGGGGTTGTAGCTCCTAAAATAGGTAGTTGATGCTTCCTTGGGTTGTAGCCCTAAAATATTGTAACAGAGGTTCTGATTTGTGATGCTAGATTTGAGCAGTAGTCAAGCAACCTTGGTCACCGTGGTTTTTCCCATATCGAGTTTTCCACGTATATCTGGTGTTATAGGTATTTGTGTTGATTGTCTTTGTGCATGTTTTTGTTTGCATCTTTAGTTTACAGTCTACACATCAAGAGTTTGAGTAAGAATAAATCTGCACAAAGTATTTGAAGCTAAGAAAGTAATCTGCATAAAGGTGTTGAGGGCTAATGTTTTAGTATCTATTGATTCACCCCCCTCTCAGTAGATCATTCTGTTCCAACAATCTAAATCTGCACCAACTTCATAGACTTAAATAAAGCATGTCCTAAGGATGATTTCCCCCTCCCCAACATAGATATGATTATAGATCTCATAGTGGGGAATAAAATGCTATCATTGATGGATGAAATTTTAGGATATAACCAGATTATGATTGCAAAGGACGACCAACATAAAAAAACATTCACCTATCCATGGGGCACCTACTATTGGAATATGATGCCATTTAGGCTAAAGAACCCTAGAGCTACATATCAAAGGGCTATGACCTTGATCTTTCATGACATGATCCACAAGATTGTGGAAGACTATGTGGATGATATCCTCACCAAGTAATTGAAGCATCAAGATTGAATAGCAACACTAGGCCCAATCTTTGACAGATTGGAAGAATATAAGGTACGACTCAATCCCAAGAAATATGTCTTTTGCATAACTTCAAGAAATCTCTTGGGATATATTGTGTCGATGAGAGGAATTGAGATTGATCCCTCAAAATTCAAAGCAATACTCGACATGGAAGCACCACGAACACTAAAACAATTGAGCAGTCTATAGGGAAGGCTCCAATTAATCAGAATATTCAAAGCACAACTGGTCAATAAAACTATCCCCTATTCCCAGCTACTCCACAAGGGGGTAACCTATAAGTGGGATAAGAAATGGAATAAAGAATTTAATAAAATCAAGGAATACTTGCTAACACTTCCAGTCCTAATGCCACCAATCTAGAACAAACCATTAATCCTTTACATTTTACCTATGGTAGCAGCTCTTAGTGCTCTTTTGGCTTAGCATGATGAAATAAGGAAAGAGAGAGAATCTACTACATTAGTAGAACCCTAGTGGGCCACGAACTCAACTACACATTCATTGAGAATGCTTGTCTAGCAGTAGTTTTTTCCTTGTAGAAGTTTAGACACTACATGCTTGCTCATCAAATTAAGCTCATCGCCAAGATAGATCCCCTAAAGTAGATATGCTTTATAAGACCATGCTCATAGGACAAATGGATAAGTGGGTCATGATCTTGATAGAATATGACATTGAATATGTAGAATGGAAAGCTATCAAAGGATAAGAAATTATAGATCAATTGTCCAAAGCTCCCATATATGGAAATAACCCATTGGAATCAAAGTTTCCATATGAGTCAATCTTCCTTTGAATGTCGCAGACCATTGGAAGGTATACTTTGATGGATCATACACACATCATGGTTCAAGAGTAGGAATCCTCTTCATCACGCCACAAGGGGATTGTATCCTAAAATCATCCAAGTTGTCCTTCCCTTGCACCAATAACATTGTAGAATACAAAGCTCTTGTAATAGGACTTCGAATAGTAGTACAATGGCAGATCATGGCACTAAAGGTCTATGGGGATTCACAACTAGTTATTAATCAATTCAATGATGAGTACTATTCCCTACTTTTCACCTACAATTTCAATCAGGCAGGATAATCATATGTTAGATCTTGAGACGCCAATGGAACATTCACACGAGGGAAAGGATCCTACATTTGTTGCTAGGTCACAGGGAACTCAGTGGGAGAACCTGCCCTAGAAAGGTTCGGCATGAAAATCATCTAAGGAAAAGGTCGCCAAGACCCCTCAGATGTCTCACCAAAGAAAATGAGAGGGTCGTTGAAGGGTCATATTCAACATAGCATCTTGCCAACGAGAGATGCCTCGCCGACGGGAAAGGTTGCTCTCTCGGAAAAGAAGGTTCTCATCACTATGTGGTCTCGGCGATCAGAAGGTCTCGCCGAAATGAGGTGATGTTGGCAAAGGGTTTTCATATCAGCATAAGGTCTTGGTGACCAACTGAAGTCTCACTGAAGGGATGTGCCTTCGATGTAAGGATTGAAGACCAGTGAGATGTCTCGCCGACACCAAAAGTCTTGTCGAAGTAGTTTGTTCCCCGAAATAAAGCGAGATCACCAAAAGATGATGAGCTCAGGAAGAAGTCATGTCGATAGATGGGGAGTCTTATCGAAATGAAAGGGGTCTCGGGATAGCGCTATGCTTTCGGTAAGATATCTCACCGAACATATGATCTCTTGCCGATAGATGGAAGCAACACAAAAGAAAAAGGGCCCTCGGTACGACTAAGGGATCTCGCTGAGATGTCTCGGCGATTATAAAAAGTCTCCCCGAAATGAAGAGCTTAGAAAAAAGCGAGGGGCTCGACAAGAGGTCTCGGCGAATAGAGGTGGTCTTGTCGAAGGAAGAAAGGGGGGGGGCTCGATATGTTTGCCTTCGGCAGGAGTCTGGCCGACAACAAAAGATTTCACCGAGAACATTTGACATCGGCATAAGGTCATGTCGAAGTGATGATGTCTCCCCAATAGGAAAAGGAACCCGCTGAAAGACAAAGTGTTCAGCGTAAGGTCTCAGCAACCCGTTAAACTCTCATCAACAAGAAGGCCCTCGGTATAGCATTCCAAGTTGGAGAAAGGTCTCCCTGACTCGGTGGTGTCTTGCCAATAAGTGAACAACTTAGTGGAGGATGGATTCTCGGCATAGGTGGGTGCCTTCGTCAAAATGTCTCGCCGATGTAGGAGGTCTCCTTGACATTTGACTTCGGTGTAGTTTCCATCTATTGCCCTAAGGTCTTCTCGACACGGCCATGTCTCGACGAGCGAGGGTGATTTTGGCCAAAGGAAGTAGTTTCACCATGATGTCTTGGTGAAGGCATAATGTCTCCCCGACCGAAGAGAAAATAGCTCATCGTCGAGAGTTAAGGAGCCCGGCGAGAGGTCTGGCCGATAGGCCAATGTCTCGCCGCCAATGAAAGGGGTCTTGCCGAGTGTCTTGTCGAATGAAGAGTTCGTCGAAGGAAAAAGAATTCTATAAGATGTCTCGGTGAATGAAGGCGGTCTCAGCGACGGAAGCAGGAATCGATATGACTATTGGATCTCGCTTTGAAGTCTTCTCGACTTGCCACGGTCTTGCCGAAGGAAATAAAGAGCTTGGGGAGATATCAAAATGAACTCGGCGAAAAACTAGACCTCGGTGTGAGGTCTAGGCGAATCAAGGAGGTCTCGCCGACAAAAGGAGCTCGCCAAGGAGTAATCTTAGCGAGGTAAAAAGAGCCTTCAATGTAACATTTTTAGCTCCCTATTGAGTCTCAGCGACACAAGAGGGTCTTGGTGACATAGGAAGCGTCATCAGCAAAGGTCTCACTGAGGTGGTAATGTCTCCCCGACTGAGGAGAGGGTGGACTCATCGCTAAAATATATGTAGCTCATTATGACTCTTGCCGATGATAACGAGTCATGTCGATAAGTTGCAGAATGATATAGTCGCATCGGTGAGACACAATAAGTGTCTCACCAACATGCGATTCAAACTCGAAGAGCCTTTGACCGTCGGCAATCTCATGTGGCGTATGGCCAACCAATCATACAAGGCCAAGAGTGAGCCATGGCAGTCCAACCAGGAGGAAGAGGATCAACCGATGAAAAGCAATGTGTATCTGTTCTAAACTCGGGGACATTCAATGCAGCTCTTTAGTAGAGGATTCAAAGATGGACATGAGGCTCAGAAATGAAAGCGGTGGTTGCAAAAAGATCAAAAGGCTTCTTCGGGGGATATCTCTTCACCGACACGGACATGCAAGGTTTAGCATTAATTTTAGTCAAGGATCTAGGGAAAAATCTATTCCGAGGATTGATATTTTGTAAGCCCTAAGGGGCTGACACATTTTTGATATATAAGGTATTTTTTCCTTTTTGTAAGTAGTTTGAACGATGCATTCAAAGGAGTTAGTGATTTTATCAGTCCTTCTCATCTAAATGTATGTTTTGTAACTCAACTGGATCTTGGAATATAAGATACGGAGTTTCCTTTGGCCTATGTTGATGCTTCAGTTTTTCTGTCACTATTCTCGCAGAGTGTGGTGCATTTTAGGTTAATAATCAAGTTATCTTGTGAATTCTATTATTCCTTTATGACTTTATCTGATATTCATGCTTTCCTTTGTAAAAGAGCACCATTATATCAATCACAAGTTGTTTTATAATCACACATAGATTTTATTCTATGAAAGTGTTTTCCTTTATTCAAAATGTGTGTATCAAGCCTACTTGTGACATATTAATGTGTAGCTCATAGAATTTGATGTGTGTCCTTCTGATCATTAACAAATTTCAAGTGCATTCCAAGTATTCCTCAATCTTATCAAATTTGGTGTATCACCATAGGAATAGGCTAGTTTAGTTTCATTTGTATGCACTCCTTCTCCCTTTTCCCTTTACAAGATAATTAGTTTAGGTGATACCCAAAGGAAGCCGACCTTCTCTAGAGGTTCATTTCAAATTCAGGCGACCCACAGCCTTGAAATGATATCATGTTTCACTAGAAATCCTAGTTTCATAACTTCACATAGGGTGCATTTCTAGGTGACAACAGTTTCTGGCACGCCCAGTGGGACAGTGATTAAATCGAATTGTTGGTTTAGTATGCAACTAGTGAGTCCCAGACTTTATAGAAGTCATTTGGCATACTTGGTGACTCCACAAAGAGGAATAACTCTAGAAATCAACGCCTTCTATGGTTTATGAGAAGAGTTCAGACAAGAAGCAGCTCAGGCCCTTTTGAATATTTGCAGTTGTCACCACCAAGAAGACAAGGCAGAGTAGAGGAAACGTGAGGAACAACAATTATCTATTCTAGAAGAATTCAATCCACTCCTCCATCTGTGGGATCACACATTGTTGTCTCGTCCTTGGCTTCATCTAGAGTACCAGTAAATCCACCACAGCCACCTCCAATGGCTGCTCCAAGGAATCAACCCTTTGTTGCTTTTAATGGAGGGAGCCCCTTGAATTTGGCACAACACAATGACATTCCAATGGCAACCTTGAAGATTCTTCCAACTTTTACGGGAGAAGATAAAACTACTCCAATTGAACACATGCGAGATGTGGCTTCGTTATGTGGAGTCCATCACATAACCCAAGAGGATGTTGCAGTAAGATTACTAGCTGCTTCACTGAAAGGAAGAGCTGTGCAATAGAATGGAGCCTACTAGTTAGTTCAATTACAACATGGGATGAATTTGGAGACAAGTTGCATAAACAATTTCAAGACAGGTCTGATAACTTGTCTCTATTAGAGCAATTAACCACAATTAAGAGAGCTCCACAAGAGCAGATGAATGACTTCAACTTCAAATTTCAGAGAACCTGGGATAGAATCCCTGCAATGGTGAGGCCACCTCCAGAATACGCATTTTTATACTTTTTGAGGGCTCTGAACAGCGATATAGTTGTCATGATACAATCAATGGGAGGGGTTTCTCTACCAGATGCCTTTGAAATAGCTATCAGAGCTGAAAACAGCCTAATACAGGCTGGTAAACTTGCTCCTAGGCCTCCAATGCCTATATTTCCAGAAATTCATGCAAACATTCCTTTGTAAATACCTCCTTTCACACCTCTATGAGTTGTACCAACGCTACCTGTTGCTCCAGCTGTTGATAAACAAGAAAGTGCAGCTTCAAGTTCTCCAAATGAGTTACAAGAGATCAAAATTCTTTAACAGACTTTTGGTAATAAGTTGGTGAACTTGGAAAAACAATAGTCCTATTTTAGGCCTTATCAGTAGCAAAATCAAGCCCCAAGTCAGCCCTTTCAACGCCAACAACAGCAGTTCCAGGGGAATAGACAGCAGTACCAGGGCAATTATCAGGGCCCAAGATAGAATGTGAATACAAGATCTTTTTAGGCCTATGCTCCAGCCCCTGTTAGTGCGACAAAGGAGTTGGTTCATATCCAAAACAACTTAGCAGTAGACTATGAGTGGTGTTACCCATGTAACCAGCCTCATAATCAAGCCACTTGTTCAAATTGACTCATCAACCAAGCACTGATGGTACAAAATGCATCAAGCTCACAACAAAATACACTTAATGAGTCATCTCCACAACACCAAGACCATCTTATCAATGATGCTACTCTACTTAACTGGCAAGGTGAAGAATTATGTGGATTGAATGAAGATAGTTCTCCAGTTGCAGCTAACACCAAGGAAAAGAAGAGAGCATTTGAGCTTGACCGAGTAGCTGGTAGAGGAAAGGTAGCAGTTGTGGAACCATCTAAATCTCAAGCAATTCATGGTTCACAAAGAGATCAACAACTCCTGACCAAGGAGCAGCCACACTTGCAGGCTGATCATGCCGGCATAAAGGTACATTCTAAAGTAAACCCAACAGTACCTTATAATATCCTTGATAGTATGAAGAAAATGAATGTTACAATGTCTATGTGGGATTCATTAGCCATCCCAGGTCAGAAGGACATGTTACAGTCAGCCTTGTCAAGTTTGAAGATGTCTGATGAATTTGAGTCCCCAATACGCAAGTTAGAGATGTGTTAACAAACAGTCCTCAGGGAAACGATCATCAGCCTAGCAAAGAGACAGAAAAAAGAGTTAAACCACCTCCTTTTTATGTATCAGTAATCATAGGTGACAAGTTAGTTCATAATTGTATGGTAGACAGTGGAGCTAGTAGCTCCATGATGCCAAAGCAAATTGCTGACAAGCTTGGACTAAAATATCAGCCTTTAGAGAATGGAGTGATCCAATTGGATGGTAATTTAGTTAATACTTTGGGCATCACTAAATATTTGAGTCTTACCCTTCATGCTTGCCCTAACTTTGTAGTTCCCCAAGACATATGTGTCATAAACCTTCCACCTTTCTTCTCCTTGTGTTTATCAAGAGACTTTACAGCCAAGATAGGCAGTTACATATCAGTTGACTAGTCCAACATGTTGTTTAGAACTAGATATGGAACTAAGGTCACCATCAAGTCTGAAAGGTTGGCTAAAGATCACATTGAGCCATATAGTCCAAGTCCAATCAATGCTGTCCCCATTACTCCAAACACAAATTATGTTATTTCAGCTGACAGTGAGTTGGTTGCCACTCAAGAGCTTCAATCAGAAGTTGTTCCTGATGTGCTGATACATGAGTGGGCAGTTGAAAACGTGTTGGACAGTCTTGAGGAGCTCATTCAAGATGCTGGTATGGGTAACTATGTCATTCTTGAGCCTAACACAGAGATCCCAAACCTTGAAAAGGATTCAGGTCAGTTGCTGCAACCACTAAGTGGACTTTGGGAGATGTTCTTCGATGGTTCCAGAAGCAAGAATGGAGTGGGAGGAGGTGTAATTTTGATTTCTCCACAAGGGGACAGGTATTACTCTGCATTCTATTTTGATTTTGCATGCTCCAATAACACTGTCGAGTATGAGGGCATCGTTCAAGGTCTTGAATGGGCAAGGAAGAGAGGAATAAACCACTTGAAGGTTCATGGGGATAGTGAGTTGATTTTTAATCAAATAAGAGGCCTGAATGTTGCTAAAAATGACACACTAAAATCTTATAGAAACAGAGTGTGGAACATGCTTGAGGATTTTGATGCCTTTAACCTAGTATCTATTCCAAGGAACCAGAACAAGCATGTTGATAGGCTCGCAGCCATTGGGGCACAGTTTGATATCCCAGGTGACACTAGAAAAGAGAAAGTACAGTAGTATGTGAAGGTTGTAGTCAGAACATCAATTCTTGATAACAACATTCACTGGAAAGTTTTTGACAGCGATGAGCAGATTTTGTCTTTTTTGCTTGAAGAGGATCAGTTCTCCATGATGAATCAAGCAAAGCTTAAGCAGCAGTATGATGATCAAGTCATACAACTGAAGACAAATAAGTTGCCCAAGGGTCTTGTTACCTTAGAGTTGATTTTTAGTACTGATGATTAGCTTAAAAAGGGTAAAGCTGGCTTGCAAATCAAAGAAGAACATTATGGGGGTCAAGAATTTCATGATGTCTTTGCTTGGGAGTACTCAGATTTGAAAGGTTTTGATCCCCATATTGCCCAGCACACAATTGAGTTAGAACCTAATGCTAAGCCAGTAAGACAAAAACAAAGGCCCTTGAATCCTAAGCTTGAGCCCTTAATGATTAAAGAGCTGACTAGATTGGTTGAGGGGGGTATTATCTTTCCTATTAAACACACCTCATGGGTTTCTAACCTTGTGCCGGTTAGGAAGAAAAGTGGTGAGATAAGACTATGTGTAGACTTTAGGGATCTTAACCAGTCATCTTTGAAAGACCACTATCCGCTGCCCTCCATGGAACAAATCTTACAAGTAGTTGTCAGTTATGAGAGATTTTCCTTGTTAGATGGTTTTTCGGGCTATAATCAAGTGTTGGTTAAAGAAGAGGATCAGTTCAAAACCACTTTCATAACTAAGTGGGGCACCATGGCATACAAAAGGATGCCTTTTGGTCTATCCAATGCCAGTGCCACATTTTAGAGGGCCATGGGCATGGCGTTTCAAAGTTTGATCAACAATGTTATGTTAATTTATTTAGATGACATTACAGTTTACTCTAAGAATGTTGATGAACATTTGTTACATCTTAGACAAGTTTTCAAAAAATGAAGAGAGTTTGGTATCTCTCTCAATCCAAAAAAGAGTATCTTTGTTGTTCATGAAGGGAAATTATTAGGAGACATAGTGTCAAAGCAAGGAGTTACTATTGACCCTGAAAGAGTCAGAGCCATACTTGAGTTGCCATTGCCAAATCACAAGAAGGGTCTGCAGAGCTTTTTGGGCCAAATCAACTTTTTGAGAAGATTCATCCCTGATGTTGCAAATTTGCTACAGCCTTTGACTGCCATGCTAAAAAAGAACGCAGTTTTCAGTTGGACAAAGGAGGCAAGGTGTAGTTTTGAAGAAGTCAAGGAAGCTCTAGCATCTGCCCCAACATTGGTAAATCCAGATTTCGCTAAAGACTTCTTTTTATATGCTTTTGGTAGTAGTGGTTCAATCTCTGCTATGTTGGTTAAGAAGAATAGGGATAATTTAGAGTAGCCCATTGCCTTCTTCAGTCAAGCACTTGTTGATTATGAAGAGGTATACATTTGTTGAGAAGCATGTCCTCTCTATGATCAGAAGTCTAAAGAAATTCAAGCCTTTAATCTCGAACAATAAGATTCATATTCTGGTTGCACACTCAAGTGTGAAGAAATTTTTATTGAATAAAGATCTGAATGAAAAAAGAGCAGGATGGGTCACCAAGGTCATGGAGTATGATGTAGATATTAAGATTACCAAACTAGTTAGAGGTAAAGGCCTTTGTGAACAGCTTGCTTCAGGGTCAATCAGAGAAAATGAATTGGAAAAGGATGTTGTGTTTGCTAACACAAATGAGTTTCAGAATGCTCAAGATGATGTACCTATGGGGGGAACTAATTGGGTTCAAGATATGACCCAATTTTTACAAACTAATGAGTTCCCATTAGGATTGAACAAAGCTAAAATAAGATACTTCAGACTGCAGTCCATACCATATGTGTTGGTAAACAATGTTCTTTTCAAAAAGGATCTTACTAGTGTCTTATTAAGATGCATTCACAGTCACCAAATTGAGAAGGTACTTCATGAGTTTCATGATGGAGCTACGGGAGGTCACTTTTCCCCAAGAACTACTACTTGGAAAATCATGAGAGCTGGCTACTACTGGCCTAGCTTATTCAAAGATGCACATGCCTAGTCAAGAAAGTGTGTCAAGTGTGCTCTATTTTCAAGGAAGGAAAAGCTGCCAGCTATGCCTCTGCATCCAATTCAAGTGGAGCAGCCCTTCATGAGATGGGGCATTGATTTCATTGGACCAATAAATCCACCATCCAGTATTGGTCACAAGTGGGTGCTCACAGCTACAGACTATTTCACACGGTGGATAGAAGCAATAGCTTTAAAAGAAGTAAAAGAGTCTTCAGTCTTGAGCTTCTATGAAGATATAGTCACCAGATTTGGAGTTCCTGACTCTATTATATCTGATAATGCTCTTGCATTTGTGGGATTGAAACTAACTAATTGGGCTGTTAAACATGGCATTCATTTGAACACATCCTCAAATTATTACCCTCAGGGTAATGGCTTAGCTGAAAGCACAAATAAGAATCTCATCAGGATTATCAAAAGAACAATGGAGGATAATCAAAGGACCTGGCACATCAAATTGAGATATGCACTATGGGCAAACAGAATGACTCCTAAGAGATCTATTGGTAATTCACCATACATGCTGATTTATGGCAAGGAGGCTAGATTGCCCCTGTCTGTGGAGCTTCCGGCTCTTGACATTGTATGTCAGTTGGAGATGTTTGAGGAACAGGACCCAATGTATGTGAGATATGCAGAGCTCATGGAACTTGAAGAATAAAGGGACAAAGCGATGAGGGTTTTGGAGCATCATCAGCTCCAAACAAAGAAGACATTTGACAAAAGGGCTACATCAAAGTCTTTTAAGGAGGGAGACCTCGTGCTCAAGTGGGACGTTCTCAAAAGTAGGCCCAACCATCACACTAAGTTTGACAACATGTGGACAGGTCCATTTATCATCAGAGATTGTAAGGAACACAATGCTTATCAACTAGTTACAACAGAAGGGGAAATACTTCCTATCCCAGTCAATGGGATACACCTTAAACCCTATTTTCAAGTTTGATGAGTGTCCTCTTTTTTACATATTAGTTTTGGTTTATATTTTCAATAAGTGTTTCTACGCTTCAGGTTAATTATTTTCTATTTCCTAGGCGCTGTGATGGCACGGTATTTTCTTTTTCATTTTCCCCTATTTTGTTTTCCTTTTGGCAACCTGTTGTGTCCTGTGGATCTCATGCAAGTTGTAGCCATGTGCAAGGCTGATGTTTTTATTTGTTTCCTGATCCTTCTAATGACTCCATACCCAATGGACAAGTTGTAGCTATTGGTTCTCATGTTTAGTAGGAAAACATCCCACAAAGGTTGCCAGAATTGTTGCCTATTTTTCACCTACAGTTTCAATCAGGCAGGATAATCATATCTTAGATCTCGAGAGGCCAATGGAACATTCACACGAGGGAAAGGATCCTACATCTGTTGCTAGGTCATGAGGAACTCAGTGGGAGAACCTACCCTATAAAGGTTCGACATGAAAATCATCTAAGGAGAAGGTCGCCAAGACCTCTTGGATGTCTCAACAAAGAAAATGAGAGGGTCGCTAAATGGTCATATTCAGCATAGTATCTTGCCGACGGGAGATGTCTCACCAACGGGAAAGGTTGCTCTCTCAAAAAAGCAGGTTCTCATTGCTATGTGGTCTCGGTGATCAGAAGGTCTCGCCGAAATGAGGCGGTGTCGGCAAAGGGTTTTCATATCGGCATAAGGTCCTAGCGAACAACTGAAGTCTCACCAAAGGGATGTGCCTTCGATGTAATGAATGAAGACCGGTGAGATGTATCGCCGACACCAAAAGTCTTTCCAAAGCAGTTTGTTCCCTGAAATAAAGTGAGATCACCCAAAGATGATGAGCTTGGGAAGAAGTCCTATCAATAGATGGGGAGTCTTACCGAAATGAAAGGGGTCTCGGGATAGCGTTGTGCTTTTGGTAAGATATCTCACCGATCATATGATCTCTTGCCAATAGATAGAAGCAACACAAAAGAAAGAGGGCCCTTGGTACGACTAAGGGATCTCACTGAGATGTCTCGGCAATTATAAAAAGTCTCCTCGAAATGAAGAGCTCGGCAAAAAGTGAGGGGCTCGACAAGAGGTCTCGGCGAATAGAGGTGGTCTTGCTGAAGGAAGAAAGGGGGGGCCTCGATATGTTTTCCTTCGGCAGGAGTCTGGCCGACAATGAAAGATTTCACCGAGAACGTTTGACATCGGCATAAGGTCATGCCAAAGTGATGATGTCTCCTTGATAGGAAAAGGAACCCACCGAAAGACAAAGCATTCAGCATAAGGTCTCAGCGACCCGTTAAAGTCTCATCGACAAGAAGGCCTTCGGTATAGCATTCCAAGTCAGAGAAAGGTCTCCCCGACTCAGTGGTGTCTTGCTGATAAGTGAACAACTCGGTGGAGGATGGATTCTCGGCATAGGTGGGTGCCTTCGTCAAAATGTCTCGCTGATGCAGGAGGTCTCCCTGACATTTGACTTCAATGTAGTTTCCAGCTGTCACCCTGAGGTCTTGCCGACACGGCCATGTCTCGGCGAATGAGGGTGATCTCGGTCAAAGGAAGTAGTTTCGCCATGATTTCTTGGTGAAGGAAAAATGTCTCCCCGACCGAAGAGAAAGTAGCTCATCACTGAGAGTTAAGGAGCCCGGCGAGAGGTCTGGCCGATAGGCTAATGTCTCACCGCTAATGAAAGGGGTCTCACCGGGTGTCTTGCCAAATGAAGAGTTCGCCGAAGGAAAAATAATTCTATAAGATGTCTCGGCAAATGAAGGTGGTCTTAGCGACGGAAGCAGGAATCAATATGATTGTTGGATCTCGCTTTGAAGTCTTCCTGACTTGCCACGGTCTTGCTGAAGGAAATAAAGAGCTTAGGGAGATATCAAAATGAACTTGGAAAAAAAGTAGACCTCGGTGTGAGGTCTGGGCGAACCAAGGAGGTGTCGCCGACAAAAGGAGCTCGCTGAGGAGTAATCTCAGTGAGGTAAAAAGAGCCTTTGGTGTAACATTTTTAGCTCGCTATTGAGTCTCGGTGACACAAGAGTGTCTTGGTGACATAGGAAGTGTCATCGGCAAAGGTCTCACTGAGGTGGTAATGTCTCCCCGACTGAGGAGAGGGTGGACTCATCGCCGAAACATATGTAGCTCATTATGACTCTTGTCGATGATAACGAGTCATGCCGATAAGTTGCATAATGATATAGTTGCATCGATGAGACACAATAAGTGTCTCACCGACATGCAATTCAGACTGAGCGAGCCTTTGACCATTGGTAGTCTCATGTGGCGTATGGCCAGCCAATCATAGAAGGCCAAGAGTGAGTCGTGGTAGTCCGACTACGAGGAAGAGGATCAACCGATGAAAAGCAATGTGTATCTGTTCTAAACTCGGGGAAATTCAATGCAACTCTTCGGTAGAGGATTCAAAGATGGACACGAGGCTTAGAAATGAATGCGGTGGTTGCAGAAAGATCAAAAGGCTTCTTCGGGGGATATCTCTTCACCGACACGAACACACAGGGTTTAGCATTAATTTTAGTCAAGGATCTAGGGAAAAATCTATTCCGAGGATTGATATTTTGTAAGCCCTAAGGGGCTGACACATTTTTGATATATAAGGCATTTTTTCCTTTTTGTAAGTAGTTTGAACGATGCATTCAAAGGAGTAAGTGATTTTATCAATCCTTCTCATCTAAATGTATGTTTTGTAACTCAACTGGATCTTGGAATATAAGATATGGAGTTGCCTTTGGCCTCTGTTGATGCTTCAGTTTTTCTGTCACTATTCTCATAGAGTGTGGTGCATTTCAGGTTAATAATCAAGTTATCTTGTGAATTATGTTATTCCTTTATGACATTATCTAATATTCATGCCTTCCTTTGTAAAAGAGCACCATTATATCAATCACAAGTTGTGTTTTATAATCACACATAGATTTTATTCTATGAAAGTGTTTTCCTTTATTCAAAATGTGTGTGTCAAGCCTACTTGTGACATATTAATGTGTAGCTCATAGAATTTGATGTGTGTCTTTCTGATCATTAACAAATTTCAAGTGCATTCCAAGTAATCCTCAATCTTATCAAGTTTGGTGTATCACCATAGGAATAGGCTAGTTTAGTTTCATTTGTATGCACTCCTTCTCCCTTTTCCCTTTACAAGATAATTAGTTTAGGTGATACCCAAAGGAAGCCAACCTTCTCCGGAGGTTCATTTCAAATTCAGGTGGCCCACAGCCTTGAAATGATCCCATGTTTCACCAGAAAGCCTAGTTTCATAACTTTGCATAGGGTGCATTTATAGGTGACAACAAGTATCAAACTAAGGATGACAAGTTTACCCCATACAAAAAGTTGGTAGAAGATCTCAAGGAATTCTTCATCAACATAACATTTGAGAAAATAGCAAGGGTAAAAAAAAGAGCAGTTGATGCTATGGGTACAATTGGATCATTACTAGATATCCCAAGGAACATCCACAAACATCAATTTCTTGTAGAGTAACTTCTCATACCATCTTTCAAGGTATTAGAATTTGAGTTTATGTGTGAAATCATTGTTCCCGGTGATCCTTGGTACCATGATATATTCACCTACTTAAAAATAGGAGTCCTCCCTGCTAACATCACCCAAACTCTCAAGAAAACCTTCATTACAAATTCATCTCGCTTTGTCATCTTAGGCAGCACCCTCTACCGTGGGAGTATCAAAGAAACCTTATTATGATGCATCAATCTCTAGGAAGCTTTAACTACCTTAACGGAGGTACACAATGGTATTTGTGGTTCACACTCGAGTGGTATGACCTTGGCCAAGAAACTATTGAGGACTGGGGACTACTGGCCTACTATGGAGAAAGAAGCTCATGATTATGTCCAAAAATGTATACAATGCCAACAACATGGGGACGTCATCCATGCACCAGCTCAAGAGCTCTAACCAATCACCATGCCTTGGCCATTCTCACAGTGGGGACTCAACCTCAAATCACACCTACCTTATCTAGTGGACATAAGTTCATTATCACCACCACAAAATACTTCAAAAATTTGGTAGAAGCCATCTTGGTGACATATATTACAAGGAATAAATCTCTAAATTCATCCTAAATTACCTCAATTGTCATTATGGTGTTCCACAAACCCTTATCTCCAATAATAGAACGCCCTTTGAAAACCAAGATTTTTGTGAGCTATGCCAAAGATTTAATATCCAACATCGCTTATCTATCTTGTATTACCCCCAGGGTAATGGCCAAGTTGAGGATTCCAACAAGACCATTCTGAAAATCCTAAAGAAAACGGCCAATGAAGCTGGTTGTCACTGACACCTATAGTTAAAACCTGCCTTATGGGCCTATCAAACAAGTTTCCGCACACCTATAGGTGCAACCCCTTTCTCCTTGGTCTACAAATCAGAATCCATTCTGCCTATTGAGGTTGACCTCCCATCCTTGAGAATATCATTGTAGAATCTTATCACTAATGAGGAATATCATATGTCATAGTTGAATGAGCTAGAATTACTGTACAAGCGCTGCATGGATTCTTTAAATCACCTACAGGTTTATTAGAACCGTCTCAAAATGAGCTATAATAAAAATATCAAGAGTCGATCCTTCCAAGTCGGAAAGCTCGTATTGAAGGAAAATAAAAATAATGTCCCAAATCTAGATAGCAAGAGAAAGTTTTAACTCAATTGGTTGGGACCCTTCATTATCATCGCAAGTTACAAGTCAAGGGCATATCAATTATCCACACCAGAAGGTGAACCTTTGCAGGATCCCATCAATAGCTCCCATCTCAAAAAAAATTATGCATAAGCTTGCAAGGTATTAATCCAAAAATACAAAAAAATAAAAACATATCAAAAATCCAAAAAAAATTTAAAAAAAAGGAATAAAAAAAGTAAAGAAAAAAATTGTCCTCTAGTGAAAACCACTTCGGTGGCACTTTGGGCAAGTACCTTGGTGAAAACCTAGCAATCAGGTGCCTTGTGTAAATAAGCACTCCCCATCCACCATCCTTTCTTTGACATGTTCTGCATCACTTTCCATCACATTCACACTTATTACATTTCCATTGCTCTTTCCATCACCCATCCATGTCAGCATCATAGCTTGATCATGTGTTGGTATCATGTTCCCTTTAGTACTACTTGGCACATTCCTAAGGTCAGTTTGTCTTGCCTATATCGTGGTAGTCTATCACATCATGCTAGGGGAATTTCCTTATACCTACATCAGATTAGATTTGTGTATATACTGACATCCTAAAAACATCAAAAAATCCAAAAACATCCAAAACATCAAAAATTCAAAAAATAGGTTGAAAACAAAAAAAATCAAAAACATAGTTGTCATGTCAAACTACAAGGCTTCTATGTATATAATGTAGGCAAGGCTAATCTTTGATCAACCCCTGAGGCCCCTAAGATAGGTCATTTAGGTGTCCATCATAATAAATTGACAATCCAACACTATTCATACTTCATCAATAAGAGAGTATGTGTCAATCAAACTACGTGGTATCTGCATGTATAATGTAGGCAAGGCTAATATTTGATTATCCCTCGAGGCCCCTAAGATAGGTCCTTAGGTTGGGTTCTTGGTCAAAATCTTAGAAAACACAAAAACATTGGAAAACTAGAAAATCAAAACATTTGTAAAACATCTCAAAAATCCCAAAATAGCCTCAAAACATTTCAAATTACCAAAAACATTCAAAAAACCCAAAATCACCCATCATGTTTCAACATTCACCCACAATAAAAATCCACCCACAATAAATCAATCATCATCTCCACTCTTTGGCGAAACAAGCGAAAACAAGTATAGCAAATTTAAAAGTGTAAACTCAAACGTCAAGGTCTTAAGTCTAAGTCAATAGGTAAACAAATTGGTCAACTCTTGGTGTCAATAGCCCATCATCCCATTAGTCTCAAAATCATCTAATTACATCATGTCCTAGGATACATCTTTCCTACAATGGACATCAATATCAAACATCACCGTAGTTTAGTCATGGCTAGAGGTATGAAGAACATTAGCTTGTTTTTTTACTTAATATTTTCTTATGATTTATCTTATTATGCCTATTCCTATGACCTCTCGATGATGTCTATCTAAAATATTTAGAGAGAAATGACTGGGGCATTGATCATTATCTTTTGTTTGTTGTGCTTGTTGGATATTCTTGTAATATAACTTTGGTGATACTCACTTTGTTAGGTGTGTAGGGAGGATGTTTTGGATATCTTGTTGACTATTAAATTAGGAGGTTTTTCCTTTCTATGTTTTGGTCCAAGGTGTTTGAAGTGTCTGAAGTGCATCCTAACAAGGTTTCGTATGTCGAGTATGAACAATGTGTTGCAAGAATGAAAAGATTGAAGGTGCTGTCATTGATGTCAACTAGTCAATTGGTTATCAACTAATTGTTGTTGTCATTAGTAGATCATGGATATAGGTTAATGGCTATATGTGTCGAGGATATTGAGAAAATTGTAATGAAGATATGTTCCAAATGTTCAGTGGTTGCTCTGAGTTTTTCTCTAGGTTTTTCTCCTATATTTGTGTGGTTCAAATATGTTGATCATGGTTGTTGGAAGCTATGATATCCAGATTTTTGGCTATTGATTCATTGTACAATGTGAGTTGTGTTCACTAGTTGTGAACTATGGCTTTCTATGTTTCTGGTTGAGGTCCAAGAGAAGTGTTGTTGGTCTAGATTTTTCTTTGTTGAAGTCTTATGACTTGCGGTTCTAGAGTTGAGTTGTTTTGATTGTATTAAAGATAATTTTGGTATTTGGAAAGTTCGTGCTTAATTGTTCTATGTGTTTTACTTTGGTTTGGCTGACCTTGTGTCAAATACAACCTTCAAAGTTAGCGAAGTGTGTTGGATCTATTTGGGTCCTTAAGAAGCATGTGTTTGGGTTGCCCTCATTCTAATTCCATCCTAGGATGTTTTAGCACTGAGTTAATTTGAATTTAGATGGTTGACTTTGGATATGTTTCAAAGTTGAAGATGGTATAAATGCATAATGAGTGAGGGAAGAAGAAGCAAGAGAGAACAGAGGGAATAGAGATAAGAATAGAAAGAGAATAGAGATAAGTGTGAATCAGTGTGTGTGTATGATGTGAGTATGGCAGATCAATGTGAAGCCTAAATGTTGAGTTTTCAGAAGCAGTGATCTGAAGGTGCACTCTATCATTCATGCATGTCTGCAAGTGGATTGATTGAACTGTGGTGGATTTCTTTGTTGCATTGAGATTGTATTCTCTCTATAACAATTCTTCTTTATCTTCTTTGTATCTTTGTGGCAGTGATCCCTCCAGGTTGTTAGCCCTGTTGGATAATGAGTCCTTGTTCTGAATAGTGAGTCCTTGTTTCTCGGGAAGTGAGCCTCTTGTAATTGGTTTTGATATTCTCTATAGTGTGAGTTGATCCTCACTATGGTTTGTCCCTTATTGGGTTTTCCATGTAAATCTGGTGTTATTTTGTTTATGTGATGGTTTTCAGTTTCTACACTAGTATTTGATGTTTAATCATTTATGTTGTGTTAAGGATTAGTTCTAGTGAATGAATTAAATTTTAAATCTCTGAAAACTAATTCATCCCCCCCTCTCAATTGTCATGTTCAACAATTGGTATCAGAGCTTAGTTCCTTGGTGAAGAGCTTAACCGATTGAGGAAGGTCCAGGATGGCTAGCAAGATGACTTATGATTATCTGAGGTTCGATGGAACTAATTATGTTATTTGGAAAATATTGATAGAAGAATATCTGGAGTATTATGGATATGATGTGGAGAAAGCTTACAAGAATCCTTACACCCCTCTTGCTAATGATCTAAGTACGGCTGATGAGATGAAAGCACATGAAGTGAACAATAAGGTGAAGTACATTTTGAAGAATAGTTTGGTATATTCTAAGTTGATTAAGGTTCAAAATCTAAAGACTGCTAAGGAAGTCTAGGATGCTTTGGAAAGGGTGCATGAAGGTGATGAAAGAGTTAAAGAGGAAAAATTACAAAATTTGGAGACACAGTTTGAGCTTTTGCATATGTTTGAAGATGAGAATGTTAAAGCTTATGTATAGAGATTGAATAAGATAGTGGCCGGAATGCGAGGACTTGGTGCTACTGTAGATGAAACCAAAATTGTAAAGAAGATTCTTAGAACTCTCCCTAATTCTTACAGTGAGAAGGTGTGTGCTATTGAACAGTGTATAGATTATAAGACTTGCACTAAAGATTTTTTGTTGGGATTTCTAACATCTTATGAGATGAGGAAGCCGAGTTTGAGGAATGGATGCAAATCATAAACTACTTTTAAGGCAACAAAAGCTGAAGATCCAGATGAAGAAAATTTTGAGGAAATAGAAGCTAACTTTGTGAGAAGGATGAGGAAAGGCTTTGGTAAGTATGAAGGTAAGTTACTCTTTAAATGCTTTAGTTGTGGAGAAATAGTTCATTATGTTGCAAAATGTCATGATAGAACTAAGAGGAATAAAAAAATATATGAGAAAGAAAAGAAAGGAAAGAAGATTAACAAAGCATATTATGTGAATGAGAATGCTAGTAAATCTAATGAAGATTTTGAGTATGAAGATCCTGAAGACAATGAATTCTTGTTCTTGGCTATAAGGGATGAACCTACTTCTGCTAAATGGAAAATAGGTGAAGGAAAGCCCTCCGAAGAAGGAGAAAAAATGAAGGTATTGTTATCTCTGCCCTACATGCTAAACAAGAAAAAAACTATTGCGTTGTTGACAATGGTTGTTCACATCACATGACTGGTGATAAAAGTAAGTTTGTTAAACTTGAAAAATATGATGGAGGCTTGGTTATGTTTGGAGATGATACTGGTGCTAAAATTTATGGGATAGGTTCAGTAAGTTTTGATGGAAAGCATAATACCAATGATGTATACTATGTTAAGGGCTTACAGCATAATATTTTGAGTTTTGGTCAGATGTGCAGTCAAGGATATGATCTTGTGTTTAAGGATGAAAGATGTGAGATCTAGAAAGGATTTGGAACATTGATTGTTGTACGAAATAAATCTAAAGGATATATCTATCAAGTTAAGGGTGTTGATGGATGATGATTTATGACGTCACATGAATTTTGATAACTTGGTGATGATTAGTGCAGTTCAGGCTGTGAGAGATTTACCATGTATTACAAAGCCTGTTAATGCTATCTGCAGGAATTGTTAGTTTGGAAAGCAAGCAAAAATTAATTATAGATCAAAGGAACAATCTACTACTGGGCTACTATATTTAATTCATACAGATCTTTGTGGTCTTACAAGAGTGAGAAGTCTACAAGTTGAAAGGTACTTTATGCTTTCGATTGATGATTATTCTACATATACATAGGTTACATTCTTAAAGAGAAATCATATGCATAGATAGATTCAATATATTCAATGCTATGGTTGAAAATGAAGTAAACTTGAAGATAAAATGCTTAAGGTCAAATAGAGGTGGAAAATGTTAGAGTAATAAAGTCATCACCTAATTAATTAATTAATTAGGTCACTTTATGCTTTATTACACTTAAGCTAAACTTAGGAGTACTTTTATTTCATTATTTGCTTTAATTAATTAGTTGTTTTTTGCATGATTAAAGCCTCTAATATTAGAACATGTTGTCTCATTCATTCCTATGAAGACACTTGTCATGTTCTAATCTAACCCTAATCTAGGGTTAGCTTTCATCCTTTTCATAAGGATTGATTCGTTGTAATTGTAATTTAATTCTCTACGGTAGCATATTCAATGTGACAATTGTTCACATAATGCATATTTGATGTTTTATCAATCTGAGTTGTTGAGCAATAATATCTTGCTTGTTTCTTCATAGTGTGATAGGTTAATCGCTTGCAAGTCTTTCATGGGAGCTATGGATTGAATCAGTCAATTCCAATAGAGAATTCACCTCCCATGAGTTTAATATGTTTTGTTAAGTGCATGGAATAAAGAGACAGTTATCTGCTCTGAGAACTCAGCAAAAATGGAGTTGTTGAAAGGAAAAATAGGACAGTTCAAGAGTTTGCTAGATCAATGATTACTGAGGCTGGTTTATCAGAAGTTTACTAAAGGGAAGCTATTCTTACTATTGTTTATGTATTCAATCAAGTTCAAGCAAGATAAAATAATACAAAGACTCCCTATGAGCTATGGTTTGGAAGAATTCCTAATATTAAGTATTTCAAGGTTTTTGAAAGTAAATGTTATATCAAAAGAGATGAAGAAACTTTAGATGCAAATTGAGTTGAATTTGTATATAACAGAAATATTACAAGTGGTGGTGCATTCTCTCTTAATTGCAGATTGGTGGCATGGTTGAATAAAAAGAAAGATTCAGTCTCCTTGTGTACTGTTCAAGCTAAATATATTATTGTTGCATCCTATTGTACACAAGTTCTATGGATGAAATAGACATTGAAAGATATCATAGTTGTATATGATGGTTCAATTTCTATCTTCTATGATATTACAAGTGCAATTAACATTTCAAAGAATCCTATGATGCACTCGAGGACAAGCATATATCTATCAGGTATCATTTCTTGAGAGAGAAGGTCATAGAGAATGAATTAAAGCTTGGGTATGTTCCAACAAAGGAACAGGTGGCTGATATATTTATGAAGGCTCTTCCTAAATATAATTTTGAGTATCTCCGGGAGAATTTAGGGGTCATTTCCCCTCCTTTCTTGAACTAGATGCATCAATCTGGTGGATCTATTGATCTATCTTTCTTTTGGACTGATGTTTTGGTGGCTACCTCTCAGGGGGAGTAGGTAGTGTCAAGTGTTGTCATTGTGAGTATTCTATTTTCTATGTCAAATGGGAAATCAATTTAAAATATATTTTTCCTTTACCATTGGTGTCAAACGGAGAGAGGAAGCATGTGAAAAAAGAGAGGAAGCATGTGAATAAGAAGAGGAAGAATATAAAAGACTATCTACTAAGGGAGAGAAACATAAAGAAGCATAAAGAAAAAAATTTAGAAGTGTATTCAAAGCTAGTATGGTGTCTTTGATGGTTTTTCACATCATGTGTTGTCATCAATGACAAAGAGGGAGATTGTTGCAAGAATGGAAAGATTGAAGGTGTTGTCTTTGATATCAATTGGCCAATTGATTATCAACTGATTGTTGTTGTCATTAGTGTCATGGATATAGGTTATTGGTTGTCTATGTCAAGGATATTGTGAAAATTGTAATGAAGATATGTTGCAGATGTTCAGTGGTTACTCTGGGTTTTGCTCCTATATTTGTGTGGCACAGATATGTTGATCATGGTTGTTGGAAGTTTCTATATCTAGATTTTTGGCTATTGATTCATTGTACAGTGTGAGTTGTGTTCACCAGTTATGAACTATGGTTTTCTATGTTTCTAGTTGAAGTTCAAGAGAAATGTTGTTGGTTTGGATTTCTCTTTTATAAATTCTTATGACTTGTGGTTCTATAATTGAGTTGTTTTGATTATATTGAAGATAATTTTGGTATCTGGAAAGTTCGTGCTTAATTGTTCTATGTGTTTTACACTGGTTTAGCCGACCTTGTGTGGAATATTACCTTTGAAGCTAGTAAAGCATGTTGGATCTATTTGGGTCCTTATGAAGAGTGTGTTTGGGTCACCCTCATTCTAATTCCACCCTAGGATGTTTTGGAACCAAACTAATTTGAATTTGAATTTAGATGGCCAACTTTAGATATCTTTCAAAGTTGAAGATGGTATAAATGCAGCATGAGTTAGGGAAGAAGAAGCAAGAGAGAACAAAGGGAATAGAGATGAGCACAAAGAGAATATAGTTAAGTGTGAATCAATGTGTGTGTGTATGATGTGAGTATGGTAGATCAATACAAAGCCTAAATGTTGATTTTTTGGAAGCAGTGAGCTGAAGGTGCACTCTATCATTCATGCATGTTTGCAAGTAGATTGAGCGAACTGTGGTGGATTTCTCTGTTGCATTGAGATTGTCTTCTCTCTGTAACAATTCTTCTTTATCTTCTTTGTATCTCTGTGGAAGGTAGCCCTCTAGGTTGTTAGCCCTATTGGATAGTGAGTCCTTATTCTGGACAGTGAGTCCTTTTTTTGGCAGTGGGCCTTGTTTCTTAGGCAATGAGCCTCTTGTAATCAGTTTTGATATTCTCTATAGTGTGAGTTAATCCTCACCGTGGTTTTTCCCTTATTGGGTTTTCCACGTAATTCTAGTGTTATTGTGTTTATGTGGTGGTTTTTAGTTTATGCACTAGTATTTGATGTTTAATCAGTTAAGTTGTGTTAAGGATTAGTTCCAGTGAATGAATTAAAGTTTAAATTTGTGACAACTAATTTACCCCCCCTCTCAATTTTCTTGTCCAACACAATGATACTCATCTATTTTCTAATTCAAATTCCATCACACTAGATACCACACCATCTTGGTTGTCTGTACCTTGATGCATCGTATCTATGTGTGTTATCAAACATAAGAAAAGTTGTGTCATTTATATCCCTAATTCCTGGATAAGCAAATTATTATCATCACTCATCATCATATCTAATAAAGTCTTGATGACTCATAGACTTGTTGGAATTCTACATCTTCATGGAATCAAGGGTTGACCCATGTCATTCTTCTATCTAATCCTCATACTAACATGGTATCATGGCATTCATTAAAAATCTACCTCCATCCATCCTGAATTCATAAAAACATCAACATACCCATCCTACACACACATGCATATCATCATAGCATCTTAACATCATCCATTAAATACAACATCATCTAAGACCTGTCTAGAATAATATAAGATTTTTTATTCTAAGCATCTTAAAATCATCACATTTTGCATTATCATCATAATATAGATTTGTTATTCTAAGCATCTAAATCCATACATCACATTCATCAACATTTATCAAAATGCATCCATACATACATCTTGCATCATCATATTCCATATAGAAAAAGATACTAAAAAGAAAAGGTAAAACATACATCGCATGTGCATCCACATCATATGCATCCATGACATCACATACATCACATCATAAAGCATAAAACATCATAGCATATTCATACATCGCATCCATCAATGCATCATATGCATCCATAACACATAAAGTAAACTAGCATCACATCATATAATGTCGCATCAGAGCCATCTCATATATATATCAAAAAAGATGAATATCATGATATATTCATAATCAGGTGTGTAATGTCATCAAAAATAACATACAAGAGGCTAATAAAAACTCAGCCAATGAATGTATATACATCATATAATTAGGTTGTACATCCAAAAAGTTTCTACCATACTAAAACTTAGAGCTCCCCTCACTCTGGAAATCACCACGGTAGCTCCCCTGGCTCTAGCGATGAGATCCTAATGGTTGCCTACTTGATGGTCCCCCAAGAGACCTGCTCAATGCTACTTGGCTAATATGAGAAAAATTTGGCTCTTGTCGATCCTAGGGGCACGCTCAATAGTATAACATCCTACAATAGATAGTCTCTTGTATGGTTGTCCCATACATCTATGTAGGGACCATCGACTTCCCATGTGCTTGCTACACTACGACCTCTAGCTATTATCGACACCCTGTCTCATGTGCCAAGCCAAGGTCAACATCTTGTCTCATCTATCGCTCCTATACAACCTCTTTTCAAGCCTGATCTCTCTCATGTGTTAGCACCTATATCTGTGTTGTGGCTTGTCGTAGCTTCCCTTCCAATACCTACACATGTGCATGCAGGGCTACTATCTAGGTGTCCCATGGATTGGGACCTGGTGGTGGCTACTATGGTGCCCTCTGTTCCACTAACTAAACTAATGGAACTTGTCCATCCTGTCCATCATGACCCCCTAGTGGCCCCTATGGTTGATTTTGTAGAAATTGACCTATTTGAGCCCCTCTCACTCATCCCCTACCTATTGCGGGAATGATTGACAGTGTGATTTTGATCGAGGCATGGGCCTGCTAGTAGGTATCGTATGCCTATGTAGTCCCTACATCTTGGGGGCCATCAAAGTATACCCATGGCTACATCACGAGCTACCTGAACTTGTCTATGGAAACCTAGGGCTGGAGCCTCTATCCCCAAGTAGACTCTTATTATCTCCTCACAAATATGGCTCTATATGCATCATCAAGTGCATCCTGCACCTCTCTGAATTGACGAGCTACCCTATCAGGAAGGTAGCACTCAATCATCAAATGGTTTCGTCCCTACATATATCTAGTATGACGATAATAGAATAGATGATCATCATCATCATGCCATCTACTAGCATGGATCTAGGGCCTCCACCTAAAGATTGTCATCTCATCAATAACCTGCCTCCAGTGCGGGATGCTAGTGATACCTATATAATGTAGTGTGGACATTCCCCCATATTTGTACATGGCAGGATCATCACAATCTATCTATACATCTGCAATAGTAGGCCTCAATACCGCTATGTGCTCATAGGCCTAGACCTGGATTAATGTCACTCCAACTCCAATGTTGTGGTCCCTGCAATATATCACTTGGTGCATGTCATGATATAATGAAGCAAGGACCACAGGACCCCAGGCATAAATGGGCATCTCCTCCATCATATAGGACCAAACTATGCCCTATCCAACACTACATCCCCTCACTCATTTGTTGGGAACCAGGAATCCCGAAATTAGTGCACCAACAAATAAGGTCAAATCTAGGGCAATCCCCTCATATTGATGCAAATCAATATGCCCACTATCTATCATATACTAGTCAACTCCCAGCACCTGGAAAATGGCATTGCCACCGACCTCAACATCATATATAATCCTCTTGTTGTGGATGGGGATCTTCAGGATCCTCCATACATCCTCGAGAGTGACTGTAGCCTCTCTAGTCAATAAATGGAATGACAAAGTCTCACTCTGTCACCACTCAACAAGGGTTGTCATCATGGCTAGGTGTGTCTGAATCATAGGCATTTGCACTACATGACCAAATCCAATCTCACCCAGAAAAAATAGTGTGTTATCCATCAAGTTCCTTGCTCGACGTAGTATCTGACATCTACGCTCCTTCGAATGGAGCAGACGAAGACCTCTTGCACTCAAAACGTGCACAACGTCAAAAATTTGCCAAAATGAAGCAAATTTGAAAAATTAAAAAACCCTAAACTGCAAAGGTGGGTCAGCATTTGAAAAAGTGGTACTCTGTGTTTCATAAAAGTGACACTATAATCGAAGGCGGTGCCCCATTGCAAAGGCGAATCGGTATCTTTGGGCAACCCTCTACTCATCTAGGCTCATGTAGTGCTTCATCACAAAGGAAAATCAGCATTTTCCCGTAGTGCTCCACCCCACATGGGTCACACGATGCTTTATCACAAAAGCGGGTCGACATTGCAAATGTGACCTTGGACCCTAACTTTTTTGTGTGGCACTATACTCCAAAGGTAGTCCTATATGGACAAAAGCGACGACGACGCTAGCAAATGCAACACCCTACATGACAGCTTTTGGTCGACCTACTTGGACCCTAATAAATGCACCAAAAGCATGAAAAATGAGGAAAGTTTTGGCTTACATACCGGGGGTCTTACATCTGGAGCCTGCTAGAACTCACGAACCCGCTCCATCTTATGTCTGGGAAGCACATGAGTAGCCATTATGTCAACACCTCATAGCAAAATGTCAAGAATTCTAGAAGGAAAAGTGAACAAATGAAGTGAAAATGACCCCTACCCTCCGTTTTAAGTTGAAAAATTAGGGTTTTTGAGGGTGCAATTAGGATTTTTGAGCCCGTTCATCCATTTTTCACACAATGAAGCCTATTTTGGCCCTTTTTTATCATCGTGGGCCCGTTTTCACATCCCGTAGGCTATTTTTTATGCATTGAAACCATTGTTGAATCTTTTCACGAGCTCCACCCAAAACTAAAATTTTGCCCCAATCTCTCGAGGGGGAAGTGTAGCAGCATAATTCCTTCAGCAGGGGCAACAATGGAGCATAAAAAAAATCATTTTTTATTTTTATTTTGAGCTCCACAGTGTTATTCTTTGAATTAATACAACAAGTACCTCGCTTCAAAGAGGGGGGAAATGTAGACACTCAAAAATTCCTAATCGGTATTTCACATCTGATTCCAATTAACTAAGATCAATTCCCCCTAAATCATTTATGCACTAACCAATTAATTAAATAATCTTTATTATTTAGTTAGTTTCATCAACTTCTACTATTAATCAAATAATTAACTTTATTAGATTAATTCACTTTCTTCTGACTAATGCTCATCCTATTTAATTAAAATAAAATCATTTAATTAAATTCCCATAAGTCCTCTCATTTGATTAAATAAATCAAACTATTTAATTAAATTTTACAAATCCCCTAACCCACTTGAGTTAATTAAATTCTAAATTAATTAACTATAATCTCTCCCTAATCATCATTACCCATTTCTCTAGCTTTTAACCTCACCAAAGTTAAATCACCCATGGTCAACTAACCAGGTTGCATATGAAAATCATTTCTTTTAATTAACTAAATACCCTATCTATCCTCATAATGACATATTCGTAGGAATATTCCTCCCAGCCACCCCTTCATTCAATTTCCCTCCAAATTCCTTTAAATACCTCTTGCAAAATCATAAATACCTCTTACAAAGGCATTTAATTCCCTCTTGCATGTCATCTTGTCTCTTTCAAGGGAATTAACCTCTCTTACATTCTCAACAACATTCTCTTACACCCTCAACCATATTCATTCAATTCCCTTACATCCTCTTAACTCTGCACATTCCCCAAAATGTGCTCCACCTCCATCCATTAGCCTTGTGACAAGTGTCACATTCCTATTGGCTCCCATTTTAATCACACATTCACAAATTCACTCTTTCTTCAACTTTTGAATCCTATAAGTAGAGTCTTTCTCTACACAATATGGATCCACAATCTCATGCAATATCACTATATGCATTTTCACTCATAGCAATCACTCATTAACACCATTTTCATCATATTTTAAGCTTTTTTTCATCATCCCATGCACTTGGAATCATCTACATCTTGGAGCTTATCAAAGGTATTGGGAAAGGGCTACATTCCACATCAAAGGAGCACCAATCCCGCTATGGGATGGAAGTTTGATCAAGTTAGATAGGGTTATATGCTTTTATCTTGTGTTAGTTCATGTTTTTATCATGTTTTCTTGTCTTTCTTTGATTGAGAATATCATAGGGAATGCTTTGTTTGGAGTTCTAACGTGACTAACCTTGTTTGTTTGTCTCTTGTTAGCTAATTGCATATTAGGAATTCACATAAGTAAATATATGAATATATGTAGACACACAGATACATACATACATGCATGGATATGCATACACATATATGTATATGTATGCATGTACATATATATTATATTTGTATAGTTCTATTTAATATTAAATAGAAAACTATTTTGTGGTAAATCACAAAAAATTAAATAAATTTTAAGTTGATATATGCCAAACATAAATTAATTAACATTCTTTCTATGTTCATGTATAGATTGTTAATGTATTAAGGGTCTAATATGTTATCCAATGATATTTAGCACCTCATAGCATGCACTAATGAGGCTCATCAATGAGATAGCTCTCAAACTTGAGGAGCCATTTCTATTTTTCTTTTTCTTTTTTGCATTTTGACTTTTGATCTTCTAGGTTTCTCTCTATTAACCTAAGTTAATTTTTTCCTTCTTATCTCTTTAAAATATTGTTAGTATATAAATGGTTTATTTTTCATCCAATTTGGTTGATACTCTCACTTTAGTCAAGTCGTCTATATGTATGTATGTTTGTATGTATGTACATGCATACATACATACATACACATACATATATATATTTGCATATATACATACACATACATACATATACATATATGTATATGCATACACATATAAACAAACATACATACACACATTATTTGAGAGATGTAATTGACCTTTAAATTTATTTGTAAAGTTATGAAATTCTAATTGAAGCTTGTACGTTATTATTTGAATTATAGTGATTTACCACATACATACATATATAGTTGAAGATTCAATTTGTCACATAATATTCAATTTTTTAAAGATTGTGTTAATTAATGATAAAAAAAATTTAAGTGGATTATAGTAAATTATAAAGTAATTTAATAAAAACATGTATTTATTATTTAATATTTTTTCTTACTACCTTCGAGAGGGGTTCTATAAAAATAATGAGTTTCATATTATTCATAAGAATTAAAATACAATCCATATATATCTTTTTTAAGTTATAATAGTAAAATCAAAATGTTAAATGCAACATATCAATATATAATATTTATTGTATTTTTCAAAGTAAAAATAAAACAAAAAATTATAAAAATAATTTTTAAAAGTAAAATAATTCATTCAAGTTTCATGCATGGCACTAAGTAGGAGAGGGAGCGGAGGCCTGGGTTTAAATTCTGAGGATGACAAAGGAGAGGATGGTGGTGGGGACGATGAGGATGATGAGGGAGATGGTGACGAGTGGTTTATTTGGTGTTGTTGGCTTGTTTCGTGTGCTGTTGTGTGGACTCTCTATTCTAGGTGTGATCCGTTCTATTGCTTGGGGAGTGGCCCCCTTTGTGGTGTCTCTCCCATGCGTGCTTTGTGTTGGCTCTGCTTGTGGCCTACCTTGTTGTTTTGGCTTGGTGTTGGGTGGGGGTTTTTCTTTGGGCTAAGGCTCTTTGTTACCGTGGGTGTGGCAGTGGTTGTGGTGCTAAAAGCTCTTGCTGATAGAATTCTTGAGGAGTTTGGTAGCTTAATCTCAAACCCTGACTGGCATGTAGGGTTGGAAGTGGTTTTTTCTTGTTGTGCCTCCTCTCCTCTTTCTTTGTCTATAGGTTTCCTTGGTTTTCTCTAGCCTTTTTGGGGCTTTTTTGCCTCTATGTGGGAACTCTCGTTGCTGGGGGATGAGGTGGCTTGTCTACCTCTAGTGGAGTAGTTTGTGGATATTTTATGGCATGTTTCAGACCCTGAATGGCATGTAGGGTTAGAAGTTGTTCTTCATTGTCTTGTCAGCTCTCTTCTCTCTCTGCTTGGAGGCTTTCCCTACCTTGTCCTTCTTTTTTTAGGTCCCTTTGTCTCTTTTGTGGTGTTGGTGTTGGTTGTGGGGCTTGGAGTTCTTGTTGAGGGGTTGTTTAAGGAGTATGGTGGCCTGATTTCAAACGCCAACTGGCATGTTGGGTTGGAAGTGGTTTTATCTTAATGTGCCTTCTCTCCTCTTGCCTTGTCCACAGGTCTTTCAGGCTCTCTCTAGCTCTTTTGGGGCTTCTTTGCCTCTATGTGGGTGATTTCATTGCTTGGGGTTGGGGTTGCTAGTTTGCCTCTGGTGGAGTTGGTTGTGGACAGTTTTTGGCATGTTTTAGACCTTGACTAGAAAGTAGGGTTGGAGTTTGGTCTTCAGTGTCTTGTCGGCTCTCTACTCTCTCTGTTTAGAGGCCCTTTATCTCTTTGTTGGGGCTGGGTGTTTTTCTAGGCAGGGAGGCTACTTCTTTTTGGTTCTTGCATCAATGTAGAGTTGGATTTCTTTCTGCTCCCAATGGGAAGTGTTTCTCTTGGTGCTAGGTTTTTAACTTTTTTATATGGCTGACTGCTAGTCGGTGTTGTTGAGATCTATGATCTCCCCCTTTGGGTCCTAAACTTCATTTCCATAGATGGGGGTGTGTTGTTGGCTAAGTTCTACATTATTTTTTTGTTCTTTTCTAGGTAGTTTTCTTTTTTTCCAAAGGTTGCAATGATGGCCTTTACTATGGGTGTAGTTGCTTTCCATCACTTTTTTCAACTATTGTCTTCTTTGGAGGTGGAGACTACTCCTTCAGAGGTGGATCCCTCTTCTATTGAGGTGGAGAGGAGTGTTGTGGATCGTGTGGGTTGCTCTATTTTCTGTAGTTTTGGGTCTCATTTCATCTTCTCCTATAGAGGGGAGCCCCTTCCTGTTGAGGTGGAGGTCAAGTTGGTGTTGTGGGTTGACTGGTGTTGTGTGTTTGCTATGGCTCTTCAATGTTTTTCTTTGATTCCTTACTCTCCAATTGAGGTGGGGAGGTTGGTTTTGTTGGTGGGAGTTGACAAGTGTTGTTTTGTTGTCTAGTTGGTTCAGGCTGATGGTTACTTGGTCGTCTCTGGTTGTTCGTTGTTGGTTAGTGTTGATAAGTGTTGTGTTGCAGTCTTTCTCATTCAGGTTGATGGTTGCCTAGCCATCTCAAGTTGTTTTTGGTCCAAGTTCCTTTTCGTGGTTGTTTTGGGCTTAAGGTTCTCGTTAAAACCTTTCTTGGTGCAAATTTGAGATTTCAAGTTAATATGTTATAGTCTGCTTATGGTTTGTTGTTGGTTGTCTTTGTTCTATTCTATAACAGCTTGGTCTCTTTGTGTGGGTTTCGGGTCCTCGTTAAAACCTACTTGTTAATGGTTTCTAGTCCATTCAAAACCTGTTTTTCTCCCTTATTCAAAAGTAAAAAAATTCTTCAAATAAAAATAAAGTAAGCAATGCAATAAAATAAATATTAATTAAATAGCAATAACCTTTTAATTAATAATATAGAATAATGTGAATTAAATTATTATTTTAAAAATAGTTATAAAATAAAATAAAATAAGTTAATATTGATATATTTGTTATGTATTTATATAGGTGTATTTAAGATATTTATACCACTAATAATAAGCTATTTTAACATATAAAAATGTCAATATTAAATTGATTTGAATATTATTATAAAATGGTGCTTAATAGATGAGTTGACATATAAATTTATTTATAAAACTATGAAATTCTACTAAAAGCTTGTAAGCTATTATTTAAATTTTAGTGATTTAACGCATTAATATATAATCTATAAAGTTATAGTTACAACTTGTATGTTATTATATGAATTTTAGTGATTTACCTTTGTATGTAAATTTTAAGTTTACTTTAAAAAAATATTATTTATTATTTTAATAATTTTTTGTTTTGATTTGATTTTGAAAAATATAATAAATATTATATAGCCATATATTGTTTTTATTTTATTTTTAATCTTATGATTATATATTTTTTAAATTAAATGTAGACTTTATTTAATTCTTATGAATAATATAAAATTCTTAATATTTAATTTTATGATAATATTTTTTAAAATAAAATGTAGGCTATATTTGTTTTGATTTGATTTTGAAAAATGTAATAAATATTATGTAACCATATATTTTGACTCCTATATCACAATTTAACAAGATGTAGAAACTACCTCATATTTATGAATATATTATCTTTTTAATTTTTAATTTTATAATTATATTGTTTTAAATTAAATGTAGACTATATTTAATTCTTATGAATAATATAAAACTCTTAATATCTTTATAAAACCCCTTTCATAAGACAATAAAAAAATACTAAATAATAAATACATATTTTTATTAAAATTCTTTAGACTTTACTATAATCCATATAAAATTTCACCATTCATTAATACAATCTTTAAAACATTGAATATTTTACGAATTACGATAAAAAAGCTTAAATACGGTCATATGGCCATCAAAATGCAACCATGATTGATACGCTTGGTCGTTGAGTGCTCTATTTAATGTCACCGTCTTGGGGAAAAGTTGATTGGAGAATAAGTACATCTCCAAATTTTCTTGAATAAAGTAAGGAAGATGAAAAAAAGAAATATCTAGATACTTTCCATATTTAGAAACACTTTTATATGGGAGGCCTATTCCCGTGGAAATGAGGAAAAAAATCTAACATGTTAGACTATTCCCGTAAATTTGGGGGAAAAAATCTAACCGTTTAAGACTTATTCCATGGTCCCCTAAAGGTTAGAACGTATAAAGTGCTAATTAAACAAATCGCTGTCATGGTAGCTCTATATCCTCTCATGGTCACAATCATTGAGGATCAATGATTTTTGTTTAAGTATAAAATAAAGGACCTCATGTACAACTTTTCTATGTTCAACTTTTTGGATGTGATGTTAATTATATTAAGTTTAATTAGGGATTGAGAGAATATAATCAATTAAAAGTTTATTATAAATATTTAATAATTTGATGTTTGAGTTGATTTAAAGATAAATAATTTATATTTTTTTAAACACGAAATAATACAAACATAATTTCAATCAGGATTTTTCAAAAAGCTTGCTTTAGCAAAAGGAACTAATGTGCAACTTCAGCAATAAGATGATCTATGAAGAGAAACCCAAAAAAATGAAAAGTATGATCAACAAGACCTCAACATACCAAGTCCTAACATGAAGTGAAGAGATTGACAAAAAAGTGATATCGTCAAACTTAATTGCCTAACCAACTACATAAATTTTGAAAAAAATAAAAGAATCAAATGGAACTAAGTGGTGGGGCACAACTCCTTGGAAATAAACTCTAAACTAAACTAAGAACTCAAAATTCTACAAATCCAAACTTCTATTAGTCAACCAATTCGCAACCAATACAAGATCCAATAACTAAAATTGATACAAGCCATACCAAAGAAGATCAAATAAAATTTCTCAATCAAAACATGAAAGAAAAGGGGGTCCATATTTTTTAGGGTTAAAAAATGGGATGTGTTGTATGATGCACAATACATAGGATATACATGCATATGGATGATAGAATCATACCTACCATTTATGGATTGATAGAGAGAGGATCCATCATTTTCCTTCCAATTTCAAAGATTTTTTTCATAATTTTACCTCATATATAAGTTTACCTTCAATTAGCAATATGGGTGTGGTTAAGTGGTTATGCATCTTAGTTCTCATGTTGAAGGCCAAGTCTCAACTCTCCCCAAGGACATCTTATCATTGCAAAGCATGATAAGTGGTAGCCGCACTAAGATTGTAGGTATTAATACAATCAAATAGTATTAGAGGATGCAACATTAGCTTATAGTTGAATAGTGTTAGAGGATGTGGCATGTACTTTGTGGAAATGGTTGTCCCATTAGATATGTTGGAGTTACGTGAATGATATATGTGTTAAAAAAAAAATAGTTTAGTACAAGGCGAATCAAGTGGTTTTCATGTTAAAAAAATAAATGCTTGAATAGGCTTCATAAATAAATTAATATGTAATGAGATTGGGCCCCAATTTAATCCATATATTTAACAAACTAACTTCAACTAACAAATGAATACCTAAATATTCAGTAACAATGGCATGCTACACTTGTTAGCACTAGTTAAATTTGATGTACCTTACATGTTTAGGAGTTAATTTTTTTATTGTAGTTAGTAACTCGAATAGCATAAAATTGTTGTTGAATGTTTCTGGATTAGATTGTGTCAAATTTTTTGCATCAACGTTTCAGATCACACTCTGTGATCCATCATCAGGATAAAACCTTAAATATACTTTGCTACAAATTTAATTGCAATTCTATGGTTTACCTAAAATTCACAAGTATGCAATACTATCATTAAAAAGTTGGTTGTATTTTATTGTAAATAAAATACTTAAAAGCACATGTAGTTATCAAGTAATTTAAAAGTTTAAGCAACATATAGTTATCAAGTAATTTAAAAGTTTAAGCAACATTATCAAGTAATTTAAAAGTAACAAATATTTTCATGATTGCCCTTTATAACACACTATTGTTTGAACTCTAAGATAATCATAAAAATAAATAAGATATTTTATATCCTATAACTACAAATCAGTAATAAATTTCAATATTTTATATTTACAAATGTAGACAATCATTAATGTTAAATCTTTTATGTACCTACTTTAAATATTTTTCTTATATCTTTTATTTTGTGAAAATGAAGAACTCTTGTTGATAGTACTAAAGAATATTTTTCGACAATCAATTACAGCCATCAAATAATATTTCCAAAATAATAATATATTTAATATTATCCTTTACATAATAGAATAATAATACACATTTTTATTAAATTTCTTAATAATATATTACAATCCACATTAAATTTTCCCATTCATTATTAGAATTTTAACCCCATACATAATACGTTTGGTCATTCAATGGTGTATTTAATGTCACCGTCTCTCGGAAAAGTTGATTGGAGAGCAAGTACATCTGCATTTTTCCTGTAAAAAAGTAAAATCTAGAGACTTTCCATATTTAGTTAGAATCTAACATGTGGACTTATTCCATCTTTATGGTCCCCTAAAAGTTACAACATATAAAAGGTAATGCTTGCCATGGTAGCCTTAATCAAGTGCTAGCCACGGTAACTTTGCATCCTCACATGGTGACAAGCCACGGTCACATGGTGACTCAAGGTAATGCTACATGACAAGTGAGAAAATCCTAGCCTCACAATCATCTATCAATACTTTATGCTTCATTTTATGTCATAAAATAAAGCACATAGTGTGCAAGATTTCCATGTCCAAGTATTTATAATAGTTTTAAGCATTACTTAAGTTTCAATTATAGAAATGTATTGAATCTGATGTGTTAATCATATTAAGATTGATTAGGATTGATTAAGATTCTTGAGAGGGATGGAGAGGATATAATCATTTGAAAGTTTGTGAGTACAAATGATTAGTTCGTTTATTTGTATGTTTTAGTTTAATAAGGAATAATTTGTATTCTTGATAGAGACGTCACAAGTTTGAATTTTATGGAGATTAGAATTGTGTGTCTTGCATTTGAAACATGGTTAGGTGCTTCCGAAATAATGAGTATGAGGTAGGCCCATGAACTATAGTCCATTTATAAACCCAGACTAGATTGATTGGCACTATAAACTATAAAAAGCTTCTTTCTTGTCCTTTTGAAATCATATGAGTAAATAAGAAAAACACTTTAAACTATATGAATCTTCATGTGTTTTTATGTGTAGAAGAAATGTCAATGACAAAAATAATGTTATTTATGACAATTGCATGAATATGTAGAAGAAAAATAGTCGATTTTTTTGTATTAAGTTGAAGAAAGTCAATGATTCATATACATGATGTGAACAAATTGCAAAAAGTATCAAGATGATTGTCCTCCCAAAAAAAGAATTATCATAAGAAAAATATTTAACATTTTGTATAGAGCATGCTATTAAGAAAAGTATAGTTTTCTATCATCCACCAGTTATAGTTTTACTATGATTATGTTTCTATTATGAAATCTAATAATATATATGAATACTTCAATATTGTGAAGGTTGAAGAGCCAGTCCCAAAGTTCAAATGATTGATATTTTATGTGACTCTTTACCTTTTGACAATTAAGATAAATGATGCTAGATATATAAATCTTAAGTACAAATTATGGGGCATTTCCTTGGACCCTATAGAACTAATTCTGCTCAATTCCATTTGGAGAACCCCTTGAATAGTACATAAGGCTTTTCCCTTTCATGGAGGAAAGCTACAATACTATCAACAATCAAAGGCACCATGTGTTGCGAGTGGAATTTAATAGTTTGGTATATAGGGTTCTTTAAGAAACCTAATAATGGCATTATTGAAGATTGTGTAAGGTTTACTGCACCCTCCAACGATGTCATATTAGGTCTTCCCAAATTGGCAAGTGTTTCTAGAAAAGTGTGGGTAACCTATTATGGAGATCGATTGATGATCTTAGAATTTTGAATATCATTAAAATTCTTTTTGAATAATTGATTAGATAAATTATATTCCTTCAACACTATTTTCAAATTTCAAATTTATTTTCATCTTTATATTTCTATATTTTTTAAATTAATATATATATATATGTGATTATTATGTAAACATAAACGATTCATGAATAGATTAATAATATATATTTTAGGACTATTTTAATAATTTCTGTATGTGCATAAAATTGGTCATGTCTAAATAATCCTGACATTTAATTAAATATTTATTATTTAATTAATTCCTCTAAAGTCTTCTACAAGTAATTAAATTTAATTAATTTAATTACATTATTCATTCATTATTCTCCCACCATAATTAAATAAATTCTTTTTATTTGATTATTTCACATATTTACTTGATTAAATTAAATAAATACATTTTATTTATTTAAGTTAATTATCATCTCTTAAATTTAATTAAATCTTTTTAATTAAATATCTCTTTTTCTATTTTAAACTTTCCTCTAAATTAATTAAATACTTTTATTTAATTAATCTCATAACACATGTCATTCCTTCTAATTTAATTAAATATTTTATTTAATTAAAGATCTTTTGCTTTCTTCAAATCATAATTAGATATTTCATTTAATTATGAAATCTTCTGATTTCCTCAAAATCTTAATTAAATATTTAGTTAAGAAAAATCAATATGCACTCATAAATAAATAATTGAATTAGATAATTCATTATTTATCTTATCAGAATCTTTCCATTTTTCTTCTAAAAAAGATGATTTTTAAAATCATTTCATCTTATCTCTTCCATGAAAATGGAAAAATCTTGCTTTTCTCGTTTTCTTCTATTTTTCTCTTTAGTCTCATCCATCTTCGACCGTTTGATCTGTCAGGAATTATCACAGCCGTTGGTCAATCTAGCCAATCAAAATCTTTGAAAAACTCTATAAATGCACGTGCAAATCCAAGCATTGGTTACAACACAGGACGAACACAACATACGCATACATTACACTTGTATTCTTGCATTTTTAGCATTTTCAGCAATATTCTCATCATAGCATAATCTTGCATTTAGCATAATATGCATTTTTAATCTCATTCTTCAGTAGCCTACTTCGTTGAGCTTGGCATTCCAAATCTGAGAGCAACTTCAGCAAAACGAAACGCTGGAGATAGAGAGCAATAAGACAACTTTGGAGAAGCTATCATTAACAGTTTGCTTATTTCTGTTTTTCTTTTAGTTTCTTTGATTTAATGTTTTATTAAATGTGTTTTGAATTCATTATAATAGATTATATTTTCATACACACATAAAATGGCGCCCACCATGGGGCCCTACCTCGATTTTGACCTTTTTCTATAGAATAATCTGACAGGTTTTTGCGTTCTAGAGTTCGGCTTTTGAAAAAAATTCTCTTTTTAGCGCATATGGGGAGTTAATATTTCTATTTTTGCAGGAAATCTCAACGCATATAAGGACTGTTTTAGCGCATCTAGTCTCATATCATCTAGAGTTAAATCTACACTTAATTTATAGTAGCACATTTAAGGACTGTTTTAGTGCATATATGGTTTGTTTCTGCACATTTGGGGTAGATTATAGAGCATTCGTGCTGTATTATTTACACAGTTATATTTGCATTTCTTTAGAGTCACGCATCTAAGGTCTATTTTTGCGCATCTAGGGTCTGTTTATGCGCATCTGAGGTCTATTTATGCACATTTGAGGTCTGTTTCTACGCATCTGAGGTCTATTTTTGCGCATTTGTTGACTATTTTAGTGCTTATACTGTCTATTTCGGTGCATTTGGGTTGTAATACAAAAATAGGATTCTAAGTCTGACGCATTCCATAGACAGAATCTTTTCTGGTTTAAAATGAATCAATTTAGGATAGTCACCACACTTTGATCATGCAGTTAAAAATGAACCCCATGCCTGTTGTGAAGCAACATCTTCACTTAGTGTAAATCATTGTGGTTTTGGTGCATTAAAATAAATCTGTTTACTCTACTTGATTGTGTTTGAAAGTGGTAGGTGACTATGCTCTCACCTGGTGCAAACTAGGTGATCAAAAAGCCAGACCCACTTTATCCCTGTGTAACCTCACGATTTGGTATATCGGAGTATCCTCTCCCCTTGCGCACTCATGCGATCTGGGGTGTAAGAGAAACTGTTACTAACTCTAGAAATTGGGCCTGCCTGAGGATTTCATCACCCCAACGCGACTCAAACTGGCAATGGAGCTAAGGCCAAGCTACCCTCGACCAGTATACAAATGTGAATCTTAAGGGAAAACCTAAGATTACGAGTGCAGATGTGTCATACAAACAGAGTTGTACTCCCATAAACCCTATTGAGCTTAACCTCTTTAGGCTGGAGTGCCACCTAAATTGGTGATTAATCTCTTGCCCCATGTATGGCCACTCGAACAGGGGTCCCGAATTAAAAACCATTGTTTTAGTAAACCAAAAACCTTCTATTTGCTAGTGTAGCACCGGTCGGTGTGAAGGCATCCACACTTTCGCAGTCTGTAGTAGAGGTGATCAATCTGCCATGGGAGTTTCATGGGGATTGGAAGCTTGGTTGGCCTAAGAAGAGAGTGCACTATAATGGGGAGCCCGTGCAGCCAAGCGTTTGAATTCACATGCTACCGATATGCGGTTGGGGAAACCCATGTGGAATCTAGCGGATATTGTCCTGGCTTTACCATAGGGTGTGCTTGCTTTATCTGTGCTTTGTTACATTCCATTTAATTCAGAGTGTTTGATGTGTTTTCATTTACATTAACTCAAATAAAAGATCATCCGAATTGAACATGAAAAACAACAACTGAAATCATTCACACTCTTGACTTTTTGATAAACATTTTGATATTTTCTCCCATGATTAGAAAGTGGAAATCAACAAAATTTGTCAAGAAATCAGTTTCCACTAGGATCAAGAAACCCAAGAAACAATTAGGGTATAAGAAAACATTACAAAAGAGAGAGTTTTTATACAAAATTTGACACGTCTTGCTTCATTACCGAGGATTTCTTCATAGATACCAAGACTTTGTTAGGGGTTTCACTGACAAGTATGTTGTAGATCCTTTGGATTCTCGAGGTTATTATCAGAGATTAGCTCTATCTCAATAGCATAATCTTAACCAACCTCTTGAGTTTGATAATATACCACAACCTTCTATTGAGTATCCCTCACATCCTAGTCAAATCCTCCAGTGAGCTTGAACTCTTCCTTCAAAAAAAAGATCAAATCTTTAAGAGTACACCTTCCAAAACAAATTTTCTGATTATTGATCCAACTTCCCCAACAAGATTCTGACATCCTTCATCATCAAAAGCCATAATCAAAAATTAGGAAACATCATTGATCATATCATAAGATCCCCATCTTATCAGATCAAGATATCCCCATTTATCACACTCATCCAAACTGTGATCTAAGTTTAGAAGATTTCTTCAAAATCACATGCCTATCTTCACAAGATCTCAATACATCAAATCGAGGGAAGAAATCCAACAAGAAGGTCCTACTCAAAACATCCAAGAAGAAGGTGAAACCAGTAATCCTCTCTATAGTATAAGTCGTAATCCACTTTTCAACAACGACATGGACAACAAAGAAGAAAATCCTTTCCACAAGTACAAAGCCATAAACAATACTCTTGTAGATAGTATGATGAACATGAGGATGAACGCCACCTTAGAGAAGCTGAGCAAGATCCTAAATTTTACAAAGCCATAGAAAAGATCTTGCAAAGTGATAAAGAAAAATATTTCCTCTATCTAGCTGACCAAGGAGCTAAATTGCCACATGACTTTGATACTGAGATTTTGAAAAACAAACCTGAAGAAACACCCCTATCTGATCTTAGTGATTTGACTCAACAGATTAAGGCACTTCAAGGACAAGTTAAGGAGTTACAAGGGGGAACCACAACAAAGAAATATACCCTTGAGGACATTTTTCCTTATCCTTTTGATCGAAGTCTCAACATGATTCCATTTCCCAAACATTGTGAAATGCCAAAATTTGATCGCTATAATGGGAAATTGGATCCAATCGATCATGTTAGATACTTTTGAAACATGACTTTGGAGTTCGCTCATGAAGACACTTACTTGATGCATTTGTTTCCTAGGAGTCTTGGAGGTCACTTTATGGAATGGCTATCAAAAATCACACCTCCTGTCAAGACATTTGAAGAATTAATCAATCTATCTATATCTCAATATGCATACAACATCCAACACCAAATCACTATAATAGATCTCTGCAAAGTTGCGCAAAAACTTGGTGAACCTTTTATCACTTTTCTTTAGAGATGGAGAAGAATGTTCGCTAGATATCCATGGCATGTTCCTGAAAAGGAAAAGATGGTTACTTTCATTAACAACTTGAATTCATAAATGGGCTATCATTTGAACTTACATTGTCCTCCTTTTGAGAAATTGATCAAAGATGCCATAAACATTGAAGGTGTTTGGTCAAAAGAGGAGTAATCAAACATGACAAAGACAATCCTAGCTCATCCAATCATCACAATAATCAGGACAAGTCTAAATTTTGGACTCGCAACAAGAACGTAGTGAATGATGGTATTGTTGATGTGAATCATGTCTTGACCAATCCATTTGTTCTTAGTGCTCCAAGCACTCACAACAACAATTTCAACTCAATTACAAATCAAGGGAACAATCCTCCTCCTCCGAGGAACAATGTAAATCACTATTTGACTCCCAATCAAGGGACTACCAATGCTCAAGGTTACCGAGGAACCAATAACAATCATAACTCCTTAGGAAATACCTTGAACGCAAATTCACAACAATTTTCATTCTTCTCTCGTAGAAGAAATTATACTTCAATAGGTCAATCTTTGGAATCCACACTCAAAGAATTGATGGCCAAAAATGTCATTACCTTGCCACCTCAGCGAAACTATGAACCCAGTGTAAAGCCTCCATCATGGAACGAGGCATACTATTGTGACTATCATTAGTGCAAGGGTCATTGCACAAATAACAGTCAAGCCTTGAAGAATATTATTCAAGACTTAATCGACAATGACATCATCACGATAGAAGGACATCAAAAATCAAATGAAGATCAGCAAGCTTTTCGCAATCCTTTACCTAACTATCAAAAGGGTGAGTCTTCTGAAAAAAATGTGAATCATATTGAGGATGCAATAATTAATCATATCTACACTGACGACGATCGGAGCAATGTTATAAAAGTCAGAAAAGATGGAATATAGAGAGGTCAATGCAACAACGAGGGCACAAGCCAAAGCTGTCTTAAAAGGGGCCTCCTCAAAATCCATTGGACCTACACCTCTACATCAATATGATTTGGTCAACCAACTTCGGAAAACTCCCGCTCAGATTTCTATTTTAAAACTCTTAAAGATTTCCCCAGCACATAAAGAAATTCTCAAAAAGGCCCTCTTTGAAACAACTGTATCCACTGATTTAGATGTGGACCACTTTCAAACCATGGTAGGACATTTATCCTCACCCACATTCCTTTTGTTCTCTGAGAAAGATGATGTTTCCATAACTCATCCTCATAATTCATCATTATATTTAGAGGTCATGGTTCACAAGTTTCATGTCAGACAAGTTCTAATAGATGGAGGCGCTGGTTTAAACATATGTACTATGAAGTTAGTCAAGGCTTTGGGATTTTCTAAGGACTCCATTGATTTCAGAAGAAATATTACCATAAAAGCCTACGATGATGAAGAAAGAGCATCCAAGGGTCTAATAATGCTGCCAATCAGAGTAGGACCAGTAATCAAAAATACTTTCTGTCAAGTATTAGATCGTGATCTGGCATACAACATCTTGTTGGGTCATCCTTGGATCCACGAAATGAAAGTTGTCCCATCTACATATCATCAATGTCTTAAATTTCCTTATGATGGACAGGAAATCACAATATCAACTGACAATTCAAATATTCAGACTTGTGCAAATATCAAAGCCAGTCAAGATACTTTGGTTCCTAACAATCGAGAAGCTCATGCTAGTACTTTTCTAAAGATTGACACGCAAATCAGTCAGTTAGCCAATAGTTTTGACAATAAATTTAAATTCAAAGACCATGGAGTCAGAGAATACTCTCTCTGTCTTGCTAATTTATCCACATCTCCTCGATCACATGGACAACCTTCCATTGCACAACATCAAATATCAACAGCATCGATGTCAACACAACCACTAACAAAGCCAATTACAAAGTTTAATGGAAAATTCATCAAAGAAAAATTCCTCATAGAAGATCCTAAGGATAGGGAAATTATAAACTGGCTCTATAAACATGAAGATGAAGTAGTTTTTAATGTCAAATTACCAACAGAGAAATATGGAAAAGGGTATTCTATCATGCAGAAGATGGGCTATGATAAGGGCCCTATCGGGAAAAGAAAAGGAGTAGTTGAACCTATTAATCCTCCAAGACTTGCTGCAAAAGAGAAAACCGGATTAGGTTATGATACTACCTCCAAAGAAGGAACATGCAAACAACTGTATGGCACTGTCTTCACATTGCAAGAAGGTTCAGATCCACGCGAAGCATGTTTAGCAATAGTCCAGAACTTCATGGATAATAACTCTGACATAGACTCTGTTGAATATGAATGGGATGCCATTTACAATAATGAGTTCTGGAGGGATAAAAAGATTGATGTGATACACAAGTACACCCCCACTCTAATCAAAGGAGAAGGGTCAGGGTCCCAACCACAAGAATCCAAACTACAAAGTAACTATGATTCTAGTGATGTTGAGTCATATTTAAATGAACAAGATTATCGCGAGAACAATACCATCATTGATCAACTTCATACCTTGGATCCTACGGTCAACTCCATTATGACCATAACCATAGCCGATTTCACACAACCTGATGACCCGATACCTTTGATTTATCCTGATCTCATTGATTGGGATTCATCTGAAACTATCGATATACCTATGTTTCCAAGTGATGAAGCTATTGTAAATTTCCTTTCCGCAGAAGACGTAAATGATTGTTCCACTAGCGATTTTCAGCATAAAGTCTTTGATCAGGAGAGTGTCAATTCTCCCAGCTGCAAAATCAAAAATAAAAAAGAAAACTAGAATCTGGCAGTATTAGATAAAACAAAAGATAAAACAAAGAGCGTATCGGATGGTGAAAACCTTTTTGAGGCACCAAACGATGGGAATCTTGACACTCTCCTGGAGCATTATCATGAGCGATCGCCTATTTTGATTGAGCCTACAAATGCCATCATCTTGAAACTTCAGACAAACCAAGGATTTTACAGTTGGCTGCATCAATGACAGAAAAAGAAATATCAGAGTTAATGGAATTTCTAAAAACAAATCAAGTCAACTTTGCTTGGTCTTACACGGACATGCCCTATCTTGATCCTAACCTTATCATGCATCACTTGTCCATCAAACTAGGGGTTAATCCTGTCAAACAAAAACTCATAAAGATGCACCCCCATGTGGCATTATTAGTTAAGGAAGAACTGAGAAAACTCCTTGATGTGGGCTTCATAAGTTTGATCGATTACGTAGAGTGGATCTCCAACATTGTTCCTATATCCAAGCCAAATAAAAGTGTCAGAGTGTGCACATATTTCAGATATCTTAATAAAGCATGTCCTAAGGATGACTTCCCACTTCCAAGCATTGACACTATAGTTGATTTGACAGTTGGCCATGCCATGTATTCATTAATGGATGGTTTTTTAGGTTACAACCAAAGCAAGATTGCACCCGAAGACCAGGAGAAAACAACTTTCACATGTCCATGGGGAACTTACTATTGGAACGTCATGCCTTTCGGTCTGAAGAATGCTGGGGCTACCTACCAAAGAGCCATGACTATGATTTTTCATGACATGATGCATATACTCATGGAAGATTATGTAGACGACATATTGGCAAAGTCATACACCAAAGAAGGACATCTAGAAATATTGTCTAAAATATTTGCAAGACTGGAGAGATTCAAAGTTTGCCTCAATCCCAAGAAATGCATTTTTGGGGTCAAATATGGAAAACTCTTAGGATACATAGTATCCAAAAAAGGAATTGAAGTAGATCCTGCCAAAGTATAGGTGATCATGGAGATGCCTCCCCCAAGGAACATCAGTCAATTAAGATCATTATAGGGACGACTTCAATCTATATGAAGGTTCATTGCACAATTGGCCGACAAAAGTCTACCTTTCACACATCTCCTACATAAAAATGTTCCTTTTAGATGGGATGACAAATGTGAGATGGTGTTTCAACAAATCAAGCAGTACCTGATGAACCCACCAGTTCTAGTACCGCCAAATCCAGACAAACCATTGATCTTGTACATTGCCACAACAGAGACATCCTTGGGTGCATTGCTAGCAAAAGAAGACCATACAAGGAAAGAGCGTGCAATCTATTATATCAGTCGAACATTAACAGGGCATGAACTCAACTACACTTTCATTGAGAAGGCTTGCCTAGCTGTGGTCTTTGCTTCACAAAAGTTTTGACACTACATGTTAACTCATACGATTAATCTTGTTGCAAAGATTGATCCACCCAAGTATTTGTTAAGCAAGGCTGCATTGATAGGAAGGCTAGCAAAATGGGTTATGATCTTAAGTGAATTTGAAATCCATTATATTGATCGCAAGGCAATCAAAGGACAGGTTATTGCTGATCAACTAGTTGAAGCACCACTACATGCAGAGCATCCCATGCACATTGAATTTCTAGATGCTAATGTCTTCAATACCGAATCAAAAACAACCGTGGTCTTTATATTTTGATGGTTCTTTTACCCAACATGGATCAGGGGCAGGCATACTCTTTGTCACCCCTCAAGGTAATACCATTCCTCAGTCATACATGCTAATGTTTCCATGCACCAACAATATAGCCAAATATGAAGCCTTAATCACCGGACTGAAGATTGCATTGGAATGGAGGATTACAGAACTACAAGGGTATGGTGACTCGCAATTAGTCATTAATCAGATCAATGATGATTATCAGACCAAAGATGACAAACTGTTGCCATATAAAAAAATGGTTGATGACTTCAAGAAGTACTTTGTGGACATCAAATTCACACAAATTCCAAGACTTGATAATAAAGCAGCTGACACCATGGCCACAATCACATCATTGCTATAACTCCCAGAAACTCAAGCTCGCTATGAATTTCTGGTGGAACAATCATTTTTACCTGCTTATGACACCCCTGAAAGCCAAATAATTTGCCACTTGGTGGGATCCAATTCACCTTGGTATGGAAAAATCTATGCCTACCTAAAAGACATCTTACCACCTGATTTATCTCGTAACCAAAAGAGAAATTTTATTCGCCAATTCTCTCGCTACACCCTTATCGCCGACACCCTTTATCGCCATGGTCTTGATGGTACTCTACTTTGATGTCTTGAACATGATGAATCTGACAAAGCTTTACAAGAAGTTCATGGTGGCATTTGTGGTACTCATTCAAATGGACTAACCTTATCCAAGAAATTGATTAGAATGGGTTACTACTGGCCTACAATGGAGAGGGAATCCTTCACTTTTGTTAAAACATGCTCAAAATGTCAGATTCATGGGAATCTCATTCACGCTCCTGCACAAGAACTTCAACCATTTACACCAACCTAGCCATTCTCTCAATGGGGTTAGATCTAGTTGGCAAAATTCATCCTTCGTCATCAAATGGACACAAGTTCATCATCACAACAACAAAGTATTTTACCAAGTGGATTGAGGCAGTACCTCTCACTAAGGTCACCGAAAAACAAATTTCATCTTTTATACTCAATTATCTCATTTGTCGGTATGGCATTCCCACCTCCATCATCACAGATAATGGACGACCATTCAAGAATCAGGATGTTGACGAACTCTATGAGCGATTTTATATTCAACATAGATATTAAACACCTTATTATCCACAAGGGAATGGCCAAGCAGAGGCCTCAAATAAAATAATATTGAAAATTTTGAAGAAGACTGTGAATGATGCAAGGAAAGATTGGCACATTCAACTCAATCCCGCATTATGGGCCTATAGAACTAGCATCAGAATGCCAGCATGAGCCACACCATTTGCTCTGGTCTATGGAGCAGAGGCTATACTTCCTCTGGAAGTTGAGATTCCCTCTCTCAGAGTATCACTGAAAGGTCTCATGACTGATGATGACTACAGAGTTTCCCGACTGCAAGAACTGGAACTCCTCAATGAAAAGAGACAAAGAGCAGCTAACCATTTGAAAGCATATCAATAGATGATGTCTCGCAACTATAATCACAAAGTAAAGCCATGTACCTTTCAGGTGGGTGATCTTGTTCTGAAAGAGAACCCACGCAATCACCAAGACAGAGAAAAGAAAGGAAAGTTTGAACCAAATTGGCTAGGTCCTTATGTGGTTATTGCAATCTATGGTTCAGGAGCCTACAAGCTATTGATGCCAAAAGGGGACCTGTTTGATGCACCCATCAACAACATGCACCTCAAGAAATATTATGTTTAAGTCAGTTATCATCATCCATAAAGGTCTTGAAAAAAAAATCCAAAAACAATAGAAAAGGTCTTGAAAAAAATCCAAAAACAGCATAAAAGGTCCTAGAAAAAATCCAAAAACAGCAGAAAAGGTCCTAGAAAAAATCTAAAAACAGCAGAAAAGGTCTTGAAGAAACACAGAAAACAACAGAAAAAGTCCTGGAAAAATGGTTACCCTGGTGAAAACCTGGCAAACAGACATCTTGGTAACAATTAAAAAAAATAAAAATCATCATAGGGTGAAAACCTGGCAACAGGCAGTCTATTGACAAGAAAAATGCAATAAAAACAAGTAGTGAAAATCTAGCAAACATACACTATTTGTAGCTCTCCATCTATTAGTTCATGTTTAACATTCGGCTTCTCAGCCTTCATTTCCTGCATCTTTCCATCATCTTAGGGTCGCACCAAGCTTTTCCTAGAGCGATAACGTCTTACCATGGCTTGATTATTGTACATATTCATTTCAGCAAGTGGTGTCAATACTGGGGGCAATCAACTTTCAAGATCTTACCGAAATAGCCAGACAATGACATGAAACCCAATCACGCAAACAAACAATCAAATCACATGAACAACTATCCAATCATTGATACATATCACAACAGTTTTCAGCAAATACCATATCATGATTCATATCTGGATGATCTAAAATCTGAATAATGTTTGGAATAGCTGTATCACATCTTGAACTAGGGTTGTTTAATTTTTTATATCATCTCTGGAGCACACTCAATGATGTACTGAACTAGAGTGGCTAGGAAAGAAGATGATTTTTTTGTGTTTGCTATCTTGAGGTTAACTATCCATCTGTTGCAAATATGTCACAAGACATGATTTCCAAAGCAATATCATTGATGGCAGTTCCACATTTAGATCAGACAGTGGTTAGTCTTTGTCTGTTTATGCAAGAAATGCTTAGGTCATCTCGGTTCAATTATACCTTGATGCTTGTGTTCACTTGCTATATCAAAAATCATGAAAGTTGTACTCAGGTCATCATTGGTGCTAATTTACCCTTTGATTCTTGTACATACTTCCAACATTTTAACGCTCTATGATGATCCAAGAAAGCTACCAAAAGGCTCAATGACTAGTTTGTTTCATTTAGCTGCATTTCATTTTAGATCAGTGTACATATATCTGTATACCGGATTTGCATCAGAGTTTTTGAAGGGCTAACAAAAATATCAATGGTTGTCATGTCTCTTTGGACTATTTGTGGAGGACATTCAGACATTTATTTCATTATCACCTCTCACTTCATTATCATTTCATCTTCATTATCATTTCATCTAGGTCCCACCATCTATCATTTTCCATTCATTTGCATCACTTAGGCTCTGTCATCATTTCATTATCATTTTTCATTTTTCATTTATCATTTTCATATCAATTTCCATATCCATTTTTCATTTATCATTTATCATTTTCATATCAGTTTCCATATCCATTTATCATTTATGATTATCATTTTATCATTTCACTATCTTTTACCATTATCATTTTTCATTTCATATCATTTTTTCATTATCATTTCACTATCTTTTACCATTATCATTTTTTATTTCATATCATTTTTCATTATCATTTCATTAACATTTCATATCATTTTCCATTATCATTTCGTATCATTTCATTTATCATTCATCATTTCATTATCATTATCTTTCATTTCATTCCATATCATTTATCATTTCCATTTCATTTCACTTATCATTACCATTTCATATCATTCAAAGTCCTTATCATTTCATTATCAAATCATTTCATTTCATTTCACTTATCATCTCTCATTTTATTATCATTTTATCATTTCATTTATCATATTACCATTCATCTCTCATTTCATTATCACTTTCATTTATCATTATCATTTTCTCATTTCACTTATCATTTATCATATCATCTCATTATCATTTTATCATTATCCTTATCATTCATCATTTCATTATCATTTCATGTCATTATCCTCTATCATATTATTTCATTAACATATCATTACATTGTCATTTCCACTCGTTATCATTTCATCGCACCATCATTTCATTTCACAACATATCATTTATCATCTTATCATACATCACATTATTATAAATAAATATAGAAATAAATCATAATAAACATCAGATAAATCATCACATAAATGCACATCACATCATCAAAAATCATCGCCGCTGCATATCATCACTCATCAAAAATGATACGAATGTCCAATGTCCAATGAAACTGAAATGTTCAAAGAGAGATACATAGGATATGATAAAAAAATGGCATATACATACTGGAAAAATAATATACAAATACTAGCTGGTCGATGCCCCTGATGGAGCTGGTCTAGAAGGTGCCACTGGTACCTGCGTCATCTTTCTTTTTTGGTTTTAAAAAATGCCTAATTTTTCATCAATTGCATCATGAGTTGACATTGAAATCCTAGTTTTTTCTATAATATATTTCCATGAGTTCTCATTTGTCTCCAAGAAATTTTACCAGGAAGGTTATCTAAAAAATTGCTATCAATTGTAAAAAAATATTTTTATTTCATTCATAAAAGATATTTCATTCTTATTTTAGATTTCCATTATTTCACTAGTATAGTTGATATCATTATTGGTATATAACTTTATTTAAATTTAAGCAATATCAATATCATCAAAATGTGGGTTTGAAAACATACCTAGATTTATTTGAATAGTTGCATTTTCCATATCATTGAAAGGTGGATTTGAAGAGATTCCCAAAGCTGTTTGCATAGTCACTATTTCCATATCATTCACGTTGAATTTCAAGACATGGTTGGGTTTGTCTTTATAATTGTATTTTCTTCTATATTCACCATTTCCACATTTGCATCATCTACATTCATCCCATCCTTCATGGTCTCCTCTTCAAAATTCATAGAACTGGATCCTTTAATATTTTTCATTTGACGAATCCTTGTTCTTCGATATCTTTGTCATTTTGCCTCCATCTCTCTATTTTCTTCAATTTCTTCAAGTGTCATTGACTTCCTATATTTTTTTCTTTTCCTTTGCTTTAATCTCATAATTACCAAACCCTCTTGATAAAAAAACAAATGATTTTTAACCTATTTTCAAATTGCTCTCTCCTTGAAATTTTGAAATATAACTCTATATGTAGATCCTTTGTTCTATAAACTTTGTAGTACAAATAAATTTGAATATATAATTTGAAAACCCTCTTTTTCAATTCCTCTTGAGATAAGTCCCTATACTTGATTCAACTTCAAAATATTCAACTTGTGATGTGTTGATGATGTTTTCTGCACAACAACAACTTAGACAGAATATAATATCCTATCTCTCTTGAAAGGTAAATCTCTATCAGCAAACCTCAAGAGATAACCCCAAAATCAACCAAAACAAAAACAATCATACACAAGATCGAGCTCGAAAATGCAATCCGAAAATGCAATCATGAGAATGCCAGGCACCATTAGACTCATCAATCAACAAGAGAAAATAGCGACTGGGCCATCAACATTCATAAAACGACAGACCAAATTCAAATATGAGAATTCAACAAGGAGATGAAATTTCAGGAAAATTCGATCCATGTGGAATTCTGCGAAGGACCGGAATCTTCGGAAAACAGTGGAAAACACTAGCCGCCGGGTTTTGAGTGAAATCCGAGAAAATTCAGATGGGGTGGAAAATCCTGAGAGCAGTGAAAAACCCGAAATGAGCTCAGAACATTAGATTTTCAAAGTACTTCTTAGAAAGGGGACATATGCACACATAAGATAATCATTCAAGAACATGCTAAGGCAAAAAAACCTCAAAATCCAAGGGCTAAAGCATCAAAAAATAGAGTAAAAGAGGGTCCCTACTTTCAGTGGGGCGTGTGTGCAAAAACTGCACAACAAATGGCGACTCTGCTGGGAAAATGCTCCAGAGCATTTTGATGACGAACATGAATCAAGAACCCATAATTTCTAGTTTCAATCTCCAAATTTGGAAAACAAGTCAAAATGCAAGATTAAAGAGAATTAGGACCAAAGGTAGACTGAACTTTCCATAAACTGAAAATCCAAGTGTGTGCACACAAGTTCATTTACTTCCTTAAGCCACTGCAGAAATCGAGCTTAGTAAAGTTAGGCTACATAAAGACTCTAGCTCCAAAAGCAACTTGGATAGAGCCTCGCTTCTAGTCAGGCATCCATAGCCCTAAAAAGGTTATCGTTGTGATTCTGCCAAACATAACTCTACAACCAACCAGGCATCCATAGCCCCGGTAGAGATATTCGGATACCCCTAATAAGTTGAATCCATTCTTTTTATTTTCAATATTTTCTCTTTTCCTTTCTTTTTGATATTTATTTTCTTTTCACCTTTACTTGTGAACAATGAAGTTCACACTCAGGGTTGAGAACCACAGTGGCACTGAAGCAGAAATAAGATTTTTCACCTAACATGACCTTACAAGGAGCCTACAACAACTTCAAGATTCTTGAGATGTTTGTAAGATGTAAGATTTCAAAATACTTCAGGTTCAAATCCAACCAATGACCCATCCTCTTTAAATCAAACATTCAGACTGCTTGACACTAACAAAAGATCTCAACCATCCATTCAAGACACATGATTAAAGTTCATCAATGAAATACCCAGAACAGTCCCAGATAATTATAAAATGGTTGTTGTACAAGTAGGACACCTCCCCAAACAAAAGGTAGAGAAACACCGAGCCGGAGGAGAAAAAAAAAAGAAAACCCAAACCAAGCAAAACTAGAAAACCAAAGGAAACAAAGCAACCAAACTAACCAAAACAAAGCCAAAATCGTACCTAAACTAACGCAATCTAATCTAAAGAAAGCAAAAGCAGAGAAGAAAACCTAAAGAAAGCGAAGCAAGCTGCACTTATTCAAATCAAACTATATACAAAGAAACACCAAAATGACTCATTACTAGACATGATAAACTGAGACCTACACCTACTTGACTTTTCAGTGCATGGACAAGCAATAAGGTCAAAGTAACAGTCCTTAAGAATGCAAACTTATCCTTATACTCAACAAAGTAAATCATCAAATTGCAGCATTCAAACTTAACCTTATTGATAGGAATAATCATTAATTGAGGCAACTCATTGAAACCATGATCAATCCATACGCAAGTTGTCTTCCCTAAACTTCCATACTCAAATTGATAAGCTTCAGAATTTTCAGCAAGGAAAGAAACAACTTGATTTTGTACCGTTGCAGACTGAATATTGTGTTCATCATCCTATGCTTGTGAAGAACTGATATCCATGTCACTAGGAGGTCTCCACTGATGGTGCAATATCCCTTTTGCATTCAAAACTTTCTTGAAAAAAATTTCATCAAGAGGCATCATAAACTGGTCTTCAAGCACATCTTTGCCTAAAGTAGGATGATCAAGCTCATTAGTGATGGCTGCAACATTGTTGTTCTCAACACCACTTGGATTTTCCTGTACATCCGTATGAATCACATTAGCTATCTCACCCTTAATACCTAAAATCTGTGAATTTTCAATATTTAGTCCACCAACAGATAGAGAAAAAATAGAAATAGATGAACAAGAAAACTTCCTGAATTCTTTTTCTGGCACTGGTTCAGGTTTGTAACTATAACCCTCAGGAACATCAGCCTCTTTATCAGTGACATCAGCTCCTACAATTTGCTTCATGGGACATTCATTGGCAATTTGTTGAGGCTCCTTAATTGAAAGCTCAACCTCCTCTAGGGCTGCCTCAGCATTTACTGCCATGACTTTTTCAGATCCAATGCTAGTTGACTCTTCTACTAGATACTCACCAGTAGCTTTTTGAAATTCTTTTATTGAAAGCTCATTCTTCGTAGTTTGATGCACATGATCTGACAAGCATACTTGCTCTTGTACCTCCTCTGTTGATTCTATCAATGCTTCAACACTATCGGATTTATGAATAGGCATATCATGTAACATGAGGATTTCCTCAGCCTCCCATCCTTGAGGGTCAATTGCCAGTGCATAATTTCCCAAGCTTGTTTCAGACAAGAGTACCTCCTTTAAAGTATTTGTATCAATATGGCTTGAAGCATCCTTTTGTTCAGAAAGCATATCTCTTTCAAGAGACCTTAGTACTGCATCCCTAATGGTAGGATCCCTTAACAACTCATGAGCAGAGAGACTTATTTTGACTTTCTTGAGTTCTTCTACCACACATTTGTTGAATTGCTCTACAGTCAAGGTGGAACAGTTGTCCTCAAAGCTAACCACAAATTCATCCCCGCTATTTTCAATGCTTCCTCCTTTATTAGACTGTCCTCCACTTATGAAATACTGAGTAGGCACATGATGGAATGATTGAACCTCTTTAGTTGTATACTCTTCTTCATCTAATGGGCCATTATCATTCTCCTCATTACCTCCAAAAGGTTGAGCTACATATTCTCCACTATATGCATACTCTATTTTAGCACCTTTATCCTGTTCTTCTTCTGGTTCATTCTCTACACTTGTTGGAAATGGGACATGATTTACAACCATGACTGATAGGTCATAAGGATTAGATGGTACTATCTCTAGCCCACTCAAACTGTTGATGACATGTTGGACTTCCAGCTGGAAAATGGACACAACAGTCTGAAATTCTCGACAGTCTGACTCAGAATGTTGATTAGTATTATGAAGCCTACACCATCCTGACAAAGACATTTTTGCTAGATAAACTTCACTAGATTTCTCCTAATTGTTTGGCTGATCCAAATAGGTTAAGGCTCCTCCATTATTCTGAAGTGGTGGCTTCCTTCCATGATCTCTATCAAGATGTTGTCCCTTATCAAAGCCCTGCCCCTGAGCTTGCATCATATCCCTATTGCTTTGATCATAATTGGACTGAATCCCCCTTTGGGCTGCCTGGGATTGACTATTCTGCTGCCTTAGGTAGGTGAATTTGGTGTTCAGCTTCTCAACTAGCTCTGTGAGTGCATCAACCTCTCCTTGTCTACACTGTTTGATGGAGGAACAATACCAGCTGAATTCTGCATATAAACAGTATGGGACCCATGGTTCAAGGATTGATTAAATATCTCAGAGCTCTGCAAGTAACTAGGCATATTAGCTTGTTGATGAGGAAATGAACGCTAGTTCATATCTAGAGGGTAATTTGGCATGGGTGGAACTTGATTCAAGGGTTGACCTAGATGTGGAACCAAGGGTAATTGAGGGGTTGAACTCAACATAGGTGTTTGGTTAGCGGCAAGGGTCCAAACAAGTGTTGTCTCCAATCTGTACTTACTTTAACAGCCACATCATAAGCTTCAAATAAGTTGTCATGAGGGTTTTCTTTCCATTTGATGAAAGTAGATGTTAAACAATCCAAAGATTCATAGTAAACCTCCCTGGCAGAAGAATCATCTACAACATAAGGGGGTTGCAGCCTAGCATAAGCCCTATGAAATCTATTATTGAAAGCCACTATTGGTTCATTTTCCTCCCTATTGACTCTAATAAACTGCAGAAGTAACTCATTGGCACTGATTGGGGTCTCAAATTTCTGTAAAAACGCAGTCTCCAACTGAAGCCAAGTAGTAATAGACCCAGCAGGAAGATGGTTATACCAACAAAATGCCTCATCCCCAAGGGAATATGGGAAAATTTTGCATGCAACATCCTCATGATTAATTCCCCTATCCTTAAGGGTAGTTTTAAAAATCCTAATATGCTCCTTTGAGTCCTTTTGGGATCATTAATGTGAAACTTGGAGCAAAAAGTCTTAGGATTTTTTGGCATAGGATTGTAATGGTTGAAAAATAAGAGGGATGGATTGTTAGCCAGAAAATCCATTAGTGGTTGTGGAGGTGGTAAAGGTTGATTTAGGACTGGCTAAGGTTGCTGACTGGGGATGGCTTCAGAATTGGATGAAGATGGACTTGATGAAGATGAGGATGATGGAGATGATGGAAGTGGTTGGGTGGATGATGATTCTCCCTTTCTGTTGGTCCTTCTTGACCTAGTAGGGGCTTGCAATTCTTGAAATTCCTCTTCTCTTGGTGTAGATCTGGTTCTTCTTCTGAATCTTTCAGGAGAGATGGCAGACAAAAATTGATCCAACTTGCTTATCCAGGCCCTCCTTCTAGCACCAATCTGTTGATGATGTTTTCTGCATAGCAACAACTCAGACATAATATAATATCCTATCTCTCTTGAAAGGTAAATCTCTATTAGCAAGCCTCAAGAGATAACCCCAAAATCAACCAAAACAAAAACAATCATACACAGGATCGAGCTCAAAAATGCAATCATGAGAGTGCTAGGAACCATTAGACTCATCAATCAATAGGAGAAAACAACGACTAGGCCATCAACATTCATAAAACGAGAGACCAAACTCAAATCCAGTAATTCGACAAGGAGACAAAATTTTGAGAAAATCTGATCCATGCAAAATTTCGCAAAGGACCAGAATCTACAAAAAACATTGCAAAACACCAGTCGTCGGGTTTTGAGTGAAATCTGGGAAAATCCGGATGGGGCGGAAAATCCTGAGAGCAGTGAAAAACCCGAAATGAGCTCAGAACATTAGATTTTCAAAGTACTTCTTAGAAAGGGGAAATATGCACACATAAGATAATCATTCAAGCACGTGCTAAGGCAACAAAACCTCAAAATCCAAGGGCTAAAGCATCAAAAACCAGAGTAAAAGAGGGTCCCTATTTTCAGTGGGGCGTGTGTGCAAAAACTACACAACATGATTGTCTCCTTAAAAAAATTGAATAGAATATGACCTATTAAGAGATTTCACAAGACAAAATTGAATAAAAAATTAGAAAAAATGGTGTTGTTGCTCCATACTGTAGAAAAGGAATGTTGAAAAAAAAAGGTGGTAAGTCATTTTTTTCCAAATTTGAAAAAAATAGGTACCCATTTTGAAATGAGTACCTATTCTATTTTAGAACGGGATCCCATTCTAAACTAAAATGGATACTCATTTCAAAATGTGTACAATTCCTAATTTCAAATGGAAAAATTAGGAACGGGTACCAGTTCCTTAAAGTTGGAATGCCCAAGCTACCTTTTGCTTGGGTTTTAGGCTTGGAAAGCTTTGGTAACCCGACCCTTAGCCTTTAACTTGCAACTAAAAAAGTAAGGAAATGTCAAGAGAAGTGTATAACTTTGGCAATATAGCTTATGGGTTTTTTTCATAATTAATTTATGAAATTAAAACCCATTATAGATCACGATGTCTAGTTTTCAAATATGTAATTTTTTAATGATTGGATTATGTTTTCTATTTTTTAATTAATTTCTAAGTAAACTGGTCCATAAAGTTGAAATATTGGACTTTTTTATTTTTTAATAGCTTTTAATCTGTTAATTTTTTGGAAAAAAAATATGACATCAATCCACAAATAGTTCTCTATACAAATAAAAAGAAATTCATAAAATGATTAGTTTAGGTCAAATCATGGTGTCTATACACGTTTATTTTCATAAACAATTAGGGTCAATAAAAATTAATTAAAAAATATTCAAAAAAAATTATAAAAAATATCTTCATCAATCTTTAATTTGTTTTTTTAGATAAAAGGAATTATTCCTAAAATGTTATTAATAAAACGTAATTACAATAGATAAATACACATGTTCACCAATCTTTAGTTTGTTACACATCTTTTCTCAAAAGGAATTATAAAAATAATTCTATTTAGGTCTAATTATGGTGTCCATACATGTGCATGGTATGGTCCTAAAAAAGTAGCTTTTAAAACGTCATTTTTATACATACCTATTAAAAATTAATTTATATCTTCTGGGTATTAGAATTTAGATTACATATTTGCAAACTAGACTCAAAATACTAAATTTTATATTATTGATTTTTTTAAAGATTCAATGTGTAACTGCTTCAAATTTTCAGTCTAACTATGACAAATTATGAAAATCAGAAAAAAACACTTCCACTATTTGAGCTCTTTGTGGACCCAACTTCTTGCATCAACCTAGTTGTTATTTGTAATATTTTCGAACTGCTCATGCAAACTAAACTATTTTCAATATGAACTTTCTTTTAGAAAGACCCTCTCTAAGCATGTCGTATTCAAATAAGGTCCTCTTTTTTATATAGTTGCAAGATCGTCCCCATTGTTAAAAAATTATCTCCAATCAAATAAACTGATTTATTTATGTTTTTTACTATAGGTGCCTCATTTGATACATATGCATCATGGGATTAGTTATAGGACTTCTCCTAAGTATAAGATGGGATTTTGGTTGATATTTCATAATACAATCAATGGTAGATCAAAATAAAAGAAATAAAGTAAGCACAAACAAGCTTCAAATGTAAAATATAATAATAAAAATCATAAATTATGAGAAAATAAAAATTTAAAAGAAGTCTAACACCTTAGTGTGAATCAAGAGGTGTTTGAAAATTAGATTCATTAAGACAAAGAAAATAAGTGCAACCCACAAGGAATGTGATGTTAATTTAGGCTTAACAAAGGATAAATAAATAATATAATAGTTAGACCCGAATAATCACATGAATTGAGATTGATAAATGTAAATATAAGCTAAGACTTGATTAGCTCTTTGATGGGGTTGAGTCTTAGTGGAGCTGATTTAACTATGTAGGAATGTTAGATGACTAAATCATGAATTTTTGTATTAGACTTGAACTGTAATCTTTGTAGTTGATCTATTTGTGGTTTTTTTTGCTATCAAATGTGACCTTGCATATTTTGACTTGCTTTGGTGTAAATATGTCTACCCTACTATAGTTCTATCTCATGTTCGCACATGTCATTGCATTTGGTGCTCTTACAATGATATTTGATTTCACGCGAATGTGGTGTTAACACATTTGGGCATTTGTTTTTATGTGATTGAATTTAAATTTTAGTCAAACACATTTTGTTTCTTTTGGAAGAGAAAACCATAAAAGACACATAAATGAAACATATCTATACTGTAGTATATATTAACATGAACACAACTATTCTAGTTTGAACTAATATGTTTTCAAATATGATCTAATGATCTATTGTCTTAGGACTTGTCTTTAAATATGACAATCTAGATTGTAAATTCAGATGATCTACATGCAAGCTAATGAACAATAGTTCAGTTTTGGGAGGGAGTCATCTTAGAATGAATAAAAGATGGGTATGGATAAGAGGGAGGCAATCATAAGTACAATTTTGTAAAAAAGATAAAATTGTACATTAAATTCAATGAAAATTAAAATATTGATTAAAATTAAATTAAATCTAAAGCCGTGGAATAAAAATGACCAAAATTTTTATTCAGTTTTATCATCTTATATGCAAACATTTGTTAAAATGAACCAAAAAAACACACATCTAAAAACAAGTTCAAAATGAATATAAAAATAATAATAAACAACGAAGTGCGCAGTTTTAGATCCTCCTTACGTGCACGATAGGCATCTCTTAATAATCTCTGTAAACAATAAATACTTCATCTTATTAGCTTCATAAGATATGGGTGAAAATAAACAATGCACATGCATATAATCAAATACAGCTTTATTTATGTGGGGGCTACTCGAGCTCTTCATCTTAAAGACTGCAAAAGCGATTGAAAGCAATATCTCTACAGTTGCCTACTGGAGAAGCAAGTTGAGGTGTTGCGAAGGAATTCAATTACACAAAACTCTTCTTCACACTATCAACATTGAATACTGCTGCTACTGCAAATTTTCCAGGCTGGAAGAAAACGAAGCTGCTCAAACCCACATGTTTTCTGCTCTCAAATTCAGACAAAATAAGTCTCAGACATACGTACAAGGGAGTACGTTCTGTGTGCATGAGATTACAGGGTGCTGCATGTAAATCTTGAGTAGCATCTTTGACAAGGAAAGAACAATATCTATATAGTCACTTCATGTCATTGCTCTTATCGAAAGAGACAGAGAATGCTGTAATTGCAGTAATAAGAGCAGAAGCGACGTTTATGTGATGACAATGAGCAGCAAGACAGAAATTGCCCTCTTGATTCTCTGTATCTATGTATGTATCACCTCCTTCCTTTGTTTGACACCCTGTACATTGCCAGATTGTGTGTTTGTAGTACGAGCTCTTTGTGTTCGAAATTGTAAAGCTTCCTGATTTTATCTCTTTCACAATATTTTTTCCTTTGGACATTGAATAATGGTTGTTGCAATGAACGATCATGAAGAGTTCTCAGCATTAATGGAATGCTTTGTTCTGACGTTGTGTACCCAACTGGTTCACGAGTCTCATTCAATATTTGCTGAAAATTTATCTTTTGATAAAGACAATTGAGCGGACAGGGGCGGTCCAGCAATTATTACAAGGGACCTTTCTTTTAATAAAAAATTTGAAACAAGTGCAGTTGAAAAACTGTAAGGAGAAACTGAACAAAATGGATCAGTAGAAGAATCATTACAAATCATAGAGCTGTACAAACAATCATAGCTCTATACAAACTGAAACCAAGAACTATATTGAAACCACTTTGCACAGTAGCTGTCCAATTAGCTGAAATATTACAAAATTGAAACGAGATGTAGAGCTGTACAAGATTCTATACAAACTGAAAAGAAATCTTAAATCTTGAGCTATACAAACATCTTTTATGTTCAACAATTATTCAACTTGCAACTTGATTTGTTGAGTTTGAAAACTCAACGTGAGATTTTATTATGTTATTATTTTGTTTATTGGAGATCAAACTTTTAATCAATACAAATTGATTTTTGAAGATATTGATATGAAGATTTTTAAATTGTAGAATCATTTTCAAGATGTATATTAAAGGAGGAATACTTTTTGGAAGTTTGAAGAGACAAACAATTCATCCATAACCAATCCTCTCTCTTGGATGGAAATTTGGAAATGTGTATGCAAAATGGTTTGGACAAACCCACTTTAGCAGAAGGGAATTCGTCAAACATCTTGTGTGGCAATTTTGTGATATTTGTGTGATTTTGAACGGTTTGCTAGAACCACCTTCAATAGAACACTACTTTTTGCCCTAACCCATCTTATATACTAATCTTGATGTGTATTTTCAAGTTAACTTGAGCTCATACAACATGTCCAATGTTCTTGTTTACCTAAACACGCTTTGATTAAATGTCCTTTAATAGAACATATCCAATTGAAACCCATAAATAAGCATAATAGCACTACTTTCATGCATTTGGAATATCACACATAATTTCCGCATAAAAATTCTTATTTTTTCAATGTGATTTCAAAACTATAAATATATTAGTAATTGTAACTTATCTTTTTAAATTTTCACTACAATTTGTTCATTGGCATAAAAATATAGGGTTGTTTCAATTCATAGAGAGAGAGAGAGAATTATTTTTGAACCCATATGAGGCTTCTAAATTTGGATAAATAGTCATTAAAAAATTCCCCAACATAAAGAGTGTCATGTTAAACACACATGATTTCAAATGTTATTAAAAAACTTTTAAAGTTTTTAAAAATTGCACATATTGAAATTTGAAGTTCACAAAGTGAGAAAAATGACAAGAAAAAAAATGAAATTCATACAAATATTTTTTTTGTAATAGAATCTTACTATATGAACTTTTAAGGTAATAAAATAATAATTTTAAACAAAACAATATCATGTATTTTTTCAATATTCATACATCAACTACACTAAAAATGTCATTTCATTAGTTTATATCATTTCAAAATGAGAAATAGATAATGCCAATTTCAAAGGCCCTTCAAGTCAAAAAATTAGACAACTATCACTTTTTAAAATAAATATGTGACATGTTATTAAACTTTTACCCTCAAACATATCTTTGTGTATGCTTTATATATTTACCAAGTTTGTTAAAGAAATAAGATGCAACCACTCAATTTTGCTTTACAAAATGTAGTATCTACAATTTACTATCACTCACCTTTCTCCTTATTGAGAGAACTTGTTGATTTTTACTTTCTTGGAAAATATGAGTTGATGGTACTCATATGGTATTAATTATTGAACAAACTATTTGACTTTTCAAAGATTTAGAACAAAAAATTGAGGACCTTTAGTGATCTTTGAATGATGAGACCTAACGAGTAGTAATAGATAAGGAGGGAGAATTATTCAAAGATGGAGACTATAGAATATCCACTAGTAAGAAGAGTAAAATCATATATAAAGTGTTAATAAAGGTTATTGATCAAATGATGGTCTTACCATAGATTTTGGTGTCTTCATCTACTATCTACTACAAGACATTTGTAATATCATATAGATAATTAGACAAGGGATCTATTAAAGCTTCACTATCACCTCACTATGATCTACTTAATTGATTGATGCTCTTTCACTACAACTCTTTGTTAGATGATCACCAATGGAATAACTCTATTAAAACAATCCAATGACTGATCATTATCATTTCTATTCTAGAAATGCCTTCTCTTATTTTAGTATGGTTCTCTACTCCATAAATACCTTCTATTTTTTAGTGTATAAATTGTCCTCTACTTTATTTTACAAATAGATCATATATTCATACAAATATTGTACATATATACATACAAAATAATCATTAAAATATATATAAAATTTAAAAGTTTGCAAAACTCTATCGTTTCACAAGAAACACAGTAAAAAATAACACAGTGAAGAAAACATCTTCAAACATCCAGACTCATGAAAGAGATTGTGCAAACAAAGAAGAAAAAGAAAAAAAGATCATAAACCTAAAAATCTTACTTTTCGGGGAGGGAGTTCTACTCCTCTCTCAAACACTAGGTTGAATTGGGAAAAGGAGAAATAACATGTTGTAAATGAAATTAGGTTTCTTTTCGATTCCTTAATAATTAGGGTTACTAACTATAAATTGATCATGATAATGGAGGTGATCATGCAACCATTACAATTAATTTGGTAAGAAAAATTACAAGCATCATATGATATGTTCAAAGTGTAATTGTTCTTCATATCAAAACATAAAAAGACAAGTTATAAAATATAATTTAGTATGCCACATAAGTTAACAATAGTTGTTTTGACTATCATTGAACATCCACATAATAGCATGAAGATAGAATGAGTAACAGTAAGAGAAAGAGGAAATTGCAACACCATGGATTTAAATAAAACAAGTTTGACATCTTCTATTTGTTCCTATTCTTCGAAAACATGTGGTCTAGGGAATATTTTCATCCAGTTTTATTTTCTTTTCTTTTGGGTATGCATCTAATTTTTGTGCGTATTTTCAATCATCTTTGCTTTTGTGGGTATTTTCAATCATCTTTGTCATTACAAAATGATTATAATCCTTTGAGAAAATTGGTTATCATTTATATTTATAGTCATACTATTAAATATCTATATCTAAATATTTTGAATACATTTTCTTAATAATATGCATACTTTCTTGTGACTTGTTCTTTGAGAGATCTTATCATGTATAGATATGAAAAAAAGCTTCAACTCAATCAAATCTAGAAACAAATTATACAACAATATGGATTGCGTAAATTTGTTATCATTAAGATCTTATCATGTACACTACAACTAAGTTTCAATATTTTGAGATAGCATTAGATATTTTAAATTTATGCTTCATGATCTTAATATAAACTCATCAAATATATGTTTTAATTAAATTTTCAATTATTTTTTGTGATTTGAGGTATAACCCTTAAGATGATTTATTGGATCTATTGGAGTTGATATGAACCCCACAACTCCCAGTAATCACTTGCAACAAAAAAACCTATCACAAACAAGAGATCAAAGCAATTTATTTTCTATGCAACCAAGAGATAAAAAATTGAATCCACACAAGCATCTAATATTGAGATTAACCTATAATTGTAATTTAATTGAATAGAATTACATGGATTAATGATTACAATGAAAATGAATTCTTATAAATGCATAAAAAAGAAAACGCTAGATGAGGATTTGATTAGATTGTGAAAACTGTCTAAATATAATGCAATGAAACAACTTGACTTATATTTAGTCCACTCTAATAAATAAATACTCCTAATTTTAAATTAAGTGAATAAATTAATAAGGGACTTAATAATTAATTAATGATTAATTAATTATTGAAAGTGATGTTCTAATTACTCCAACACCTCCCCTTAAGATCAACTTAGGGAGAAGCTATAAAACCCTAATGAAGAATGAAATGGTGGATGCATGGATGGGTCCCAACTACAAGGCTTGATTAATTAATTATTGAAAATGATGTTCTAATTACTCCAACACCTCCCCTTAAGATCAACTTAGGGAGAAGCTATAAAACCCTAATGAAGAATGAAATGGTGGATGCATGGATGGGTCCCAACTACAAGGCTTGATAAGGCACCCATGTACAAACAAATGAAATCTATCATAACCAAAGAAAAGGAGAAAACCACATGGGAAAATCTCCTCTGCAAAAGAGAAAAAAAATAACTGCACTAGTGAAAGAACGATATAAGGACTCAAGTGACCCCCCAAGGACTACTTATATCACACAAGTATAATAGATGTCCCCCCAATAGGAGACAGAAAATGAGGATATGAATCCCCCCTAAAAATAAAGAACTCTTGTGCCAATGATGAATGTCTGAAGATAGATTATGATCCACTACTTATAAACAACATTTCTCCCCTTAAGAAGAAAAAAATTCACTAGTGATTGGAGAAGTCAATCCAAATCCAAATGATGTGTGCCTTTAGAATGTTCTCAAGTATCCACATGTTAGAAAGAGATGATGTCAATCCAAGAGCTTGTGAACGCTGACAGAGAACAAGATGCAAAGGCAATGAAGATGGTGGGCCAACAATGATGATGTGGTTGTCAAAAAAAAAAGAGATGAATGTCCTAAAAGTAATCCTCAAAATCTATAATCTAAAACTCTACAAACAAGGATGATATGTTTGTAAGATACAAATCCCAAGTAGTTGTGTCTAGACTTGAAGATGAATGTCATGTTGAACTAAACCAATAGGGACCAAAGATGTGGTGATGCCAAGGTGATTATGAAAAATAGAAGATGGTGATTTAGTATTGATCTAAAGAGTGGGAACATGAAGACAAGTCTTTGAACCATTAGAACGTGTTAGACCTATGATATACTCAAGCTCCTCTAAAGAATTGTTATCAAAGGGTATGAAATTTGCACCTACAAGAGGAATGACACAATCTACAATAGGATCCTCTAGGTATGGAGAGATATGAGGGTCTCCATGGATCTCCCAAAGACAAGTCCAAAGTGTGCACGGGGACAATCAATGTGTGATACAACACATATAGTGTCAAGATATACACTACAACATATAACCCCTACAACATGATCACTAATAATACCACATGTTGAATAACTCTCTGATGTGTTTGGTGTAGTTACGATTCGATAAAGATAAGACAAAGATCAAGTCACCTAAGATATGTAAGGATGTCATTTTTCCAAGGATCATAGTTATCCTTTTCCAAGATGACCACAAAAGGATGAAAAAAAAAAACCATGATACTTCCTCAAATGATAAAATAAGAGAATAAGAATCTAAGTGCATATAAATCAGATAAAATGAAGTCATCTCACACAAACAGCTCATTTCTAGGTGCCAAGACATCCAAGTAATTGACAAAAATATGATTTATCACAAAAAATTGAATAAGGTGTACTTGCGGTAGATTCTAGAAAAAGTGCTTGAATTGATTTGAAGATCTTTAAAATACCTTTCCAACATTGCTAGAATTGCAAAAATTGGAGATATAGTTGAAAATTTATGAGCTCAAAAGCCAAAAATGAAGATTTGACTTTGACTAAGCATAAAATAAACCACTAGCAAAATCTAATGATAAGACCTACACCACTAGAAAGTGATTGGAACCAGATTTTTGATGATATCTTGTTTTCCTAATTTTGACACCATATGCCCAAGTTATAAATTTTTAAAAATTGAGGTAAATTTAGCTAGTCAATAGTCAACAAACACAACCCTTCTGATTTTATTTTTTGTTTAAAAATTGTTCAATGCATGCAAAAACTAATAGATAGCCAAAAAATATTTTGATGCTTTCAATAAAACCTAGAAAGTGTTTTTGAATCCAAAAGGCAAAACATGCGATTTGGTAAAAAAAATCACCTGTAGGAAAAACAACCATGTGCTATTTTGACAACATTTTTTTATAATATTTAGTCACAATCTACAAAATCTAGTGGAAGTTTGAAGAGAAACAATTCATCCATAACCAATCCTTTCTCTTGGATGGAAATTTGGAAATGTGTATGCAAAATTGTTTGGACAAACCCACTTTAGCAGAAGGGAATTCGTCAAACATCTTGTGTGGCAATTTTGTGATAGTTGTGTTATTTTGAATGGTTTGCTAGAACCACCTTCAATAGAACACTACTTTTTGCCCCAACCCATCTTATATACTAATCTTGATGTGTATTTTCAAGTTAACTCGAGCTCATACAACATGTCCAATGTTCTTGTTTACCTAAACATGCTTTGATTAAATGTCCTTTAATAGAACATATCCAATTGAAACCCATAAATAAGTGTAATAACACTACTTTCATGCATTTGAAATATCACACATAATTTCCACATAAAAATTTGTATTTTTTTAATGTGATTTCAAAACTATAAATACATTAGTAATTGTAACTTATCTTTTTAAAATTTCACTACAATTTGTTCATTGGCATAAAAATATAGGGTTGTTTCCATTCATAGAGAGAGAGAAGAGAATTATTTTTGAACCCATATGAGGTTTCTAGATTTGGATAAATAGTCATTAAAAAATTCTGCAACATAAAGAGTGTCATGTTAAACACACATGATTTCAAATGTTATTAAAAAACTTTTAAAGTTTTTAAAAATTCCGCATATTGAAATTTGAAGTACAAATAATTTTTTTGTAATAGAATCTTACTATATGAACTTCTAAGGTAATAAAATAATAATTTTAAACAAAATAGTATCATGTATTTTTTCAATATTCATACATGGACTACACTAAAAATGTCCTTTTATTAGTTTATATCATTTCAAAATGATAAATAGATAATGCCAATTTCAAAGGCCCTTCAAGTCAAAAAATTAGACAACTATCACTTTTTAAAATAAACGTGTGACATGTTATTAAAATTTTTCCCTCAAATATATCTATGTGTATGCTTTATATATTTACCTTTTGTTAAAGACATAAGATGCAACCACTCAATTTTGCTTTACAAAATGTAGTATCTACAATTTACTATCGCTCACCTTTCTCCTTATTGAGAGAACTTGTTGATTTTTACTTTCTTGGAAAATATGAGTTGATGGCACTTATATGGTATTACTTATTGAACAAACTATTTGACTTTTCAAAGATTTAGAACAAAAAAATTGAGGACCTTTAGTGATCTTTGAATGATGAGACCTAACGAGTAGTAATAGATAAGGAGGGAGAATTATTCAAAGATGGAGACTATAGAATATCCACTAGTAAGAAGAGTAAAATCATATATAAAGTGTTAATAAAGGTTATTGATCAAATGATGGTCTTACCATAGATTTTGGTGTCGTCATCTACTATCTACTACAAGACATATGTAATATCGCATAGATAATTAAACAAGGGATTTATTGAAGCTTCAATATCACCTCACTATGATCTACTTAATTGATTGATGCTCTTTCACTACAACTCTTTGTTAGATGATCACCAATGGAATAACTCTATTAAAACAATCCAATGACTGATCATTATCATTTCTATTCTAGAAATGCCTTCTCTTATTTTAGTATGGTTCTCTACTCCATAAATACCTTCTATTTTTTAGTGTATAAATTGTCCTCTACTTTATTTTACAAATAGATCATATATTCATACAAATATTGTACATATATACACACAAAATAATCATTAAAATATATATAAAATTTAAAAGTTTGCAAAACTCTATCCTTTCACAAAAAAAACAGTAAAAAATAACACAGTGAAGAAAACATCTTCAAACATGCAAACTCATGAAAGAGGTTGTGCAAACAAAGAAGAAAAAGAAAAAAAGAACATAAACTTGAAAATCTTACTTTTCGTGGAGGGAGTTCTCCTCCTCTCTCAAACACTAGGTTGAATTGGGAAAAGGAGAAATAACATGTTGTAAATGAAATTAGGTTTCTTTTCGATTCCTTAATAATTAGGGTTACTAACTATGATTAAGAAAATAAAATAATATTCATTAAGAGAACTTACTCTATTATACCAAGGTTTATGTGAACCTAGGAAATTAATTTAATAGATATAATGAGAAGGGAAAATCTTAGAATTTGAAGAAACTTAATATTATTCCATTCATTTCAATGCTAGTTGTGGAATAACTAGGAAATGGAAACATATATATTAAAAGTTTGCAAGTTTATATTTACCTTGTTTATCAATAACTTAATTAAATTAATGAATTCTACATTTAGATTGTGTAACAATAAATTGAATTACCATATATTATAACTACACATTAATGTGGGGATTGGTTTTTTAAATTGATGGTAACAAAAAAATATTATTTGATAAACATTAAAAAAAGCTCACTTCCATGGAATTCATGTGTAAAATTGATCAAAGAGAAAATTGTTTTATTGATCGATAGACCATTATTATTTGAACATTCTTAAAAACTACCAGAATTTTTTATCTTTTTCATTATCATGTTCTTTATTAAAAAAAATATGGTTATCCATTATTATTTCCTTTCATTGGGCCACCATTGAATCAACATTATCACACAATATTAATTATAATGATCACCGTAATATCATTTACGAGGCATGTTAATAAATTGATCATGATAATGGAGGTGATCATGCAACCATTACAATTAATTTGTTAAGAAAAATTACAAGCATCATATGATATGTTCAAAGTGTAATTGTTATAAAATATAATTTAGCATGCCACATAAGTTAACAATAGTTGTTTTGATTATCATTGAACATGCACATAATAGCATGAAGATAGAATGAGTAACGGTAAGAGCAAGATGAAATTGCAACATCATGGATTTAAATAAAACAAGTTTGGCATCTTCTATTTGTTCCTAGTCTTCTAAAACATGTGGTCTAGGGAATATATTTTCATCCAATTTTCTTTTCTTTTCTTTTTGGTATGGATCTATTTTTTTGTCAGTATTTTCAATCATCTTTGCCATTATAGAATGATTATAATTTTTTGAGAAATTTGGTTATCATTTATATTTATAGTCATATTACTAAATATCTATATCTAAATATTTTGAATATATTTTTTAATAATATGCATATTTTCTTGTGACTTGTTCTTTGAGAGATCTTATTATGTATAGAGATGAAAAAAACCTTCAACTCAATCAAATCTTGAAACAAACTATACAACAATATGGATTGCGTAAATTTTTTATCAGTAAGCTCTTATCATGTACACTACAACTAAGTTTCAATATTTTGAGATAGAATTAGATATTTTAAATTTATGCTTCATGATCTTAATATAAACTCATCAAATATATGTTTTAATGACATTTTTAATTTTTTTTGTGATTTGAGGTATAACCCTTAAGAATGATTTATTGGATCTATTGGAGTTGATAGTGAACCCCACAGTTCCCAGTAATCACTTGAAACCAAAACACCTGTCACAAACAAGAGATCAAAGCAACTTATTTTCTATGAAACCAAGAGATAAAAATTTGAATCCACACAAGCATCTAATATTGAGATTAACCTATAATTGTAATTTAATTGAATAAAATTACATGGATTAATGATTACAATGAAAGTGAATGCTTATAAATGCATATAAAAAATAAAATGCTAGATGAGGATTTGATTAGATTGTGAAAACTGTCTAAATCTAATGCAATGAAACAACTTGACTTATATTTAGTCCACTCTAATAAATAAAAACACTCCTAATTTTAAATTAAGTGAATAAATTAATAAGGGACTTAATAATTAATTAATGATTATATAATTATTGAAAGTGATGTTCTAATCACTCCAACACCCCCCCTTAAGATCAACTTAGGGAGAAGCTATAAAACCCTAATGAAGAATGAAATGGTGGATGTATGGATGGGTCCCACTACAAGGATTGATGAGGTACCCATGCACAAGCAAATGAAATCTATCATAACCAAAGGAAAGGAGAAAACCACATGGGAAAAACTCCTCTCCAAAAGAGAAAAAAAATAACTACACTAATGAAAGAATGATACAAGGACTCAATGTGACCCCCCAAGGACTACTTCTATCACACAAGTACAATAGATGTCCCCTCAATAGGAGATAGAAAATGAGGATATGAATCCCCCCTAAAAAGAAAGAACTCTTGTTCCAATGATGGATGTATGAAGATAGATTATGATCCACTACTTATAAACAACCTTTCTCCCCTTGAGAAGAAAAAAATCCACTAGTGGTTGGATAAGTCAGTCCAAATCCAAATGATGTGTTCCTTTAAAATATTCTCAAGTATCCACATGTTAGAAAGAGACGATGTCAATCCAAGAGCTTGTGAAGGCTAATGGAGAACAAGATGCAAAGGCAATGAAGATGGCGGGCCAACAACAATGATGTGGTTGTCAACAAAAAAAGAGATGAATTTCCTCAAAGTAATCCTCAAGATATACAATCTAAAACTCTACAAACAAGGATGATATGTTTGTAAGATACGAATCCCAAAGTAGTTGTGTCTAGACTTGAAGATGAATGTCCTGTTACGCTGAACCAATAGGGACCAAAGATGTGGTGATTCCAAGTTGATTATGAGAAATAGAATATGGTAATTTAGTATTGATCTGAAGAGTGGGAACATGAAGACAAGTCTATGAACCATCAGAACATGTTAGACCTATGATATACACAAGCTCCTCTAAAGAATCGTCATCAAAGGGTATGAAATCTGCACCTACAAGAGGAATGATACAATCTACAATAGGATCCTATAGGTATGGAGATATATGAGGGTCTCCATGGATCTCCCAAAGACAAGTCAAAAGTGTGTGGGGACAATCAATGTACAATACAACACATATAGGTCAAGATATACAATAGAATATATAACCCCTACAACATGATCACTGATAATACCCCATGTTGAATAACTCTCTGGTGTGTTTGGTGTAGTTATGATCCCACAAAGATAAGGAAAAAGATCAAGCCACCTAAGATATGTAAGGATGTCATTTTTCCAAGGCTCATAGTTATCCTTTTCCAAGATGACCGCAAAAGGATGAAGAAAAAAACCTATGACACTTCCTCAAATGATAAAATAAGAGAATAAGAATCTAAGTGCATATAAATCAAATCAAATGAAGTCATCTCTTGCAAGTATATCATTTCCAGGTGCCAGGACATCCAAGTAATTGATTAAAATATGAAATCAGAAAAAAATGAATAAGATGTACTTGCAGTAGATTCTAGAAAAAATGCATGAATTGATTTGAATATCTTTAAAATACCTTTCCAACGTTGTTGGAATTACAAAAATTAGAGATATAGTTGAAAATTTATGAGCTCGAAAGCCAAAAATGAAGATTTGACTTTGACTAAGCATAAAATAAACCACTAGAAAAATTTAATGATAAGACCTGCACCACTAGAAAGTGATTGGAACAAGATTTTTGATGATATCTTGTTTGCCTAATTTTGACACCATATGCCCAAGTTATAAATTTTTTAAAATTGAGGTAAATTTAGTTAGTCAATAGTCAACAAACACAACCCTTCTGATTTGATTTTTTGTTTAAAAAATATTCAATGCATGCAAAAACTAATAGATACCCAAAAAATATTTTGATGCTTCCAATAAAACCTAGAAAGCGTTTTTGAATCCAAAAGGCAAAACATGCAATTTGGTAAAAAAAAACTTCACCTGTAGGAAAAACAACCATGTGCTATTTTGATAACATTTTTTATAATATTTAGTCACAATCTACAAAATTGAGTGGATACTTAGATAGTTTATTGTGATTTTGAACAAAACCCAAAAATTATTTGTTTAAAAAATACACCAAGAAAAGATTAGGTCATTCTATACTCAATGATGATGCATGTTTTCCTTTAGAATGAGTAGATGTTTCCCTCAATGCCAGATATCTCAAAATTTGGACAAGAATTCATAGATCTGGTGCTCTAATACCATGTTGGAGTTGATAATGAACCCTACATTTCTTGGTAATCACCTGAAACTAAAACACATATTATAAACAAGAGATCAAAATAATGAATTTGCTATGTAACCAAGAGAGAAAATATTAAATCCACATAAGTATCACACAAGCATCTAATATTGGGATTAACATGTAAATGTAATTGAATTGAATGTGATTATATCGATTAATGATTACAATGAATGTGAATGCTTATAAAAGTATAAAAAAGAAAACCCTAGATGATGATTTGATTAGATTGTGACAATTGTCTTAATATCATGCAATGAGATAGTTTGACCTATATTTAGTCCAATCGAATAAATAAAAAAGAACTCTTTAGTTTAGCTTAAGTGAATAAAGTAACAAGGGACATAATAATTATTTAATAATTAATTAATTATCAAGTGATGTCCTAATTACTAAAATAGGATCTTCAACATGGAAGGGATTCCCATCATAAATATTCTATATTAAATCTAGGGTTTATCAAAGGTTACTTTTAAGTATTTTCCTCTTTTTATATCATGTGGCATTAGCCTCCCTAGCTAGGTAATAGTATTTCCTACATGTATTGTGCTTTACATATCACAATGGGTATTGATTTGGCATGTTTTGTTGTTGACTAGAACCATATTACATGTGTACTATAACCTAATTTAATTGGAACTTTGGTACTTTGGGAAGTGGAATAAATTCCCTTGGTAAGTTCAACAAATGTCATTTTATCTAATGTTTTATTTCAATAAAAAATATTTTAGATATAGGAAAATTCTTGTATTTTAAATAAACCCAATATTTTTATTCACAATAAGATCCTTGTAACTTTTATTATTTGAATTTTCTTTGGTGCTTATTCACTACATTGGTTGACTAAATTTTGTGTTTATAGCATTCTTTCTCTTCAATCTTATAGTGGTTTTCTTACAATATACTTGAACTACCATATATATTTGAAATAAATTGGGTTCTTTAGTTACATTTTGATACCTTAAATTTCTCTATATGTTCCCTTAACTATGTAGTTGATATGAGAAGAACAATGTATAATATTTTTATTTTTATTTCTTCACTTCATTTTGTAGATATGTATTCAAAATGTCAAAGAATACACAAGAAAATTTAACTATTTGTCAAAGAGACATGGTCTCCTTGACTAAAATGATTCTAAGATATACACAAATTGGGTTTAATGAAAATGCATTATTTTTTTTTAGCAAATACAAAGGGTAGATGTAAAACCAAAAATTGCAATATATTTATGTATAACTACTAGCCCATGCAAAAATGAGAGCTTTAGAATAAGGTATGGACATCTATGAAAGAATAATGGAAAGCACATTTTTTTCAAATGTTCTATTTTTCTTGTAGATATGTATCCAAAGTGTGGGAGAATATAAAAGGAATATGAACTATTTAGATGAAGAATTGTGCTCTCATGGAATGAGACAATTGCAAGATATGCCCAAAAATGGTGTACTTGATGAGACTTATAAGGATTTTCAATGAAATGCCCCAAAGAAATGTGGTCTCATGGATTATTATGATATTTTTTTGTAAACAAAATCTTTTTGTTGAAAGGCCTCGAAAAATTTCAAGAAAATAAAACTAGGAGGTATAAAGCTAGTATTGCTAATCCTATGCAAATATAGCCATTTAGAACAAAGTAAGGACATCCATCAAATTAAATGAAAAGGGATTTTTTCTAACATTCTACTTGCAAGTGTCTTAGTACATAAGGCATGTGAACTATTTGGCAATATACCTCAAAAATAACATGGTTTCATGGGCTATAATGAATGAATGACATACACAAAATGAGACTATCAAAAGTGGCTTGGAAACTTCTAAGAAAATGCAAATGAAAGTCATAAATACATATTGCACAACCTTTTCTAACATCCTCTATGCCAATGCTAAAATATAAACTATAGAACAAAGGATGGACATTAAGAAAAGAATAATTTAAAATATTTTTTTTGTCCAGGTTGTTCAAGTGCCCTAGTAGACATATATGAAAAAAATGGAATCATACACAAAGCATATGAATTTGTTGACAAAATATCACAAACAAACGTGGTTTCATGGAATAAAACAAATCACAAAATGATTTTAATGAGAAGGCCTAAAAAATCCTAAGAAAATGCACTTAGCAAGTGTAATTCCCAACTCCACAACCTTTTCCAACATTCTTCCAATGTACACCAAAATGGGAGCATTCAAATAAGGTTATCAATATCCATCAAAACACCCTTGATAGTGATTTTTTGTCAAATATAATAGTTTCAAATTACCCTTGAAACATAGAAAAAGTGAAACCCTAGGATTTTACTCTAAGGTTTGAGTGCTTCTCCTAAATGTTTCATTAAATAGTTGAATGGTAGTGGGGGTTTGATGGATTTGGACAATGTATGAGATTGAATTACAACTTAAAAGATGATTCAATCAACCCTTAACCAAATCTAGAGATGTTCTAATAATAAAATGCAATGATCTAATTATCCTAATGATGTAAATACAAACAAACTGAGATGTCATAAAGGAAATCGGACACCAAGAACAAAAGGAGAGGACACTATACACCTGTGATATAAATTCTAGGTGAATTTTTTGGGACGTTGGCATTGGGGGCGCCACTATCCTACTAGGTATTTTTCAGATCTATTTTCAAATTCCTCTAATGTCGGATCTACACTTTTATTTCATGTTTGCAAAATTGTCAAATCGTTGTTAGATATTTCTATAATTGAGTTTTCGTGAGTTGTCAAGGCCTAGGGTTTCAAGTGCAACAATGAATAAATTTCCTTCAAGATATTTTCAATACTCTTTAAACTTGAGATTTGCACATTTACAAAGAAATAAAATGTTCTGTCATTTTAGGGTCTTTCCTTGGTCAAACCCCATGTTAGTGTTTCCACTTGCACAATGACAATGTCAATGATAAATGGATAAATGATAGTGTAATAAACCATTCAAAATTATTACTTAATTAATATTATTGTAAATGACACATGAATATACTCTAAATTAAAAAGGCATATCTAATGGCTAAAGTCAATCATAGCTACACATTTCCATTTAAAATGAGTCAAAGATTCATATACTCACTTCAAAATTAAATTACAATATCAGGTTTGACATGGCTCCTAAGCCACATAGTCATTAGATTATACACTTTTCATCATATACATGAATGTATTACATCAAGTTGTTGGCAATACAAGGGCAGACAACTGAGAGGGGGGGTGAATCAGTTGTTATAGAAATTCAAAACTTATTCAACTTATTAACCTTATTCTCATATCTGATAATTAACCATGAAAGCATGAATCAACAACACATCAAAAACACACATAACACCAAGATTTTTTACGTGGAAACCTTGTTAAGGGAAAAACCACAGTGGAGGTCAGTCCACAAGATTATACCCTGTTAAAATTATAATGAAAATGAAATATGGGGAATGCACATGCATTCAGGAACACTTCCTAGAGCTCATTGCTCAATTACAAAGGAAGACACACTTTCTTACAAAGAGATTCAGATTAAAGCCATTCAGATTTTGAACTGAGCAAATACCATCTACTAATGCCTGATTATAGTTCCAATTAAGCAAATGAACACTTCTTCACTCTTCTTCACTCTTCACACTTCTTCACAATTATTCACACTCTACTCTAGCTTCGAATGATATTTTCACATACACACACATTTGACATCCACTGGAATACATTCACACACTTCAATTCGAATAAAAAATTTCTCTTAATATATCCGCAACATGAAATTTCATTGCTACAAGTCGGCCACAAAGAAATAATATAATGAATATAAACTGTCAGCCCAAATCATTAAAGATTATCAATGTGAATCAACTAAAGTCGCCACAACTAAGTGAGGACCCAAAAAAATATCTCCAACATGAAAACACTTCAATTAATTACTCCTCAAAGATCCAAAACACGTTTCAACACCATGTCGGCCAAGGACAAGAAAAACATGAACACGCAAAAGAAAATCGCTAACCATGATAACAACAATCAATGTAGACATGCAAAAAAGATAGAGCACGATATAGAAACATCCACAAGAAACATGAATCATCATAGAAGCATCTGCGACAACTGAACTAACTGAAATAGTACCATCCTCAATCAAGAACACTGACTGAAGAAACAAAAAAACTATCTGAATGGAAATCTTCATAACTCGATCAAATCTTTATGCGGATCTCTAAAACTCAACATGGATAAACTAGATACACTCAGCAACAAACCCCTTTAGTCCACAACCTTTGATCATCAACGTACAAAACATACCAACAAACTGAACTTCACTTTACCACTGACAACCTGCAACTTATTTCTTTACAATTTTCTTAATATCCTTGACATATACAGCTTCAAATGAATTTATGCTAATAGTGTTGACATCAATAATAACCAATATCAGCAAAAAAACCACAACATCCAACAATCTCCCCCTTTGGAATTGATGGCAACACATGATGTGAAAAACACCATCAACGCAACTAACTCTCAGCACTTACTCCCCCTTAGATTCTAACTCTTTTCTCCTTAACTCTTTCACACGACTCTTCTCCCACATGAATCTTCTTTTTAGATAATTACCAGTCTTTCACATGAATCTTCTCCCCCTTTGACATCAATGACAAATATCTCTAAGCTCTAAACCACATATCTAAATTTTTGAACATCTGACTACTCCCCCTGAGTAGCAGCCACCACAACATCAATTTGAAACAAGATATGACTGTGAAATGCACACATTGCTTGGCATCCTAGTTCTGATTAGGAGGGGTAATCACCCCTAACTTCCCTCTGAGATACTCAAAAGTATCCTTAGGCAACGCTTGGTAAAGATGTCTGCAATCTTCTCCTTAGTAGGCACATACTCCAATTTGACTTCCTTTTCACTTACCTTCTCCCTCAAAAAGTGAAACTTGATAGATATATGTTTTGTTTTTGAATGCAACACCAAATTCTTGGAAATGTTAATAACACTTGAATTATCACATAATATAGCAATAGACTCATCATATACAACTCTAATATCCTTTAGCATCAACTTCATCCATAGGACTTGAGTACAATTATTAGCACCAACAATGTATTTGACCTCTGCAGTAGACAAGGAAATGGAATTTTGCTTCTTGCTTAACCATGAGATTAGCTTCTTACCCAAGAAAAATTCTCCACCACTAGTACTTTTTCTATCATTCACATCTCCTACCCAGTCAACATTAGTAAAGGAACTCAAAGTAAGATTATCATCTTTAGGATACCATAGGCCAAGATCAACAGTTCCCTTCAAGTATCTAAAAATTCTCTTCACAACAATCACATGAGATTCTTTTGGATTAGCTTGAAATCTTGCAACAATACATACAACATTCATGATATCAGGCCTAGTTTGAGTTAAATACAAAAATCCACCAATCATTGATCTATATCTTGTCTAATTTGCTTTCGGAGAATCATCTTTTGTTGTCAACTTGCATCCGGTCACCATGGGTGTACCAACTGGCTTTGAATCTTCCATACCGAACTTCTTCAGCAATTCCTTCACATACTTGGACTGAGATATAAAGATCCCTTTATCTAACTGAGTAATTTTCAATCCCAAAAATAATTTCATCTCACCAATCATAGACATCTCAAATTCATTCTGCATCTCATTAGAAAAATTCATGCACGAAGCATCATCTCCTCCAAAAATAATATCATCAACAAAGACTTCAACAATCAAATCTTTATCATGGTCAATCTTGAAATACATATTACTATCAACAGTACCTTTGTTAAATCCAAGCTTCAACAAATACTTGTCCAATCTTGCATACCATGCTCTAGGGGCTTGCTTGAGTCCATACAATGCTTTCTTCAACAAACACCATAACTTCTTTACCAGTCAACTGGAATCCATCAGGTTGCTCAACATACACTTCTTCCAATTCACCATTTAGAAAAGTTGATTTGACATGCATCTGATAAACTTTGTAGTTCATGTGAGCAGCATAGGTAATAAATAATCTTACAGCTTCAATTCTAGTAATAGGGGCAAAGGTCTCTTCAAAATCAATTCCTTCCATCTGTGAATATCCTTTACATACCAGTCTTTCTCTATTTCTAACCACTTCACCTTGCTCATTCAGTTTGTTTCTAAAGACCCATTTAGTTCCAATTACATTCTTATCCTTAGGTCTAGGAACAAGAATCCATGTATCATTCTTTTCAATATGTTTTAACTCTTCTTTCATTGCTTCAATCCAATGCTCATCTTTACATGCTTCATTCACACTAGTAGGCTCAGTTTCTAAAATCAAGCAATATTCTTCTACAATCTTTCTCCTAGTCTGGACACCTTTATTCTTATCACCAATAATCTGATCTTCTAAATGATTCAATCTTACATACCTCAGATTCTTCTTAGGATTTTCTTCAACTTCAGGCTCTTCTGATCTCTCATCTGCTCTTTCACCAGTTTCTCCTTCTTCATTCTCCTAATTTACTGGATTGATTTGCACTTGATTTGTAGTCTGAAATTTCTTTCCTTCATTTGTACTATCGTCCTGAGTATTAGAGTCATATCCACAGGTTCTGGATGGTGCACCTAAGTCTTCATCAACCTTAACATTTGCACTTTCAACCATTTTCTTTAATCTTTTATTGTAGCACTGGTAGGCCTTGCTTTTAGTAGAATAACCCAGAAAGATACCTTCATCACTCCTAGCATCAAACTTTCCTATGTCTTCATCTCTCTTAACATAACATCTACTTCCAAATATCTTGAAGTATTTAACAATAGGCTTTTGACCAGTCCATAGCTCAAAAGGGGTCTTACAAGTATCACCTTTGATATGTACCCGGTTAAGTGTGTACACAGTAGTACTCACAGCTTCTCTCCAATAGATATGAGGAACATTTCCTTCTAGCATCATAGTTCTAGCAGCATCTTCAATTTTTTTGTTCTTCGTTTCCACAACTCCATTTTGTTGAGGGGTCTGCGGTGCAGATAATTGTCTCTTTATTCCATGCTCTTCACAAAAAGAATTAAATTCACCGAAAGTGAATTCACCACCTCTATCTAATCTTAGAAATTTAATCTTCAAACTTGTCTCTTTCTCAACCATAGCTTTAAAGATCTTGAACTTTTCCAGCGCTTCAAATTTCTCCCTTAAGAAAGTAACCCATACCATTCTAGAATAATCATCAATGAGTAACATGAAATACCTGTAACCTTGTAAACTTCTAACCTTCGAGGGACCACATAGATCAATATTCACAAGCTCTAACAATTCATTTGAACAATGCTTTTTGCTTTGAAATGAAATTCTGGTTTTCCTTCCCAATTGACATTCCTTGCATATTGCATTAGTAGGTTTCACCAACTTAGGTAGATCTCTCATAGCCTTAGTGGAACTTATCTTGACAATATTATCAAAGTTAACATGACACAACCTCCTATGTCATAACTATCTTTCATCAACTTGAGCAATCAAACAACTTTTACTAGTAGCACTCAAGTGAAAGATATTACCTTTTGTCTTTGTACCTGATGCAATTTCATTTTTGGAACTCAATATTCTGTACTTTCCATCCTTGAACTGAAGATTGTATCCTTTATCAACCATTTTACCAACACTCACAATATTATGCTTCAAGCCTTCTACATAAAGAACATCATTAGTATTATGCTTACCATCAAGAGAAATGCAACCTCTTCCATGAATCACACTAGCTGTATTATCACCAAATCTCACAACGCCACCATCATACTTTTCCAAGCTTACAAACTTACTTTTGTCTCCTATCATATGATGTGAACATCCATTGTCAATCACCCATTCATCTCTTTCTTCAACTTGAGTAGCTAGGGATTTTTCCACATTAGTAGAACCAGTAGATTCAAGTATACAAGACTATTTTCCTTGATAGAAATAAATACCCATTCATCATCACTTATATTTCCTTTATCAGATTCATCATTTGTCACGCCTTCATTAGCAGCATAGTAACACTTCTTCTAAAATCTAGGCTTTTTATGTCTTGGTTTAGCAACTCTTTCCGGACATGTTGATGCAAAATGACCTATCTTATTGCAAGAAAAGCATTTAAGAGGCAATTTTCCTTCATACTTACCTTTTTCTCTTGGTACTCTTTTGACAATAAGTTCTTCCAACTCTTCTAGCTCTCTTTCTTCTTCTTCAATCTATCTGATTTCATCCTCATACTTGAATGTCTTTCTAGATGAACTCTCACCTGGATCATATCTCTGTCTATCTCTCCCGGAAGTAGTAGCCTTGAATGTAGATTCAACCTTAGGAAGGGCATCACCAAATTCGCTCAACTCAAAAGCAGTCAGCTTACCAACCAATGTATCTCTGGTTATGTTTGTTACAATTCGAAGATCTTCAATAGCACTAGCTTTTACTTTGTAAGAATTAGGCAGGGATCTAAACACTTTAGCGACAATCTCAGATTCATCTATCTTTCCACCAGCACATCTAATGCCACACACAATTTCATTCACTCTTTGCATGAAATTATTAATGTTCTCATCATCACCCATTCTCAACCTTTCATATTTCCCTTTCAAACTCTGAAACTTAACAATCTTCACATTAGCATCACCTTCATAGAAGGTTTCCAACTTTTTCCAGATCTCATAAGCAGTCTTCAGATCCATAACATTTTTCATCTCAGAATCAGTCAAAGCACTCAACAAAGCTTCGTTAGCCTGAATATTATACTAAGCATATGTACTATTCGGTGGGATAACATACCTATTACTTGTAATGCTCCAGTAGGGTTCACCAATGCATCTCAGATGGCACTCCATTCGATTCTTCCACAAAGAATAATTTGTTCCATCAAATCTTGGACTATCCTTTTTGTAACTTTCCATCCCGGATCACCTTAAGCCTTTAAACTTCTTCCAAGGAAACTACTATGATACCAATTGTTGGAAATACAAGGGTAGACAACTGAGAGGGGGGTGAATCAATTGTCACAGAAATTCAAAACTTATTCAACTTATTAACCTTATTCTCAGATTTGATAATTAACCATGAAAGCATGAATAAACAACACATCATAAACACACATAACACCAAGATTTTTTACGTGGAAATCCTGTTAGGGGAAAAACCATGGTAGAGGTCAGTCCACAAGATTATACCCTGTTAAAGGTATAATGAAAATGAAATATGGGGAATGCACATGCATTCAAGCACACTGCCTAGAGCTCACTACTCAATTACAAAGGAAGACACTATCTTACAAAGAGAATCGGATTAAAGCCATCTAGATTTTGAATTGATAAAATAGCATCTACTAATGCCTGATTACAGTTCCAATTAAGCACATGAACACTTCTTCACTCTTCTTCACTCTTCTTCACACTCTTCTCTGCCTTCGAATGATATTCGCACATACACACACATTCAAAATCCACGGAATACATTTGCACACTTTAATTCGAATAAACAATCGCTCTTATATATCCACAACATAAAATTTCATTGCTACAAGTCGGCCACAAAGAAATAATATAATGAATATAAACTGTCGGCCCAAATCATCAAAGATTATCAATACAAATCAACCAAATTCAGCCACAACTTAGTGAGGACCCAAAACAATATCTCCAACATGAAAACACTTCAATTAATTACTCCTCGAAGATCCACAACATGTTTCAACACCATGTTGGCCAAGGACAAGAAAAGCATGAACACACAAAAGAAAATCACTAACCATGATCACAACGATCAATGCAGATGTACAACAAAGATAGAGCATGATCTACAAACATCCACAAGCAATATTAATCATCATAGAAGCATCCACAACAACTGAACTAACTAAAATAGTACCATCCTCAATCAGGAACACTGATTGCAGAAACATAAAAATTGTTTGAATGGAAATCTTCATAACTCAATCAAATCTTTATGCGGATCTTTAAAACTCGACATGGATAAAATAGATACACTTAGCAACAAACCCTTTAGTCCACAACCTCTGATCATCAACGTACAAAACATACTGACAAACTGAACTTCACTTTACCACTAACAACCTGCAACTTATTTCTTTACAATTTTATCAATATCCTCGACATATACAACTTCAAATGCATTTATGCTAATAGTTTTGACATCAATGACAACCAAATATCAGAAACAAAACCACAATATCCAACACAAGTTAGATCTTAGACTAAAATAGGATTTTGAACAACTAAGGTTCTTCTTTGACACTCACCTCCATTGGTGGATGAGAAAATGGTTGAAGCACTTTACCACCCAACCACGAAGCTTACACTTCCCCAGTATTCTTTCAACTTGAAGAATGTCTGACCCTACATGAAGAGTTTAGCAAGAGAACAATCTACAAGGTGGAATATAGTGCATGCCCATACATCAACATGTAATTTTTATCTACAAGTTAGAAAAGAAAATGAAAGATTTATGCTAGGAATGACAGAGAGTGAAATCAGGGAGTTCATACATACATAATGAACAATATTGCTTGGCCAAGCATAATAAATATGTTGCAACAACAAAAAACAATAGGTTCTAGTAAATCAAACCTATACTCTATGTTCTCCATTTCAGAACCCATCCCGGAAGGTAACTTTCTACTAAAAAAACACATAAAAGCTATCTACCATCTAGCAGCATCTACCATGAGGTGCTCTAGTCAACGAAAGTATCACTGTTCCATTTAGAATATTCTTTCACACATGTTTTCAAAAGAAGAACTTGATTCTAAGTTACTTTCAAAACAAAAATTAGATTTATGATTCAATAGAGTAATTCAATTAATCAATCATATCATTCTTATGACTACTATATACTTTTCATCATAATCATTTTTCATCGAAAAATGAACTAAGAACAAAACAAGGTATGTCACAAGTATGTGAATGTTCATAGATGAAGTCTATGTACATACACATATATATGCCTACTTAAGTTTTAGATTTGTGCATACATTTTGAAATAAAACATTTAAATCAGATTGCAATTAGAAAATAGTATTCCATTTGACATTTCTTATCAAAAAAAATGAAGAATCAGAACATGTCTATGCTAACAGTTTCACACATACTATTATTGCATTCTCACAACTATGACATTCTAACATTTTTTTCACATATGAGCATTCATCGTTTAAACAAAACAAGTACTATTTTCTACTAAACAGTTATAAGACAAGTTTTTTACATATGAACATTCATTGTTTAACAGAACAAGTATTGTTTCCTACCAAATAGTAATAAACCAAGTTGTTTACATATGAACATTCATTGTTTAACATAACAAGTATTGTTTCCTACTAAATAGTTATAAAAAAAGTTGTAACTTACATATGAGCATTCACTGTTTACAACTATTCAAAGTTGTTCCAACTAAATAGTTTAATGTGCAAGGTTATTTTAGCTACAAGGATAACCTTAATCAACAAAACACTGTTGTTTATAAAGGATTATTCACTATTTACATCATTACAATACTGTTTCAGACTAAACAATTACATTTAATGATAAAAAAAATATCATTTTTCCAACAAAACATACAATATTTGTAATTTCTTATTGTTGTTCCAAGCTATTTAGATGCCAAATGACAATATTTCACTTACTTGATCACAATTTTAAAATAGAATGGGTCAGTTCCCCTATGAACTAAAAAAAAACATTGTTATTTTGCCAGTAACAATATTATCTACAACTTCTCTTTGCCAATTTTCAAACAAGCCAAGAGATTTCTCAAACAATCAAATAGCCATGTTTATACATATAACAAAATGTCTAATATTTAGATCATCTTGAAAAACTTTCATCTCTAAGATTCATCGTGCAACTTAATAATGCAAAGAATCTAAGTTGGTCATGCTTGTCGCGGTAAAACTTAGACAAGTATTTAGTCAATAACAATACATGGAAGTTTCAAGTTCTAGTAGAACTCATGCCTTTTGAGTTTATACAATTCACAGATCACTCTAATCGACCATTTATATTGGTCTAGTGCATTTCTTCTACTAAAAATAACAAGCACAAATTTGACCTGAAAGACATGTTGGTTTCACCATAAAATTCAACATGCAAGAATCTTAGTTGCAAGGAAATCTTCCCTTTGATCTTATAAATTAATCCCTACTTGGGTTTATTGGATTTAAGAAAATATTTCACCACCTTTCCCTTAGGAATGAGGTGGAATTATAATACAAACAATGTGATTTAAGCATTTGTTTAAATGACCATATATTGGCCCAGCTGATATGAAGAATGTGATACATATAAAAATACAAAACATAGGGTGATTAACCCTATTCAAGGGATCGATGGTTGATCCTCCATGCTTTAAATCATCATAATAATGTAGAGATTCAGATTTAGAGATTCTAAATAGCCATCACATGGCTAGCACAAAGGTGCAACTAAAGAATAGTCATACTTAAGAAATTCTAAGGGTCGACCTAGCTATAAAAACTAGCTGCAAGGCTTCAAAATGAAACTCATATAACACTAGCCATAGGCTGATGACCCAAGACTATGGTCGATGCCACATTACTCGACTCAAGGTCGTGGTTTCAACAGGAATACATTTTTATAGTAAAATGATGCAATCGATAAAATGGAAAGCTATCTGTAGAGAAGGGGGATTCACTACTCATGAGTTCTCTTCATTCAAAGAGCCTCACGGGGTGAACTTCCCTAAACTACCTCAAGGAATAACAACGAGAGTTCTAGAATCTAAAAGAGCAAGTCACGAAGATTTTCTAGACAAATTGACAAGCTCTTGGCCAAAGGACGGAAGCGTGGGATACAAACAATAGCATGAAGCACTGGTGTCCTAGAGGTGCGCTGGCATCTCGTATGGACCATAAAGTGATATTATCACAGAAAATAGCTAAATGACTACTTAAACTCCATTGCTGAGAAATCTTAGAATGCGGGAAAGTAACAAAATTGAAATAAAATGAAGAAGAATTGATAAAGATAAGAAGAAGAAAGGAAATAAGATGCTCACAACAAACCAAGTAATGAAGCCTCCAAGTAGTAGATATCTTCAATACCTGCAAGTGTGATATCTAGAGAAATTGTTGGGGCTGTATAGGGGTTTTCCTTAGTCAAGCCCATGTTTTGGTGTTCCCACCTCCACAGATAGCCAAATAGAAAGAGAGAGAGTGTGTGTAACCAAAATGGAGAAAGCGTGTGGTGAAATCAAAACCTGCTTCAGGAGTAGAACCTGCACCACCAAGTATAGGTGATAAAAGCAATCCCCGCTTGAGGAGGATAACCCATATCAAAAAAGAGGTGATTAAATAAATCCCCGCTTGATAACCCATATCAAAAAAGAGGTGATTAAATAAATCCCCGCTCGAGGAGGAGAACCTGTATCATGAAGTGAATATGCAACAGATAGGGGATGTGGAATCCCAATATGCTCACAAGCATAAGGAAAGGAAGATAGTAGTTGCAAGGCTTAAGGAAGCCAAAGATAGCAAGGGAAAGAGAGAGGGCTGCAAGAGCCAAGAGTGAGCTGCAAAGAGTGCTATAGAGAAAGTTATAAGAGCTTGGGAGTGTTATTGTAACAAGTGGGAGATTTGTGCAAGCAAGAGAGTAAAGAGGATAAGAGAGAAGCCAAGAAGGGGAAGAAGCTAGAATGAACCTAGAAGTAGAAAAGTGGAGCTAGAAGTGGAGGAAGAGGCCAAATGAATTAAAAAGATAGCTTTTAAAGAAGGAAAAGAAGATTCCCGAGCCATTCCAAGGCATCTTGAGCTATTACCACCGACCAAAGGAGGTGACAAGTGGCTAACATGCATAAAAATGGTCATTTGAACTTTGAAATATCGTAGGATTCTAGCGCGGCATGCAGCTGTCTGCACAACACGCTATTGTCTGGACACATCACACTACAAAACAACATGAATGGGAAAGGCACAAAGTTCAATGCAAAGTTGGCATGCAAGGGTAGCTTCTAAAAAGGGGTGTTGGAGCATCTTGAGAAGGAAAAAGACTGATGTAGGGGCTAAAATGAGCCTACACAAATGCTAAGGGAGTGGACACTAAAGTGGATGCAAGAATGTATGTGAAATTGTGAGGGGTGCAATTTTATGACTATACATTTTTCCCCCACATTAACAGGCATATGAATTTATGCTAAAGGAAAACTACTAAACATAAATAACAACATGCCAAAAGGATATTGTAGAGGAAGAAGATAACTCTTTGAACCATGGAAGCATGCCCCTAGTCTAAAAGCCTGCAAAACAAATGTGTTAGACAAGGAAAACTTGCACCAGACAACAATGTTAGAACATGAAAAACTAAAGGATTTGAGTCAGTAAAGTAAAGAGACCTCGATGAAAAAGGTTGTCTCAATACTATGCATCGTCCCCAAATTAAGAAATTATGCATAGAAGAATTCTAAGGTGAAGAGAAGAAGGGCATATACTTAGGATGAAGAAGATGCAGATCTTTGATCTAGTATATACAATTGAGAAGAAAGAGAATTTAAGAATGTAAGCACCTCATATTCCCACAGACCTACAAGGAAGGTGTCCTCCAAGATCTCTCACATGAAGGAAACCTAGAAAAGCATCTTAAAGATCCACCAACCTACAAGGAAGTGTCCCCCAAGATCTCTCACATGGAGGAAGCTGGGAAAGCACCCTACAGACCCACAGACCTATAGGGAAGGTGTCCTTCAAGATCTCTTACATGAAGGAAACCTAGGAAAGCACCCTACAGACTCGCAAACCTATAGGGAAGGTATCCCCCAAGATCTCTCACATGGAGGAAACCAAAAGAAAGCACCCTATAGACCCACAAACCTGAATGGGAGCCACCCCCAAGATCTCGTGCATGGAGGAAGCTCAAAGGAAGCACCCTATAGGCCCATAGACCTATAGGGAGGTATCCCCCTAGATCTCTCACATGGAGGAAACCCAAGGAAAGATAACTCCATAGAGTCAAAAAGTGGCTTCACAAGCGCACCCATAAAGCGACATGTTTACCCATAGATAGAACATGTCAAAAAGAAACCATGCAGGAAAGTAAGTGGACAGTCATGCAGACCATCAACAAATTGGAAAACTTTCAAAGGGATCCACTCAAGGGATGCACTGTTTGAAAATCAATGTCTAGTCAGGCTGCCCCCAAGCTAGACGCCATATAATTCATTTGAGAGAAAAGCTTTCAAAGAGGGTCCCTCAGGAACCCTTCAAGACACAAAGGGGTCTACTCAAGGGAGATTTCAATTGAAAGATGTAGAGAAGAGTGGGGGTCCTTTAGAAGGACACACATCTCTAGAACAAGTTATCACTTCCCCCAACATACAGGGGAGGAGAACCATGCAAACATACAGGATAGAGGTAAACCTCGATATTACTTATCATTTGAAGAAGAGATAGGTGCATCAACAAACAAGTGAGTGATGACACCCGAATCATGAAGTTCTTGTATTTTATCCTTCAAGGCCTTACATTCACTAGTGGAGTGGCCAGGCACTCGATGGTATGCATAGAAATAATGTTTTTCTTTATTATGCTTATGAAATTTCTTACGTGTAGGAAGAGTAATTATGTGAGATTTTAGAAGCCACAACAAAATATGCTCTTGCTTAGATAAAGAATGAGGAGCAGGAAGCAAACCTTTCTCTTGTGGAGAAAATTTTGACTACTCACAAGAAAGAGACACAAAGGTAGAATGCAAAGGGGGAGGATCTCCATAGAGAGAACTATTCTGGAAATGGGGATCACACTCTTCTACAGGATCACTATCAGCCTTCTTTATAGGACTACCAACATTAACCTCTTTAATAGAAGTGTGATCATCTTCCTCAGAAGGAGGAGGATCAACATTAAGGATATTACAACTATTTCTCACATTACCCCACGATATAGAAGAATAGTCACCTTTGATAGCGGGTTTAGATGATGTTGTCAGAAGGTCTAAGTGAGTCGGGTCAAATTTATATTCCTAAACGAAGGAATCTATAAAGTATAAAGAACCCCAATCATCACCAAGAAATGCATTCTTTTGGAAAGTAGAAAACGTAGAGTTAATATTTATTTCTTCAGAAGGATCTCCTTTAGGGACATCTATCTCAAGAGTATCCTTTGTAGTAGGTACTGTTGGAGTAAACATTGACACACTGGAAGACACTGGAGGAATAAGAGTAGGCACAACTGAAGCCTAACCAACAACTACCATCTCACACAAGTGCATAGCATCAGGGTCAACCTTGACTGTGACTACTTTATTATTACAAATAAACTTAAAAGATTTATGCAAGGTAGATGGGACTCCACCCATAGCATGAATCCATGGTCTACCAAGAAGAAGGTTATAAGGTAGCTTTTCTAACATAGCATATACAAGGGTAGGTACGACAACATGTCCCAACCTCAAAGGAAAGACTATCGTGCCTAGGGCTTGTCAACCAACATTATCAAACACATGAATGATAACAGAAGAAGCATTAAGAGAAGACAAATCAATATTAATATTAGGCAATAGATCAATGCTACATACATTGAGCGCCAAACCAACATCAATGAGAGTACGTCTAATGCCAATCTTATTAATGTTGACTATAATCATTAGAGAATTTGCTTCCTTTTGTACTTCTGGAGATGGGAGTTCTTACGGATAGAATGTAATATTTGATGAATCTACAAAAATATAAGCTATCAACGCATCAACATCTTCTGGCCTAGCGAAAGGAGGCAAGAGAATCTTTTGCAAGGCTTCCTAAAGCATACCTTGATCAACCGGAGTAGACTAAAGCAAGTCCCACAATGAGATCTTAGCTGGAGTAACTCGAACTTGCTCAACAAGATTGTAATCACTGGGTGCTTTAGCTATAGGTTTAGGAGCTTCAAGAAGTCTTGGTTGTTTATTCATTTTATTCTCATAAGTATGGGCTATTGCTCTATAAGAGTGAGCCTTAGGAAGGTCATGAGAGTCACTATCAAATGGAACACTATTAATAGAACAAATCCTTTTAGGAGAAGGACAAGTTGGAGTTAGGTAAATGATAGGTCTCTTAGCCCTTTGAGGGGAAGCAAAGACATAGATTATATTTACAAACTCATCACAACTAGTATAATTATTTGAAGAGATATTCTCAACATTGATCCAAATAGGATCAAATGTGGAAGGAGATCCATCATGTGCTAATGCATCATCTCTAAAGGAGAGTGCATCAAAACAAAGATGAGATTCATCATTCATGAATGCATCATCTCTAAAAGAGAGTGTATTGGAATGAAGAGTAGATTCATCATTCACAGATGCATCATCTCTAGAAGAGAGTGCATTGGAATGAAAAGAAGGTAGAGTAACATTAAGAAAGGTATCAATGATTTCATCTTGCAACAAGATATCCTCTGAAGCAAGAGGAATCTCATGAGAAGGATCAAAGATACAAAGTGACATGGGCAAAGCCCAGTCACTATCACATGCATGAAAAGGAATATCATTAACGTTTTGAACAAAATTAAATATTGGACTAATAAAAGAAGATATTAAATTCATTACGATTTTTTTGATATTTTCTAGGCTCTAGTAATTTGCATTTTTGAAGGTCTTCGAAGCAGAATTTAGGGTCAAAACTTGCATCGGTCCCTAAAATTTGTTTTCCAGAGGCACTAGTATTTTAGGGACTGAACTAGTTCTATAGGAGAACTTTCCAATGGTGCAAACAGTTCTCAATTCCGACCACTGATTCAAAAGTTATGACCCCGCCAAGTAGGGGTAAATAAATTCCTAGTTTTTTTGAAAAATACCGTCTTCATGTTGGGTTCACCAAAATGTAGAGAAGGGGGATTCGCTACTCGCAATTTCTCTTCATTCAGAGAGCCTCACGAGGTGAACTTCCTTAAACAACCTCAAGGAACAACGGTGAGAGTTCTATAATCTGAAAGAGCAGGTCAGATTTTCTGGACAAACTGACAAGCTCTTAGCCAAAGGACAGAAGCACGAGATACAAATGACAATGCGACATGCTAGCATCCCAGAGGTGCATTGGTGTCTTGTGCAAACCAGAAAGCAATATTATCACAAAAAATAGCTAAATGACTACTTCTACTCTAATTGCTGAGAAATCTTAGAAGGTAGGAAAGTAATAGAATTGAAATAAAATGAAGTAGAACTGATAAAGATAAGAATAAGAAAGGAAAGAAGATGCTCATAACAATCCAAGTAATGAAGCCTCCAGTTAGTAGATATCTTCAATACCTACAAGTGGAATATCTGGAGAAATTGTTGGGGTTGTATAGGGGTTTGCCTCAGTCAAACCCCCATTTTGGTGTTCCCACCTCCACGGACAGCCAGATAGAAAGAGAGAGAGAGTGTAACCAAAATGGAGAAAGCGTGTGGTGAAAGAAAAACCCACTTCAGGAGTAGAACCCGCACCACCAAGTATGGGTGATAAAAGAAATCCTCACTCGAGGAGGAGAACTTGTATCACAAAATAGGTGATAAAAGCAATCCCCGCTCGAGGAGGAGAACTCGTATCACAAAGTGAATATGCAATAGATAGGGGATGTGGAATCCCAAGATTCTCACAAGCATAAGGAAAGGGAGATAGCAGTTGTAAGGCTTTAGGAATCCAAAGAGAGCAAGGGCAAGAGAGAGGGCTGCAAGAGCCAAGAATGAGCTACAAAGAGTGCTATAGAGAAAGTTTTAAGAGCTTGGGAGTGTTGTTGTAACAAGTGGGAGATTTGTGCAAGCAAGAGAGTAAAGAGGAAAAGAGAGAAGCCAAGAAGGAGAAGAAGCTAGAATGAAGCTAGAAGCAGAAGAGTGGAGCTAGAAGTGGAGGAAGAGGCCAAATGAATTGAAAAGATAGCTTTTAAAGAAGGAAAAGAAGCTTCTTGAGTTGTTTCAAGGAATCTCGAGCCGTTACCACCGACCAAAGGAGGTGAAAAGTGGAAAAAATACACGAAAATAGTCATTTGAACGTTGAAACATCGCAGGACACTAGCATGGTGCACAAAAATCCACATGGTGTGCTAGTGTTTGGACACATCATGCTAAAAAATAACATGAACAAGAAAGGCACAAAGTTTGATGCAAAGCTGACATGCAAGGGTAGCTGCTGAAAAGGGGTGTTGGAGCATCTTGAGAAGGAAAAAGGCTGATGTAGGGGCTAAAATGAGCCTACAAAAATGCTAAGGGAGTAGACACTAAAGAGGATGCAAGAATGTATGTGAAATTGCAAAGGGTGCAATTTTACGACTATATACTATCATTCATACAATAATAGAAATGATAAAGGAAAATTGAGTTTTCTTTCTATGCAATCAATTTACCTGATAAATCAAGCTTGTGAGAGTCTTCCTTTTTTATTTTTCCCTCACCCACGAGCTCTTTTTCTACTATTTCCTTCAAACCCCCAACTTTCTTCGCCTCTACGTTGAGTTTTTCCAGAATAGAAACAATAACAACACATTACTCTCTTCTTTTTGCATGCACTAGTGAAGGCATTTCCTTATCACCTACCACTACTCATTTGAATGTTTCCATTATTATCATGTCATACCATGTCCTTCATAATCTTGTTTGATTTTCAATAGTCCGATATTAGAATTATCGGTTATCGAATTTGAATTTGATATGAATTTGAATATGTGTACGTATATATCTATATGTATATATATACATATACATATATATATAGATATATATACACACACACACACAAATATATATATCTATATGTATTTAAAAATGATTTTCATTCATATTTACCATGTTTCAAGTAATATATATATATATATATATGTATGTATGTATGTATGTATGTATGTATGTATGTATGTATTTGCATTTATTTACATATGTATATATATATATATATACATTCTTGTGAAAATTGTTTCTTTAGAAGAGCTTATAAGTTCCAAATGCTATCATTTGAATTAAGGGATTTAAATTTCATCCCAAGCATCCATATATGTACACTAAAAGAACTTTTTTTTTACTTAGTTTTCTCATAATGAAATCTCTTACCCTTTTTAAATCATTATTTTCAATACTTTCTTTTGTTTCTACAAAAAATAGAGTTTCAATAGATGATTTAATCTACAACCATTCACTTTCAATCACTGAAAAAATTCAAGTCAAGAATTTACATTCTCTTATATATGAAAAATAGTTCAAATACATATCATCATGCCATTTTTGGTGTGTGCACACAGATTCCAACTAGGTTACTGTTTGATCTGGCTAAACAATCCTACTTCAACCATGTTCTTGTCCTTCAACCTATCACCCTGCAACTACACACACTTGCACTTGCAAATTTATCAATATCATTCAATTCTTTATAACATGTAAGAATAATTTTCCAAAAGTTTGTAAAGTCAACATCAGTCAACTCTTTTATTTAATTTCTGAAAATTCCAAATTTTCCTTTTAATATCTATTGAATTTCTTCAATAATTCAATTTATATATTATAATAGATATGCAATAAAATTTGGTTATGGCATCCTTCCCCTCTTGAAAGAAACATCGTCCTGATGTCTAGTATGTCAAAATAAAAGATCATATCAAATTTGAACATACAAGTCTATTTCAACATCACATCGAAAATATATGTATATTTCAACATCTCATCATAATATATATGTCTATTTCAACATCACATCAAAATATATATGTCTATTTCAACATCACATCAAAATATATGTCTATTTCAACATCACATCAAAATATATGTCTATTTCAACATCACATCAAAATATATATGTCTATTTCAACATCACATCAAAATATATATGTTTATTTAAACATCGAATCATTAGAATATATATGTCTATTTCAACATCTCATCAAAATATATATGTCTATTTCAACATCAAAAAATTTAAAGCATGAAATATCATAGCATCTCAATACAAAAAATTTCAAACAATTTTTTTTAATTATTCTTTTCAAAAAAGAAAATGTGGAAAGGAGAGTTCTATTTCTTCTGCATCCTCCCAAGTAGCACTGTCCTTTGAGTACTGGTCCCATTGAACCTTAAACTAAGCAATATCTCTACTCTGCAATTTAACGTTACGTCTATCTAGGATTCTAATGGGCTCCACTAGCACCACTTTTGGATCTTGTACCTACAAGGATTGCCAATCAAGCACATGAGTCACATTAGGATGATATGGCTTAAGCAAGGAAACATGAAAAACATTATGAAGTTGAGCAAGAGCAGGCGATAGAGCTAGTTTATAAGCAACTGGGTTAATCACTTCCAAGACTTCAAACGATCCCACATATCTTGGGGCCAACTTGGAAGACTTTCCAAAAGTAATAGAACTTTTATGAGGTTTAACTCTCAAGAAAAATTTATCCCCTATTTTGAACTGTCTAAGAGTTTAGTTCTTGTTGGTATAACTCTTATGTCGATCTTCCACCTCTTTCAATCTTCTCTTAATGACCCTCATTTGTTCTTCCATTTCCTTAATAATTTCAAGTCCTACTATGATCTTGTCCTCCAATCTATCCCAACTGATGAGAGTACGAAACTTTCACCCATACAAGGCTTCAAATGGTTCCATGTCTAAGAATGTATGATAGGAGTTGTTGTAAGAAAAATCTACCAAAGGAAAAAATTCTTCCCACCTATACTATTGGTACATGCAATAAATTCAGAGGAGGTCTTCGACTACCTAATTCACCCTCTCTATCTGCCTGTTAGTTTGAGGATGATATGTCGAGCTGAAATTTAGTTTGATCCCCAATGCAACATTCAAGGTCGTCCAAAACCTTGAGGTCATTCATGTGTCCCTATCAAAAATGATAGTCTTTGGAACTCCATGCAAGAGGAAGATCTCATGGAAAATTTTCTTAGCCAGGGTCAATGATCCATCCTTAAGTTTTCCTAGAATGAAGTGCACAACTTTAGTCAACTTATCAATCACGACCTAGATAACATCATGCTTGTTCTTGCTCAATAGCAACCCTTGTACAAAATACATACTGATCACCTGTCGTTTATACTCAGGTATGTCATGAGGATACAATAACCTGGTTGGATGTGCATGCCCAACCTTGACTCACTAGCACTCCAATCATCTAGTTATGTACTCCACTACATCCTTCTTGAGTTTAGGCCAAAAATACAGAGTCTTCAACTTTGCAATCATCTTAGATACTCCAGGGTGTCCTGAATAAGGTTCATTGTGAACTTCTTTCAAAACCAACTTCCTCAACTCTCCAGAGTCAAGAATATACATCCTTCTCTGATATCTCAAAATGCCATATGTTTCAATCACATACCCATCGAACCGACGATCTGAAGGATTCACTACTAAGGTGCTCTTCATTCTCTCATAGTGCTCATCCCCTGGAGGATTTTGAATTACCTACTATCTCAAGTTGGACCTTCTTGAGACCATGGCTTCCATATGTCTTTGTCTACTAAGAGCATTAGCCACTCTGTTCTCCTTCCCTTTTATATATTCAATTCCAAAGTCATACAAGTGCTAAGGAATTCCAACCACCTTCTCTGCTACGCATTAAGGTTTGACTGGGTAAATATTTATCTCAACCCCAAGTGGTCTATCTCGAGTTCAATTTTCTTTCCCGGAAGATAATGCCTCCACATTTGTAAGGCATGAACTATGGCTACCAATTCCAAATCATGAGGTGCGTAGTTCACTTCATGTTGATTGAGCTTTCTTGATTCATATGCTACCACTTGACCGTCTTGCATTAATACTACTCCCAATCCCTCTTCTAAAGCATCTATGATTATTGTGAATATCCCATTAGGATCAGGGATGGTTAGCAACGGTGTTTTCATGAGCCTCTCCTTCAAGAGTTGGAATGCAAGTGCTTGCATTTCTCGGCCCATTCAAACCACGTTACCTTCCTTTGGAGTGAGGTAATAGGAGATGCAATCTGGGAGAACCCTTGCACAAAGTTCCTATAGTATCATGTGTGGTCCATGAAGCTACGAAATTCTGACACATTCTGAGGCACTGGCCATTCCATGATCACCTTGATCTTCTCGGGGTTTACAGAGACTCTTTTAGCTAAAATAATATGGCCCAAATAGTGCACTCTGCCCAAATAAAATGAACACTTGGAAAACTTCCCAAAGGTTTCCTTCCTCTCAATCACTGAAAAACTATGGTCCTATCATGCTCTTCGATAGCCTTTGAGTAGACTAGAATGTCATTAATGAAAATCAGAACAAAATCATCCAAGTAGTCTTTGAATACACTATTTGTGAGGTTCATAAAGGCTACTAGTGCATTAGTTAAACCAAATGGTACCACTATGAACTCGTAATGTCCATACCAAGTTCTAAATGCAATTTTTAGAATATCTTCTTCCTTAATTCTCAATTGATGGTACCCTAACCTAAGATCAATTTCTGAGAACACCGTCACTCCTTTCATCTAGTCAAACAATTCATCAATAATTGGAAGTGGATACTATTTCTTGATGGTCACCTTGTTCAACATCTAATAATCTATACACAGACACAAAGTTCCATCCTTCTTTTTCACAAAAATAACTGGAACTCCCCAAGGAGACACATTGGGTCTTATAAATCCCTTATCCAACAATTCCATTAGCTGGGCTTTCAACTCATAGAGTTTTGTGGTGGTCATCCGATAAGGTTCCTTGGATTGAGGCTCAGCTCCTGGAACCAGGTCGATAGAAAAATTGAATTCTTGCTTTGGAGGAAACTCCATAAGTTCATCAAGGAATACATCTTGGAACTCCTTGAGAATAGGATAGTCATCTAAATATAGTTCCTTCTTGTCAAGATTACTAACATGCACTACATAAATTGCACACCCCTTTCGACAAGCCTTCTTGAGTTGCATCATCAAAATCTATCTAAGATCCAAGGTTCTCTGCATCCCACAAAACTTAACTTGGTTTCCATAATCATCTAGACAGTTGACCACCTTATGTTCATAGTTCACTATAGCCTTATGCTCAGTTAACCAATTTATTCCCAAAATTACATCAAATGAGCCTAAAGGTGACAAATACAAATTGACCTGAGTTTGAAAGGTTGGAAGCTCTAACTCACTGCATAAGAGATGGGTATCTACCCTCTGCTCTGCTCGATTATCATACTTGGATTTTCCATGAATTTTCCATGTATCTAGGTCTAATGGGTATCTTGGATATTATTCTAGGATCTATAAAACATTCAGTAGCTCTAGTATCAATCAAGATAGAGATAGATTGGCAATAGAGCTTACCCATTAGCTAAATTGGTGAAGCCTAATACTCTGCCTACCTGTTGTCCACTACAACATGGATCTGGTGATGCTGAGTCTACTGATAGATTCCTTCCTTTTATGACTTCAACTGCTAAGGACAATTCAAGGTATAACGATCACCTCCACAAGTATAACATCCATCTTGAGGCCTTTTACGACCTCTTGGCTTCTCCTCTCTAAAGCCTTTCTGCTTATGGCTATCCTTACTCTTGTCTTTGTTTTCTTTCTTGTTCTTTCCACCATTCCCATATTCACCCTTCTCCTATGACTCACTTTCCCTCTTGAGATTACGGATTTGATGGCTCTTGTATCCCTTATGAAATTTAGACTTCTTCCCATACCGTGACTTAGAATTTGAGTCGCTACAAAGATTGGATAGTTGTTGCAGTTTCTATTCCTATTTGGTGGATTTTTGGAAAACTTCATTCATGATTTGAGGTTCATGCATATCCACCTCGGCTCTTAGGTGAGGTCTGAGTCCCATTATAAATTTTTGGATACAAAACTGTTCATCTCCCTGATACTGGGGCACATACTTCAATAGGTTGGTGAACTTTTCCCAATACTAAATCATAGTTATATTTCCCTAGGTTAGATTCTAAAATTTTGTCACTTTCTTGTCAAAGAAAAGCTACGGTAACCATATCTTCTTGAAAACTAGGAGGAAGAGTTCCCAAGTGATTTCAGTATGTTGAATATTTTGTTCTAACTTCTCATTATCCCACCGAGTCACTACTTCACCTGAGAGCTGATACGTAGCCCATGCCACCTTGGTCTATTCAGAAAGGTTACGGAGCCCAAATTATTTTTCCAGCTCTATAATCCAAGCCTCATCTCCAACTCAGATAGCCTTACCATCGAACTTGGGCAGTTCTACTCTTTTGAGGTCTTTCCCAAGCTCTTCCTCAATTTTTCCTCATGGACCTGCCCCTAGACCACTGTCTCCTTGATTTCCTTATGTATTCCTGCAGTCCTGATCCTCATGTGCCACTCAAGACTTCTTGCTCTATATGATCCATGTGGGACTCTTACCAATTTAGAAGCTATATAATTTTCTCCAATCTCTTATTAGGTATGTTATCAGAACCACTACCATCCTCGTCTTTCCTGGTGTTCACCATGACGTCCCGCTCTTATCCTACATCACATTCACATTTATCACATCTCAACACAAGGTTCTACAAATAAACGTTCTTATGCTACATCACATAATTTCTTATATGCATACATCCCTCATTCTAGAAGACATACAAATTCATGCATAACACAAACATTTTAGAGTCCATTGAAAACACAAAAAAATTATCAAATTTTATTTATATTAGGGTGAGTCAATAGACTCTTATTTACAATAGGCTTCAAGTTGCATCATTCTAATTTCTCGGCATCAGAAAGAGGACATTCCTCGGGGTCCTCATCTGAATGTACATCAAACTTTACAGAAGAGGATGGTTGAGCACGCAGGCTCTCCTTTTCCTCTTTAGTCAACAAGGGTGCATTAGGTCCACACCCTAGAGGCCAGTACCGGATTGCAAAAATCTTTTTGATCTTAGGTGTTCACTTCTCCTCAATATTTAAGCCCCTCTTAGCTAGAGTCGTGTAAGAGCTTGAGCTAGAGTTTCATCATCAGGAATTTCTTATTGAACTTTTGTCTTGGGATTTCCTTCCTTTACATCATTCTTACGTGAGGTTCTAATAGTTTTCCCTTTCCTTCGTCCTGCCTTTGACCTTCCCATTCCTGCATTCAATTTCAGGTTCGATCAATTCTTAATACATCCAAATTTTGGGTCAAGGGTCAACTACCCTAGTCAACTATGGTAGACTCAAAGGCCTAGAGTTGAACCCTAAGCTCTAATACCAAATGTAATAACCCATTCAAAATTATTACTTAATTAATATTATTGTAAATGACACATAAATATACTCCAAATTAAAAAGACATATCTAATGGCTAAATTCAATCATAGCTACACAATATCATTTAAAATGAGTCAAATAAATTCATATATTCACTTCAAAATTCAATTACAATATTAAGTTTGACTTCGCTCCTAAGGCCACATAGTCATTACATTGTACACTTTTCATCATATACATGAATGTATTAAATCAAGTTACATCTTAAACTAAAATAGTCTTTTGAACAACTAAGGTTCTTCTTTGACACTCGTCTCCACTCGTGGACGAGAACATGGCTGAAGTACTTTACCGCCCAACCACGAAGCTTACACTTCCCCGGTATTCTTTTGACTTGAAGAATGCCCGACCCTGCACGAATATTTTAGCAAGACAATAATCTGCAAGGTGGAATCTTGTGCGTTCCCATACATCAACATGCAATTTCTATCTACAAGTTAGAAAAGAAAATGCAAGATCTATGTTAGGAATGGCAGAGAGTAAAATCACATAGTTCATACATACATAATGAACAATATTGCTTGGCCAAACATAATAAATGTATTGCAACAACAACAAGCAATAGTTTCTACTAAAGAAAACCTATACTCTTTGTTCTCCATTTTGGCACTCGTCCTAGAAGGTAAATTTCTACTAAACATCACATAACAGTTATCTACCCTCTAGTAGCATCTACCCTAAGGTGCTCTAGTCAACTAAGGTATCACTCTTTCGTTTATAATATTATTTCACACATGCTTTCAAAAGAAGAATATGATTCTATGTTTCTTTCTAAAAAAAAAAAAAAAAATTATGATTCAATAGAGTAATTCAATTAATCAGTCATATCATTCTTATGACTATTATATACTTTCCATCATAAGCATTTTTCATCTAAAAATGAACTAAGAAGAAAAGAAGGTATGTTACAAGTATGTGTATGTACATAGATGAAGTCTATGTGCATACACATATATGTGCCTAATTATGTTTTAGATTTGTGCATACATTCTCAAATAAAAAATTTAAAATGGATTACAATCAAAAACTAATATTCCATTTGACGTTTCTTGTCAAAAAAATGAAGAATCAGAACATGTCTATGCTAACATTTTCATACATACTATTATTACATTCTCACAACTGTGACATTCTAACATTGTTGTTCACATATGAGCATTCATCGTTTAAACAAAACAAGTATTGTTTTCTACTAAACAGTTATAAGATGATTTGTTTACATATGAACATTCATTGTTTAATAGAACAAGTACTATCTCCTACTAGAAACAGTTATAAAAAAATAATTTTACATATGAACATTCATTGTTTAACAAAACAAGTATTGTTTCCTACTAAACAGTTATAAAACAAGTTGTTTACATATGAACATTCATTGTTTGCAACTATTCAAAGTTGTTCCAACTAAATAGTTTAATGTGCAAGGCTGTTTTAGCTACAAGGATAACTTGAATCAACAAAACAGTGTTGTTTATAAAGGATTATTCACTATTTACATCATTGCAATACTGTTTGAAACTAAACTGTTACATTTAATGACATAAAATATTATTTTTCCAACAAAACATACACTATTTGTAATTTCTTATTGTTGTGCCAAGCTGTTTAGACACTAAATGGCAATATTTCATTTAATTGATCATTGTTTTAAAATAGAACAAGTTGGTTCCCCTATGAACTAAAAATAAACATTGTTGTTTTGCTAGTAACAATATTATCTATAGCTTCTCTTTGCCAATTTTCAAGCAAGCCAAGAGATTTCTCTAACAATCAAATAGCCCTGTTTATACATATAGCAGAATGTCTAATATTCAAATCTTGAACAAATTTCATCTATGAGATTCATTGTGCAACTTGTCATTCTTGTTGAGGTAAAACTTAGACAAGTATTTAGTCAATAACAAGACATGGAAGTTTCGAGTTCTAGCAAAACTCATGCCTTTCGAGTTTATACAAACATTCACAAATCACTCTAATCGACCATTTATATTGGTCTAGTACATTTCTTCTAGTAACAATAACATGCATAGATTTGACCTTAAAGACATGTTGGTTTCACCACAAAAATTTGGCATTTAAGAATCTTAGTTGCAAGGAAATTTGTCCTTCGATCTTACAGATCAAACCCTACTTGGGTTTATTGGATTTAAGCAAATATTTCACCACCTTTCCCTTAGGAATGAGGTAGAATTATAATGCAAACAATGCAATTTAAGCATTTGTTTAAATGACCATATATTGGGCCAACCGATATGAAGAATGTGATACATATAAAAACACAAAACACAGGGTGATTACCCCTATTCAAGGGATCGATGATCAATCCTCCATATTTTAAATCATTATAAAAATACAGAGATTTAGATTTAGAGATTTTGAATAGCCATCACATAGTTGGCACAAAGGTACGAACTAAAGCACAGTCATACTTAAGAAATTATAAGACTAAACCTAGCAATAAAAACTAGCCACAAGGCTTCAAAATGAAACTCATATAACACTGGCCACAGGCTAGGCGACTAAAGTCTATGGTTGATGCCACACTATTCGGCTCAAGGCCATGGTTTCAACAGGAATATATTTTTATAGTAAAATGATGCAATCGATAAAATGGAAAGCTATCATTCATACAATAATAGAAATGATGAAGTAAAATCGAGTTTTCTTTCTATGCAATCGATTGTGAGAGTTTTCCTTTTAATTTTTCCCTCACCCACCAACTCTCTTTCTGCTTTTTCCTTCAAACCCCCAGCTTTCTTCGCCTATTCGTTGAGTTTTTCTAGAATGGAAACAATAACAACACATTACTCTCTTCTTTTTGCATGCCACTGGCGGACACATTATTTCCTTACCTCCAACCACTACTCATTCAAATATTTCCATTATTATCATGGCAAACCACATCCTACATAATCTTATTTTATTTTCAATAGTCCGATATTAGAATTATCAGTTATCAAATTTGAATTTGATATAAATTTGAATATGTGTATGTATATATGTATATGTACATGTATATATATACACACATATACATACATACATACATACATACATACATACATACATGTATTTAAAAATGATTTTCATTCATATTTACCATGTTTCAAATAATATATACATATATGTATGTATGTATGTATTTGCATTTATTTACATACATGTATATATATATATATACATTCTTGTGAAAATTATTTCTTTAGAAGAGCTTATAAGTTCCAAATGCTATCATTTGAATTAAGTAAGGGATTTAAATTTTATCCCAAGCATCCATATATGTAAACTAAAAGAACCTTTTTTTTCACTTAGTTTTCTCATATAATGAAATCTCTTGCCCTTTTTAAATCCTTCTTTTCAATTCTTTCTTTCGTTTCTTCAAAACACAGAGTTTGAGTAGACAATTTAATCTACAACCATTCAATTTCAATCACTAAAATAATTCAAGTTAGGAATTTATGTTCTCTTATATATGCAAAATATTTCAAATGCAAATCATCATGCCATTTGTGGTGTGTGCACCCAAATTCCAACTGGCTTATTATTTGATCCAACTAAACAATCCTACTTCAACAGTGTTCTTTTCCTTCAACCTGTCACCTTGCAACTACACACACTTGCACTTGCAAATTGATCAATAACATTCAATTCTTGATAACATATAAAAATAATTTTCCAAAAATTCGTAAAGTCAACATCAGTCAACTCTTTTATTTAATTTCTAAAAATTCCAAATTTTCTTTTTAATATTTATGGAATTTCTTCAATAATTCAATTTACCATATTATAATAAATATGAAATAAATTTGGGTTATGACAGATAGGAAGGAATGATGAAATCACAAAGTGCTGCAACTCACTACCTTTCAATGGCTTCCTTGAAGGACTAAAGTCATAAAAATCAGTTCAAGGTCTTGATCTTACTTGCTTGATTGATTTGAATATTTTGGGGACCTACATAAAAGGTTAGCCTTCTCCAAAAAATGATAGCACATGAACTCACATACACTTTAACATGATGTTAGATCTTGAATTACTGTAATAAATCCTCTAATGGTTGCTCTTAACTTGCTTGTTAATGCTCTTGATACTTGCTTGATCATAAATTCTCCAACTTGCTAGATAGATTTGAATTAATGAAATAACTAGGTATTTATAGGCATTTAATCTAATTTCCCAAAAACTAAATCTCGATGGCCAACTTTGGATATTTTAATTTCAAATAATAAAATGCTACCTCTGAAATATTTGAATTTGGAACCAAAATAGGGAGACATAGGAACCCTAAGCGCCAGTGTCCCAACTCTATTTTTAGGGGTTTAAAGTGTCGAGGACAAAGTATTAAATGAGAGCATTTGTTTTATACTTGCAAATTTTCGAAAAATATTTAAAATAAGCTATGGAATGCTTAATTTTGGAAATTAGGAGCCTAATTAAGTCCAATAACTAAAAGGGATCAAAAACATAGAGTGAAATTATCACATGGATGACAATATACGATGCTACAACCTAAAAAAAAATACATACAAAATATAGAAGCATACACAAAACATGTGAGATGTTTAATTAGGTATCTCAAAGAAATGTGATCTCATAAAACACTACAATTGTAAGATATGTCTTGAAAGGAAGCCAAGTAAGCGGAAGTAGATTCCTACAATAATATAAGTATGAGAGAGTTGAAAATTTTTCTTAAACACCTTTAACTGTTATAGATTCAGATGCACACACATATCATAAACAAATAAATAATGAACTCACAACTCAAAGATTTGCATGGAGAAAACCCTTTCAGGAAAAAAACACCACACTGCAAAACACAACCCAATTATATTATTCAACAACAATTAAACAGTTACAATATAATTGTAGAGCTATGCATTCTTGCAAGAGTCTTCACACTTCTTCACAATTCTAGAGTAATTTTGGCAGCATAATGATACTTCAATACAACAACAATGTACAACTCCAAAATACAAGTGCTCAATATATAAGATCTTACAATGCATAAATTAGACGTTTCTAAATCAATTTCCAAAGGCTAAACATGCAACATGAAAAGCACCAAAAATACTGTAGACACACAATGGTAAGTTTCCAATTGTCAACACATGCCAATCTGCAAACAACTGCACTTGCCAAAATAATTGCACCTCGAAAACTCACATTCCATGTAAACTCAACACAAAAATAGAAAAAAAATTTATGGACAACTCCACCTATAAAAAACAACTTTCCAACTTGACTCATCCAAATAGAAACTACAAGTTGTAACTCACAAAACAAAGTGAGAAAATTAGCAATATTCAATATTATGGAAAAATCAAAGGTTGAGACACCTTCTTTTTCCAACATTCTCCCACTTGTTGAACACCTTTGAAGAGCCAATGAAAGTAACAGGATTTATCTACTAGATGTAGTGAGGCCCATAGACTCTAAACACCATGTAAACTTTTTTTTGCTCACTAGCTTTGTCAATGCATCTGCAACATTCATCAGGGTGTCAACCTTCTCCAACTTCACCTTTCCATCTTCCACTATATCATGAACAAAATGAAATTGAATATCAATGTGCTTTGTTCTGGCATGGAAATTAGGATTCTTTGCCAAGAAAATGGCACTCTGATTGACACAACAAATAGTAATCTTCCTTACATCAAAACCAATATCAGAACACAAACGGTTAAGCCAAATGGCTTCCTTACAAGCATGAGTAGCTGCCATGTACTCTGCTTCTTTCATGGACAAAGCGACTACATCTTGCCACTTACTCATCCAACTGATTGCACCACCATACACCGTGAACACATAGCCACTAGTGGATCTTCTACTATCAATGTCACCCGCCTAATCTAAATCCACATATCCATAAATACTCACTGAGTGTCAAGGTCTAGTAGGATAACCATGAAAACATAATGAATACTCAGAAGTACCCCACAAATATGTGAACACTCTCTTCATTGCATTCCAATGTATCCTTCCAGGATTAGCCATAAATCGACTAAGGAATCCCACTACTTGGGCAATGTCTAGCCTCGTACAACCCATAGCATACATAAGACTGCCAACAACACTCACATATGGTACTCTAGTCATTTCCTCCATCTCAATAGGAGATTTTGGACAATACTCCACAAAAATCTTTGTCTCGCATTATAGGAACAACTAACTATCTGCAAGATGTCATGTTGAACCTCTCCAACACATTATTCACATACTTGCTATGACTTAACCAAATATTTTTGTAAGCTCTATCTCTTTTGATCTCCATCCCCAGAATATACCTCATTGCACCTAGATCCTTCATCTCAAACTATGCTGACAATTGAGACTACAAATCTAAAATCAAACTTTTACCATTCCCAAAAAACAACATAACATATATGTACAATGCAATTATGAGAATGCAACCATTATCAAATTTGCAATAAACACAATGGTTAGATTTAGATTTTAAAAATCCCAATGACAACACATAGGTATCGATCTTCTGGTACCACATTCTAGGAGACTACTTAAGACCATACAAAGAATTTTTCAACTTGCAAACCAAATTTTATATACCTTTAACCACAAAATGCTCTGGCTATGACATATAAATCTCTTCCTCCAAGTCACCATAAAGGAACGTTGTCTTCACATCCATTTCTTCCACTTCTAGATCATATACTACTACAAGTGAACCAAATAGATGTCAGCTTCGCAATAGGAGAGAAAATCTCACCATAGTCAATTCCCTCCACCTGAGAATACCCCTTAGCGACAAACTATGCCTTATGCTTCTCAACACTACCATTTGGACCAAATTTTCTCTTGAACACCCATTTACATCCAATAGGTTTTCGTCCTTCATGAAAAGGTACCAGATCCCTTGTATCATTTTTCTTCAATGTAGCCATTTCTTCATCCATGGCTTTCATCCAAGAATCTACATCACTCATACCCATAGTCTCTCTAACATTCCTAGGCTCATCAGTGTTAGCAATCAAAGCAAAAATGCAACTGGAATCCAAAAAAGAATAGCCAAATCTTTCAGGTGAATATCCAAACCTATCAGGTTGTCGCCTATCTCTAGTAGACCTCATGGATCATTGAGTTTGAGGTTCTTCTTCTTCTTCAGAACTTTCAGAGCTTCTCAAACCCTCTTCATCACCAGGTTCAATAGAAGTACATAGTTCTTCTTTCATTGGAGTAAGTGGAACTTGAACTACCTCCTTTTGTTTCTCCTATTTCTCTGGCTACAACTCAATTATGGAAGGTTTCATCTCTCAAAAAATCACACTTCTAATATAGAGAACCTTTTGGGCCACTAGATCCCAAAGCTTGTACCCCTTCACATCAACACCATAACCGATGAAGATACATTTAACTACTTTGTTCTCCAACTTAGACCTCTTCTCAATCGGAACATGAGCATAAGCTTGACAACCAAATACTCTGAGATGTCTCATTGAAGAATTTTTACCAGACCATGCCTCCATGGGTGTCTTATCAACAAAAGTTGGTGTAGGATATATGTTGATTAAATAACATGCACTGGCTACAACTTCAGCCCAAAACTTCTACGCAAGGCCAACACCACTCAGCATACTCCTAGCCCTCTCCATCAACGTCTTGTTCATCTTCTCTGCAACTCCATTTTTTTGTGGGGTGTATGGAGCTGTCTTATGTCTCTCAATCATGTGCTTTTTACAGAACTTGTCGAACTCTGTTGAACAAAACTCACCACCATTTTCAGTCCTTAAACATTTAATCTTTTTACTAGTCTAATTTTCTACCAAGGCTTTAAACTCCTTAAATTGACTAAAGACTTCAGCTTTTCTTCTGAGAAAATAAAAAAATGTCCTACTATAATCATCTATGAAATCTAAACAAAATATATAGATTTTGAAAATGAAGGAACATTCATAGGACCAAACACATCTGCATGAACATAGTCCAAAACCCTAGAAGACTTGTGAGAATTAGAGTGAAAAGTAACATGGTGTTGTTTTCCATAAACACAATGTCGTAAAAGTTGAACTCGAGATTACAATCATCAAGGCCTTCAACAAGGCTCTTTTATTTCAAGGCTCTAAGACCCTTCTCACCAATGTGACCAAGTTGTTGATTCCATAACATTTTCTTCTCTACAGGAAGCTTCATTTCCAAGGAATGAGCACCCTTAGGTACCCAAAATGTATGGCCATTAGATGTAGCTGCTATAGATTTTTCTACTTGATCTGATGGTGAGGATAAAGAATCCAAAGATTTCTTCTTTGGTTTGTCAAAAGAACTATTGCATTGAATAGTCCATGCATCTAGTTTGAACAAGGTGCCAATCCGAACACCCTTAGCTAACACCATAGCTCCTCTCGTCATCTTGCATCCTACACTCGAGAAGACAACTTGCACTCCCACATCATTCAGTTTACTCACAGAAAGTAGGTTTTGTGCCAAACTCAAGATATTCAAGACACCATCAATCCCCTTCACTCTTCCATCATGGAATCTAATTTTTACTCTTCCATGACCAACGATCTTTAGGTGAGATTCATCACCCAAATACACCTTCCCACCACCATATTCTTCATACTTCGAAAACCAACCTCTATGAGAGGTCATGTGGAAAGAATCACCCGAGTCTATCAACCATGCATCTTCATGCATGTGTTGCCAAAGCTGTGACAAATGCATCTACATCATTTTGAGAGAATTTATCACAATCAAAATTTAAGAAACTCTTTGTCTTTCTTCTTTTTCTCTTCCTTGCACTCTTTTCTGAAATGGCCAAATTTTCCATAATTCCAACACTCAAAGTTTGCACCATTAAAATTCTTCATTCTGGTTCTACTAGATGTGCTTTCCATCTCTTGCTTGCATTAAGGTCACGAAATACCATTTTGCAAAACTCCCACTGAAACAAAGATTAGCTCAAAAAACCCTTCAAACCCAACAACAGAATGAAAGTTGGCCAAGCTATGATACCAACTGAAAGGAAGCCGGATAAGTGGAAGCAACTTCCTACACTAATCTAAGTAGGAGAGAGTTGCAAAAATTTCTTAAACACCTTTAACTATTACAGATTTAGATGCACAAACATATCATAAACAGATAAACAAAGAACTCATAACTCAAAGATTTACGTGGGGAAAACCATTTAGGGAGAAAAACCCCACACTCCAAAACACAACCCAATTATATTATTCAACAACAATTAAATAGTTACAATATAATTACAGAGCTATGCTCTTATAGGAGTCTTCACATTTCTTCACAATTTTGGAGTAATTTCGACAACATAACGGTACTTCAAGACAACAACAACATACAACTCCAAAATACAAGTGCTCAATATATAAGAGCTTACAATGCATAAATTAGATGTTTCTAAATCAATTGTCAAAGGTTGAACATGCAACATGGAAAGCGCCAAAAACACTGCAAATGCACAACAGTAAGTTTCCAATTGTCACCACATGCCAATATGCAAAAAAATGCACTTGGCAAAACAACTGCATCTCGAAAACTCACATTCCATGTAAACTCAACATGAAAATAGAAAAAAACATTTATGCATAACTCCACCTATAAAAAGAAACTTTCCAACTTGACTCATCTAAATAGAAACTGGAAGTTGTAACTCACAAAACAAAGTGAAAAAATTAGCAATATTCAATATTATGAAAAAAATCAAAAGTTGAGACACTTTTTTTTCCAACATGTCCAAGATAACTTTTGTGAGAATGCATTTCAAACTAGTTGAATTAATGTTTTTATGAGTTATCTCTTTATAGAACAAATTTCCTTGCTATTAAAATTCCAACAAAGATTTATAATGGCACATTTATTTAATCTTTATAGACATGCTTGTCCACCAACTATTACATATAATAAGTTTACAAATATAAATATAAATTTATATTGTGGTGACCAACCATTTGATAACACAATATCATACATTTATTGATGTTATCTCCTAATTTTTCCACACACTAAAGCTTTGTTGCCCCTCCAGCATAATAAAGACATGGGGAAAATTGACCACAGATCAATCACTATGTTGTAGAGTTCGGCAACATCTACCCAACCATCAGACTGCACATTTGACTGTAATTATTAATTAATTGAAAATAAGAAATACATTGTATTGTGATTTTTAACAAAATTAATAAATACGGTCAAATGTGTAGTCTGATGGCTGCATAGACACTGGCGTAGAATTGTTGGAAGTTTTACGATAGAATTATACGAATTTTATATATATCTACATAAATAAAAAAGTGGATGACAGTTTGCGAATGTGATTCCAGTTCCACCAAATTGTTGTTATCAATGGCCAAAAAAATATTTTGTTCTGATATTCTTGATATTTAGAGCCACTTATGAAACATAGTGTTAAATTTTTGTCCTCTAGTTCTAAGAATCCTACAACTTACTATGCATCCATAATTTTACAATTAATTACATTTTTTTTTGCTTCATTGCATTTAGGTACATCATACTGCTTGTATTTGAATATTAAATTTACAACAGAGTTGAGAATGGCGAATGAAGACAGTGGCCTGTGGTGGAGGAATTTAGTGTAGTTGTCCCTATCATTAGCCTGTCTTTCTATTGGTTTTGGACTTATGCATGTCATCTAATGCAGATATAATATAGTTTGTAATTTTCTATTTTCCCGCTGACCGCTTGTTGTCTCTGGTTTGCATTATTTATTTATTTAGTTTGATTTTAATATCGAGAATAAATGATATCAATTTGTAGTTCAATTGATTAATTATAATTGATGAAAGCGATGATATGTTCTTTGATTACATCATCTATTTAGAGATGTGATAGAAAAAGAGATCAGAATCATATTTTAGATGACTTTGACAGAATGGATATCTTTCAATCCTTGACATTCATCTAAGAAAAATATCAGTATAAACTCGTACTCTCATTCAAACAACAAAACGATATAAAATCTTCCACTGAGACAAGTTATTATATACGACAGGATTGAGTAGTGTATGTCAATTTAAACATGATTTAGTAGTAGTGGCATCATTCATATCAAACTTGCAGTTTGCTTCAAAAAGGTAGGGTTGTGTATTATGTAGTGAATAATGGCATCACTAATGAGTAAAATAAAGCCCACTAAGAAGAATTATTAATCTTTGAAAAGAGTGAAATATGCATTAAGAGTGATTCCAGTTTTGTTTTTTCAAGACCACCATACAACTGTCATTCCACCGACTCCCTTTAATATATGTAATTGATCATATAAATAAGTTTGTCTTAAATAGTTTAAATTTCTTGTTTATCGTTTAGACATAATTTGTCCTTTACTTGTTGGGAAAAGTATATATACTGAAGATTTAAATTATAGAAATATATATTTTAAAATAAAAGTAAGAATTAGTATGAATTGTATCTTGGAATTTAGAAGTTTTAAATTATTTCTTAATAAATTTGGGGTCTTTTATGGGTTTTTTTTTATATTATCTAAAATTTTGTGAAGGGGTGTTTTCTTTCTCATTTAGGTGAAGTCTTTCTCAAACATGTTTATTGGTTTTTTCATGTGTTTCTTCTTGCTTTCACATCCTAAATCAAATATTGTTGTCTCCAAAAAGAAAGTTTTTTGTCTCAAGTGGGATTTTTAGAATTACCATTATTGTGTTAGAACTTCTTGCCTAAAATAGTGGCTTGCCTAGACAATGTTAATTGTGTTGGGCTAAATAATTTTTCCTTAACCTTCCTATAAAAAGCCATCTATGTTGAGATTTATCTCTCTAAAAATCTCATTATATTTTGGTCTATCCTAGGAGGAGCAATCTCACTCCCATTTCTTCATCCTTCCAGTCATGAATTGTTCATTAAGAGGGGTGCTCCTTTTTAGAAGATTCCTACCAACTCTTCTACGACAAATTCTCCATCAAACATCACATTAGAGACACTACAACATGATAATAGTTATTTAGAGGATTTTAATCCTCCTAGTCTTGATGAGGATTTTAGTTCCTCCATTTCAAATAGTAACTATGATGAGGATTCACATCCTTCTACTCTTTCTCATCACTTAAAGGGTATTCATCTAGATTCTTCACACTCTCTCATGATAGGGTCTTGTTCAGATCATTAAATATTACATTCAGATGATGATTGAATTGGTGATCTTAAAGAAACTAGAATGACAAGGTCATAATCCCAATAGGATCCACATCTCTTCATTGTTACAACTTATAATCCACAACCCTTTCATGAAGCTTCTAGTATCCTTGAGTGGAATATTTTTATGTAGAAATGTTTTAGTTTCTTGGAGAGAAACCATACATGGAATCTATTCCCCTTTCCTAAGGGAAGGAAACTTATTCAATGAAAGTGGGTATATCAAAAAAACAAAATCTACAAATGGGTTAATTGAAAAGAGCATAAGACTCACTTGATTGCCAAAGGATTCTCCCAAGTTCCTAATATTGAATTTTGTACAGGTCACCAAAATAAATTACATTGAAATCCTTGTTATTTTTGTAGCCCACAAATGGGAAGTTCATCAAATGGATGTGAAGAGTGATTTTATTCATGGTGGCCTTTAAGAGAAGATATACATTGAGCAACCACAAGATTTTGTAAAGGGTACTTCACTTTTTTCATCTTTGATAGCCTCTCTATGGCCTCAAATAGGCACCTTGATCTTGGTATGCCAAGATTGATTGCTTCCTTTTGATAGTTGGGTTCATTTGATGTCATTTTGATATGAATGTATATATTGTAAAATACAACATGATAATCTCACATTTTTTCTTATCTATGTTGATGAATTGTTGATCACATGGAGTCACTCATCCATCATCTAGTGAAAGCTACCCTCCACGATCAATTTTGATGTCAAAATTGGACCTGCTACACTATTTTTTGGGGATTGAGATCACTTAGTATTATTTGGGTATCTTCATTACACAACCTAAGTAAGCACTTGATATGCTCTCCAAGTTTCACGTGGTCGATTGCAAGCTTATAGTAACTCCATTTCTACTAGGGGTCAAACTTGAGGCTAAACATTCTTCACCTTTTGTTGATGGCACTTTACACTAACTACTTGTTGCCCAAGGCTCATATACCTCAATCACATGAGGCCTGATATTTCATATGCTATAGGTTTGATTTCTTGATTCATGTAGGAGCCACATGAGGTACATTGGAAAGAAACTAAGTGAATTCTCCAATACATTCAGGTTACTCATAATTATGAGAGTCAATATATAGTAAACATGGATTTGAATTGGTGGGACACATATTTATATTGGGCTAGTGATTCTTAGGATCATAAGTTTACTTCAAGGTATTTCTTCTCATTTGGTTTTGGTCTAGTTTGTTGGTTGAGTAGGAATTATTATTTAGTTTCTCTTTCATCTAGTGAGGTTGAGTATCAAGGAGTAGTTAATGCTACTACTGAGGCCATTTGGCTTTAAAACATCCTCAATGAGTTTAGTACTGCATTTTAAAATCCCACTATCATCTTTTGTGATAACCAGACTGTAATTCAAATTTCAAGGAATCAAGTTCATCATCAACATATCAAACACATTGAGATACATATGAACTACATATGGGATCTTATTCATGATAACATCACAAATATTCAATACTATTTGAAAATATTTCATATTGTATACATCTTCACCAAACCCTTCACTAAAACCAAGTTCCTTCATTTGATAGCTTTGTTAGGGGTTTATTAGGTGTCCTCTTGGGGAGGGCTTCTTAGTATTTCCAATTTGAATTCTTGCTCTCTATTTTGGGGTGTGTACTTTCTTTATGTGGGAGGGGATTCTTCTTTTTGGGAGGAATTTCTTTGTACATGGGTACCTCATTGAAAGTGTCATATGTTGGGACTCATCTAATTACTTTCCTAAGCTATGATTAAGGTGCTAGTGTAGTTTTTATTTTCCTATTGGGTTATTTATTTTTCTCCAAGTCCTAGGTTTTTCCTACACTTTTATTAAGCTTTCTTAGGTTAATAAAGTGATTTTAATTAGGGGATGGATTGTTGAGTTATCATCATCTTACAAAAGAGTTATACCTACTATTTTCATACCATTTGGTGGTTACACCCTATTAGTTGGACTTGCAAAATTCACCCTCTTCCTAAGTCTATAAAAACTCACTACCTAGCTTTTATTTTCACTCTTCTATAAAAAAAAAATTCATCTTGAAATTTTCACATCTCTTACATTCTCTAGTCTATAATTATGTTTCTCATTTACAATTTTATAGCTTATTTGTCTCTTAAATATTTTTGGTTATGTATCTATTTCATATTTCTAGTCATCTCATTAGTGAATGATATGTTAGGTATTAGCCATCCATTTTTTAGTTATATTATTTTTTTGTGTCTTTTCCTCTCATGTGTGCATGAGTCTTGAGTTATGGATGCTTATCATGAGGAATTTTTTGAGTAGATAAATGATTATTATTCATCTCCTTATGTTTAGATCTTGATATTGTAGTTTCATTTTTTAGGACAATGTGTTTTGAGGAGAAAAGGAGATGTTTAGTTTCTTTGGGATTATTCCTTGGTTTTGGGAATGGTTATTTGATTTGATCTCCCTTCTATTTGAGATGACTGCATCCTAGTTAGTTTATTGATATATTGTATATTTGAACTTGGATTTGAAAGGATGAATATTATAAAGCATTTTATATTTGTTGTTTTGGGAAGGATATCTTACTTATCATAGCCTTATCAAATTAATGTTTGTAGTAGAAAAATCCTTTGATTTGTAGGTTTATATATCATTATATGTGTTATTTGGTACTAGATGATATTTACAATATTTTCCACGGTCTTCTTGTGAGTGATATAGTTGAAATTTTGGATTCTTTGATCATTTTAAAATTTTGTGTTACCCATGTAGTGAGATTTCCAAGATGTATATGTGTTATTTTTTGGTTGTACTCTTTTTATTATGGAATTGAAGGTATTTAGGACTTACTTGTGTAGGATAATGTATATACATAGACTTGTAATTGTGAATTGTGTTATATATGTTGATACCTAATTTTATGAGTATAAATTGATTTTCAGGTATGTTTAGTTGGATATATTAGCAATTAGTTGTTTCTATTTTGACAATATTGATTAGTTCTTGGAAACTACTTAGGGCTCTTTTTTTCCATTATATTTGGTGTTTAATTTTATATATCAAGTTGAGGTAGGATTTATACGTCTATGTGAAATTTATTATGTCATAATCTTTCCAGATAAGATCTTATTTTTTTGTGTATTGACATGAATGAGCATGAGAGGGTTATTCTTTGAGATGGTGGTCACCTTTGTTATTGTTGTGAGTATCTTGATGAAACACATTGATGTTTTGATGGCACATTTTGGATATAAATATTGTTCTCTTGATGATTGAGTTTAATTTTGAACCCTATAAGCAATGCATATAAAAAGTGGGAAAATATTGGGAAAGGTGTGTTGTACACCTTGCATAATAATAATAATAATAATAACAATAATAGTAATAATAATAATATAAAATAAATATTTAACTATGGTGCATCATAGAGATGTGGATACCACATGGGTTAAGAATTATTGAGGGACACTTGTATGCTATATGAGACATAGCACGATAAATATTTAATGTGGATTTCACATTGGAGAAATCTTTAATATTGAGAAAATTAGTACAAAATATTTAATTTGGGGTCATGGTTTGTTGAGCTCATAGTTTTGAGGTACATGATTTATGTAGTACCGCTTAGTGGTTTTGTACAATTTTTTTGTACAATGAAGCCTATGACTAGATATTGAGAATGGATTTTGAAAACTTTGGCTTGTTTTCTAAGGTTGAATTGAGCATCTATTGTAGGTTGCATATGTGGAAGCATGGATTAGGATGTGTGGTTGCATGCTTCTCAATTTCTTGTCACATGGAGGAATACAAATAGGGTGCTTGATACCTCAAAATATTGCATGGGGACTCTAAAAGTATATTGTAGTCTTGATCTTGAGATGATAAACTGAGTTGTGTGACCATTTTTGGGGGCTATTTTTTTTGTTGAGAGGATTTTCCTAAGGCCATTTGGTGTCATCTTGTGGTATATTTGTTATTATTTTGCATTATGGATTATGAATATTTTTTTGTATATTTTTCTCTCATCAAGGTTATGTGGAAATTCCATATTTTGCTACAAATTTCTATTCAAAATAAAATATAATTTTATTTTCAACTTTAAAATATTCTTTTTAGTAACTTTAAAATTAAATCTTTTGGTTCCATCCTTTTTTTCTCCATTTGGAAGGCCTAGGTCTTTATTAAAGAGATTACTAAAGGCTGTAAGGTTTTCTCTATTACTAAGGATAGTTTTTAAGAATTTAGATCCATTTGGTGCTCTTCAAATGAAAATATTATCTAGTAGCCTCAACTAAGGGTTGTTCTACTAATCGTTGGTTTATTAAAGGCTTGAAATATTTCGATAATATTCTTGAGAATGGCAAGCTAATGGATTGGAAGCTTATCTAGAATAATTTTTCTATCTCTTCTTAGAAAAGGACAAACTTAACTATGGTTAAAATATTTATTTCAGGGTTTTTTTAATGTTATATAATGAAATGATAGTTTGTAGGATAATGTGAGTTGGCTAGGTGGAAAAAATTGAAAGTTACTCCTAATTACTTATATATACCTTTTCTTTTACTAAAGAATGGTTTAATAGGATAAGTGTTATCTAGAGTATTAATGATCTTGGTAATGTTTGGACTAAGAGATTAAAGAGGATATGGTCTACTTATATAGAAGCTATAAAGTGTTCTTTTGGATGGATGTCATTATTCAATGTTATCTATTGATTGAGGTCATGTTGGGTCATATGTCTAAATCTTGTCTAATATGAGGTGGTACTAAATAAATAACTTGTATTTGTTTTTTGAATGTCCATTTTCTAAGTTGTTAGAAGCAAATATTTTTACCTACATGGATTTCTATTTCTTGGAAAGTTAGTATTGATTACCATGATATTTAATATTTCAAGATATTATGTTCTTCATCTCTTGGTAAATTTATAAATAGATTGCAATTTTTCATGTCTTCTGATGTTATATGGTTTATTTGGAATGCTAGGAATGAATGTTTTTTCAAGGAAGTAAACACATGCTTACTTTCTTTAAAAAAAATAATAATTGTATTGTTGGTTCCTAACACTATTGTTAACAAGATCAATGGAGAGTGGGAAAGAGCAAGGAGGGAATTTTTTGAAAATTTCTAAGGGAGGAGGCAATGGAGATGAGGATTCGAAGAATGATTTTGCAACATTTTGGTTTCATGTTGGTCATTCTAATGGGTTGTTTGGGACTTGTTCCATTTCTAAGGATGACACTGTTATTTTTCTTTTGGTGGAAACCTGGTTGCTTCACTTTATTTGTGGAGGATTCACATTTTTCTTTCTCTTAGTAGTTCATTTTCCTTGAGGGGATGGTTGGAGCTTCTACAGTAAGGCCTATGATGGTCTTGGTGCCTTGTATGCTCATTGTTATGTGGTGGCTTGACTTCCTTTGGGTGCCTTTTAGGGGCTATGATGTGGGAGGTTTGGTGTTCTCTTCTTTGCAAAATTCCTCTCTACTTTCTACATTTTATTTGACCTATGTTATGGCTTGGTTGAGTGCTAGGATTCATTTTTCTCTAGTCCCCTCTGTGTTTTTCTACTAGACTAGTGCCTTGGGGTAGTCTTGGTCGTCGTCATTACTTCTAGCCTTTCTCTTGGCATTGTTGGTTCAATTGCTAACTTGGAGGCAGAGGGACCTCTATTACCTCTTTGTCAGTTTTAGTTTTTGGATAGGGATGTCTCCACCCCTAACATGGCTTATTCTCTACAGTTTCTCCCCATCCTTTCCCTTTCTGGGTGATTTGGGAGGTTGTGATTTGATTTGATGTTGTGGCATGTGCATGGTGACTCTGTCCCTACCTTTGTCCATGTCTTGTTTTTCACTTGGTTTGTCCTTTTAATGGACATTGGAGTTTCCATTTTTTTGGTGTTTTTTATGCTCTGCACGTCTTTGTTCATGTTGTCTATTTTATCCCTTTGCTCTAGTATCTTGGAACTGCACTAGTCAGCTTCTGTGGTTTTCAAGGATACTGTTGTTGTTCTTAGATTGGTCTCAATGTTGGTTGTTGGTGTTGTTATTGAGTTGGCATCTTCTTGGGTTGTTGTTGATGTTGATACAGAGGTTGTTTTGGGTGGAACACTTGTTGCTATTTCTTTTCCATCTCTTGTTTCACTTGCTTCTCTACAAGTTCTCACCTTAATTCCTTTAGGGCTAGGACTCTATTGGAGAGGTCATTATTTTTCTGAAGATTCTAGAATCACTATTTGTGTGGTGGGTTTGAATCTATTATGCTAGTTTTTCTAGTCATGGTGGGTGCCTAGCTCTATTTGGAAGATGTTATTTTCTTGCTTTGAAGCCATTGTGAATGGTTTTCTCGAGGGTTATACTTTATGCAACTTTAATTACCATTGCTCTACTTTTCTAACTATGGAGGTTTGGGATTGTGAGATTCTTTGGGATATTTTGTCTAAGGAGGTGGTTGTATTGGCTTCAATGGGCATTATTATTGAAGTTATCTTGGAAAAGATGATTTTTTTGTACTTGATGGGGTTGAGTTCAAGTTTATCTTAAAGGCTATGTGTTTCTTATGTTGCCCATTGTGGCTAGAATTTTTCTCTCCATTAGAGTTTGTGCAGTCTTCCTGGCTCTATAGTTTGTCTCCTATGGAGGTGGAGACCCTTCCTATTGAGGTGGAGACCTATCCTATGAAGGTGGATAGTGGTTATGTGGGCTTGGTGGGTTGTTCATGCTTCTTCAACCAGTCTTCTCCCTTGGAGCTCCTATCGAGGTGGAGACCACTCCTATTGAGGTGGAGATTGGTAGGTGTGAGAGTCTTTGATGCAGGTCATAGTTCTCTTGGTTACTTCTCCTATAGAGGTGGAGGGGTAATTTGGAAGGTGGGGTTTTTTAGCTCCATCAACACGTACCTTATTTTTTACTCAGAAATAGGTTCCATAAGTGAAATGTTCACTATTGTTTGGCTACTACATACCTTGGGGTGGAAGCTATTAACGGTTGTTTTGTTTACAACTTGATGGATGGCTTGTCGATCTATTTTGTTGGCCATGAGGCCTGCTTTTAAGGTTGACTGGATTTTGGACCCATTTATACTTGATTGTAATGGTTAATTTTTGTTTAGCTTTTCCAGTGCCCTTGGGGTGGTTGTTGTGCTTGGTTGCTATTCTGAAGTGTAATAATGGAAAAAGTACTCCCTAACATGGCCTTGATTTAGTGTTGTAATATGCCTAACATATTCACATTAGGTCTTGGGCCCTTATGAACTAAATGATCTTATTGGTGCCTTATTTAGAGTGTTGTAAAGTGTTGTAACACTTTCACACTTTTCTAGGGTTTAATTAAATAATTGGGCTTCTTTATGAGTTAATTGGCCTTATTTTTCATCCACAAGCCCTATTTAATGCATCTTTTTTAGGATAATCCAGACATGAATCAACATCCAATCATAATTCAAGTGTTTTTATGTTGTGTGGCCCATATTTAGTGATTTGGGACTCATACGCCACCTTGGGTGTATGAATCCCACCTAGGTTTTAGGGCCCTGATCTAGATTTTGCATCATTTTAAGCACTTTTGAAAATGTGTCCCATAGTTAAGCCTAATGGGACTCATACACCACTTTTGGCATATGAGTCTCGTGTGGCCCAAAATTAAATTTAATTCAAATTCTTGGTGGAATTTTATTCTCCTAGATCTGATGTTGGCTTGTAGTTTTGTAACTTCAATAAATTTGGCATAAACAAATATAAATACAAGGTTATTTCACTCATTGTCATCCTAAGCTTTCAAGTATTTGTGCATTATAGAAAATTTGTGATCAAGGAAGCATTCAATAGTTTATAAGAGTTCACAAGAGCATTCAAGATTCTTCAAGAGCTGATTTTCAAGTGTTTTAGAGCATTATTCAAGAATCAAGCATCATGTTTTTTTTTAGCTAACATTTGTGATGTATAGTTTTATGATTCAAGCTAGCATTCAATTCAAGATCTACAACATTCAAGCAATATTCAAGATCTACATCCATTGGAGCCATTTCATACATGTTTGCAACACTTTATTGCTAGGGTTTGGTGAGTTGCAACATTACATTTTGTCCATTCATCATTCTCCTTTCCTATTTCATTTCATTTCAAGGTTTGAATACTAAAATGAGGTTTGACCAAGGAAAACCCATTTCTACTAACAAAAAAACATTTTTCCCTCTTTTTAGTGTGTGATTTGCTGATCTAGGTTGAAGACACATTGAAGAGAAAGTTTGGAAAAAGTTGTCAAGTGTTCAAAGTTGTCAAATTTGTTATCTTGCATTGGATATCATTGAAAGACATCTACAGGTTAAAAATCATAGATTCAGATTTAGAAATCAGGTGGAAAGGACAAAGCAGACATTGAAGAGCAGAATCAGACTTTGAATTTCTAGAAAACCCTAACTAGACTGATATGCCACTTCTAGAGTATGAGTGCTAGTATAGGAAAAAAAATAGATTTTAGGAGTTCCAGACATATCTGTACCAGATTTTTTTTCCTACCCAAAAACCCTAATCTAGGACTAAATCGCCCAGACTAGTGTATGAGTCCCAGCAGGAATTAATTTCAATGTTTTCAGCATCTCAAGCCTTCCTCTAGTCCTCTTCAGGTGTCCAGGTGCACACCTTTCATCTCTTAGCTTTCTATTATGATTTACATGCATTTTTAGGTCATTTAGTGAAATCTTGCATTGCATTAGGTGTAAGCATTAATAATTTCATTTCATTAGTCTTTCCAAGCCCTAGCTTGGTGGTGAACCCCTCTTTAGTTTATAATCAGACCCTAGGACAACCCTATTCCAAGATCTCTTTCTCCTTTGCATATCTTAGATTGAGATCTCTCTAGGGTTTTCCTTGAATGAATGAGGTAGAAAAGTGTTGTTATATGTCCTAAACCATAAAGCAACCATTTTATATCATTTCATGAAGCTTTGTGAATGGCCTTTTGGCCTATTGTGCTAGCATTGTTGCTTGTTCTTCCTTGTTGTTCTATTGGCAAAAGAGTTGTTTCTTGTTGGTGTTTCGTCCTTTAGTTGTTCTTTGTCTTGTTGTGCTTATTGCTAAATATTTCTTGTTGTAAAAGGGATCTGGGCCCTTTCAAAATACCTTCTTACTTAATCAAAAACACTATTGCTATGTAGGTGAAAAAAAAATCAAATGATATTAAATGAGTTATTATTGATGGAAGACCAATTTTATAATCCACATGTTGTTTAATGTGGAGTAGTACTTAATTAGTTAGTTTATGATAAATATGGTTGGTTGGTTCAAAAATATGTCAATGTGGTTAGTTATTTTGCACAATTTTCTAGTTCTAGGATAGTGCTCTTCATGAGGATTCCTTTATTCCTATTTCTAGTGGTAGTTTATATTACTCTATTTCTATTAGTGTTAGCTCCATTGTTGATGGTACTTTAATTAGTGAATTTGATCTTGATGGAGGTTATTATTGAATTCCTAGAGGCTTAAATAAAGTGAAAATTGTTGTTACTAATGATGGTGGGTAATGTGGTATGAAGAATAATATTAATCCTACTTTTGATATTGATTCTAATATTGATGTCTCCCCTCTACCAATAATTCCTATTAATATGTATCCTAAATTGTGAATTCAAGAATATGCAGATTATAGAGTTAAGTATATGGATAAAATTGTGGAGTCATTTCTTGATAGGATGGACATAAAATGTAGTGGTAATAGTGAATAAATACTTGGGTATTGGATTGTTGTAACTATTTTGACACTAGTATAAATATGCCATCTCAAACTGATATTTTTCCTTATTCATATTATAAAGGTTATTATCCATAAAAGATTGGTATTTTTGTGGTGTTGATTTGGATGAGAAAACCTTGTGATAGTCTTGTTTTGTTGTTTTGTATTAGCTATTAGTTTTTCTTTGTAAATATTTGTGAGTGTATAGGACTGAATTTGCACCCCATGTGTAAATTCCCCCTTTTTCCCTCTCCACTTTAGAAAACCAAGTTCAGAGGCTTAATTCCACCTAAGCCCGTTGCATGCATCCTACTTAGCGCCTGTTTTGAGCATTAGAAGAGGCATCTCTGTCGGGGACACCCACGTGGCATGCAGACATCCACATAGTGTGCTTACGTCCCTAGTAGATTCATGCGGCTTAACCTGCATAGGCATTACACTTCTCATTGGGAGTCAAGTTGTAATGCCCCCTTCGGCTGACTGACCCGAATATGGTCATTTCTTTCATTCCTATCTTCAAATTCATTCCTTCAACATGCATTCTAACTTATTCAGAGCTATTGAACACTTCAAGCTTCCATTCTCACACTCTCGTATTCACTTTTCAAGCTCTCAAGCAGCATACAAGCTCTCCATTGTAGCAAACACAACACTCCATCTTTAGTAGAAAAAGTTGGGAATGAAACACCATTGCAATAGAGGCTCAAGTACTCTCATTTCTCCCCCAAGCAGTCTTAAGTGCTCTTGTTGGAGGTGGTAAGCTTCCCTTTCTTTCCTTCTATCGCTTGGTTGAGTTAGCACTTTACTATTTTGTAGTGATTTTGTGCTCCTTACTACATTATTCTCTTTATCTTATTTTCTTTGGCTGTCCATGGAGGTGGAAACACCTAAATGAGGGTCTGACTAAGGTAGGACCCTATATAGCCACCCAACATTTTCCTCTCTTTTTGTGTGTAGGTGGACATACTTTCGAGGAGCTACCTGGTGAATGAGTTCCTTTGTGAGATTCTTCTCGCCACCCTTACTCTTGCATTTTTATTTTATCATATTAGAGAATATTTCATTTACTTAATCTCGTTATTTTGGACCTTTAGTAATAGTTAGCTAGGTCGTTAGCCTGTTTTAATAGGTTTAACCTTGTCTCTTCTATTGTCTGGTCATACGGATGCTAGTGCATGTTAGAGACACCAACACACCACGCTATCGTCCAAGGACCGTGCTTCTGTCCTCGGGCAAAGAGTTCCTTGAGGTGCAATATTGAACCTGAAAACCGGCTCACCTAGCCCCACTTCGAAACTCAGGATTGCAGAGTGGTGGTAGGACTCTATAGTCCTCATCATTCTCATCCTCATACCCTAAACATCCTATTTAGCTGAGGTAAGTTAGGGTAGCTGTCCGCATCTCATCCCTCCATGACCTAGGGCCTTGCACATGGATGTCCCTCTACCTTACATTTTGGTGAACCTGACATGAACCAACATTTTTCCATCCATCGTTGTTGAGGCTTCCCTTGAATACTTTGTGACTTTTGTGTTCCTGAGTGTTGTGAAGGTTTATGAGCATCACAACCCAATCCACAACTTCTGGGTATATTGTTAGGAGAAGTGTATGACACCTTCCGATGGAAAGGATGAAGGTTTCTATTGGGTTATCTACAGGCCTTTTCTCTAGTCCCGTTGTTGGTCTAGTAGCACAGGAGCAATTGTCAAGAAAAGAGATGGGATTCATTGATGAGAACGATCATGTTCGCACTCCTCCAACATCTCCTACACCATCATCGATGGATGAGCATGAGGTTGTTCAGGTCCCTACATAATATGTGTCTTCCCTTGCTAGAGGACTGGGAAACTTAGAAAACCACTTGGAAAGAAATCTGAAGATGGCTATAGATGCTCAGGTTTTTAGTGGGTTGAAATATATGATGGGTAAAGATCGAACAGGCATAGAGATTTTGACTAGCCTCCTCAGTCTCACCGAAGCATGCACTCCTTCAAGCAACCCTAGTTTTGCACAAGGAGTCACTTTCAAAGAACGTGAAGGACAGTTAGGAGTATCAATGCCTCCCACTTTCATTTATATGGCTGGCGCAGTCCCTTCTATCAATATCCCTTTTGTTTATGAACAACCCAAAACTATCAAAGTGAACAAGGTCCCCTTGGGCTTTAGCTTCACCCCTCCTGTCACCTCTAGTGGTGGAGGCTTTGGCGGGTTGAGTGGTGGGGGATTTGGTAGTGGTGGTGGATTCAACAGTGGAGGCAGTCCTAGAGGAGGTGGCTCCAATGGAGGTCATGGTGGTGGTTCTGGTAGAGGCCCTATTGGCAGCAGTGGCTTTGGTAGTGGCTCTGGAAAAAGTCACACTGGTGGCAGTTCTAGGGAAGGTTCCTCTGGCCCTCTATCTTCTAATGACCCTATTCTAAATACTCTTCTTCAGAACATGGGTAAGATGTAGATCCAGTTGGTGAGTCTTTCCCAAGCCTCTGCCCATCCTATCTTTCAGCCCTTTTTGTGACATAGCCCATTGTTGGTTGCAATCTTGAACACTCCTTTTCCCCAGGGAATGGAGATACCTAAATTTGAAAAGTATGGCAGTCAAGGAGATCCATAGACACGTGTTTTCCTTTAACGCCTTGTGCATGGAATTTTTCCATCATGATTCCTTGATGGCCAAACTATTTCCCTGATCTCTCAAGGACACAACGCTCGAGTGGTACTGTTCCTTTCCTAACAATTCCATTTTCTCGTTCGACCAACTTGTTAATCAATTTCTTAGACAATTTCAGGAAAACATCAGGCCGAAGATGACTTTTTTGGATCTCATTTGATGTAAATAAGGAGATAATGAAAATCACACTGATTTCATAGCATGCTACCAAGCACTCCTCTCACAAATCTCGTATCAGCTGCCTGATTCTAACATGCAGAAGGTATTCATAGGCAACTTACAAAGGCCTTTGCAAGAAAAGTTTACACTTATGAAATACCCTTCTTTCGTGCACTTGTGTGCAGCTTTACGAGAGTACCAACAGACGGTCATCCAGTTTGGGGGTTCCTCCTCTTGCTCCCATTCTAAGGGAAAATCCATCATATCAATATCTGGGAAAGGTAAGATGGTTACAAATGTAGTTGTCGTTGCTGATAACAACGGCCTCAAGAATAACCGAAAGTTCACAAAATTATTAGAATCTTATTCTTCTATTTTGTAGAAGTTGTTGAAGGATAAGATTATAACTTTTCCAAATCCTAAGCCCATTAAGGAACCTTACCCTAATTGGTATGATGGAAGCGCTTATTGTCAGTACCATCGAGTTAATGGACATGATACCAACGTTGCATGCACCTGCATCATGAGATACATGACCGCATCGAGGACGGTACCATTCATCTCGATGGGAATAAACAAAATGCTAACAAGTTAGTGGTGAAAGCTAATAGTGAATTGCAGATATATACAAACCTGTTTCCATCGCACTCTACTAACATGATTGTAGATCCCATTGATTTTGTTACTCAACTCGAGGCCTATGTCAACATGGTCACGATGGCTTCTATTACTCTACCTACACCCAGTTCACCAAACATTATGTTCACATCACAGGATCTTCCCTTGAACAATAAAGCCTTGCCTCTCTACATTCCCACTCATGTCAATGGTAACATTGTGACAGGAGTCTTGGTAGACCCCACAAGCTACGTGAATGTTGTCATAGAAGAAACATTAGTATTAAATTCATTACAAAAGGAAGAGTGTGAAGAAACAAAATATGACATATGTATGCACGATGGTATGAGTCTTAAACCATACCGCTCGATAACCTTGTCTGCCTGGTTGGACCTAGGGCTGTCAACACGGTTTTCAATGTTATCTCAGAGTCATACTTGTTTAGGGTGAAGCTAGGCATCCCTTGGCTAGCTTTCATGAATGGAATCACCTCGTTATTCACAAGTGCTTAAAATTTTCCCATGAAGGTGTCGTGCATGTAGTGTATGATACTGGATATTGACCCTTGGTGTCTCGTGGTGGATACTCGCTCGATCACTTTTGGCCCTCCCTAGTTGGTCTGCTTCCTCCAAGAATGGACCTAATTTACAAGAATTATGTAAAGTATCAAACAGGGGGCAAGGGACAGCTGAAACTGACCCTTCCTACAGTGTAGCAGTCAATTTCCTCCTCCTCCCTAAAGGAGAAGGAGAAGACCGCACCAACTGCTTCTCCTTTTCTGAAGAAAGAGAAGAATCCCATGCTAGCTCCCTCTCCTTCTCGTAAAGGAAAAGAGAAGGTGAATTTTCCCCGGACTTCCTCATCCTCTCCCCTTTCCTAGGAAGAGTACTGGATGAGTAGGCTCGGTGGCTATTCGCTAAGAATGATGATTCCTCCTTGGCGTAGGCCCAAGCTCAAGATCATGGATCTTCCTAATGAATACCCTGAACCGTGGTACTACTTATATGGTAGAAAGAAAGATTTCTGAAGGGAATTCAATCTACAGCTCCTCCTACCACTCCTGCTCCCAAGGTAGTGAGCAAGGAGAGGCATGTTGCCGAGGCTCTTGAGCTGACTCCTCCCGCTGTCCCGCAACCTATCCCTCCTAATCCCATTCAAGAATTCATTCCTCCACCAAAAATGGCCATAGTGAGCATTCCTATGGTTGAGCAGGAGCCTTTTTCTCCTTCACAGCCTCCGGCCTCTAGCTCTAAGAGCCGAAGAAACTGCCTTGCGTACGAGCACAAGCGCGGGAGAAAGGCCCTCTTAGCTGAGCAGGTCACCTCACAAAGGAAGGAGGAATAGACGACCACCCCTACTTTAGGGCCTCCTATTCTGCTGCCCTCTTCCCTCCCTTCTGCTTCTCTCCAGCCTGGTCTTGTGATGCTTCTGGCTTTCACTACGAATGCAAATACACCTAACCCCAAGGGGTACAAGTGTTCATCGCTCCTTCGATGGAGCTGCCTTTGCTGATGTCCATTCTAGATATCTAGCCCTTTCTGAAGCCTGTGGATATGGTTAATACCTCAGTCATATCCATTGTGGTCCTTTCCTCCTCTTTATCCGCATCTCAATCTTCATCTATGGGGATTTCATCTCCTCCGGCAAAGAAAGAGGTGGAGAGTGGTCCTTCTAGCAACGAAGGGCGTAAGAGGAACCCACCTTCTTCACAAGGTGGTCATGTGTCGACTTGTTATGTCCTAGTAATGAAACCAGTCCCAGCTTCCCCTGAGTTTGTCACCACTCCTGAGTCACCCAGCGAGCCTAGCGATGAATCTCAGGCTCAGCCTACCCTGTCCACTAAAGTTAGACATGGCGCTCCTATGGATGAAGTTTTGGCCTTGTCAGCAATCTTCATAAAATCGTTGACCTTGACTCCACAAGAGCTTAGTGGAGAGGACTTCAATGGGCCCTCTTCTTTAGCCCTTGTTGCGGGAGGATCAGACGCTCCTCCTCTTAACATCCCTCCACTGCAAGCTCATCCTCCTTCCCCCTATAATGATCTAGAGTGGGAAGCGGATGACCTCTTGGCTTATCAATGTTAGGAGGAGGCCTCTTCTTGATCTTGTGTGTGTGTGTTTTGTGATGTGTTCCCCCATGATCATGCTATGTGTGCCTGGATGACCCTCGTCACCCCTATTGGTGCTTGGATACAGGCATGGTTTTTTGTGTCATAAACCTTCTTCTATTTGTATCATCATTCTTCCATGTTTGTGCTTGATTTTTGATAAATTGGGGATGATGCAAAGTTGGGGGCGTTTAGGCCTCCCTTCCATGTTGACCCAATTTTTTATTTTTACTTTGTCTTCTCATGCATTCTTCACATGGTTTGATATAGTAGGGGGTTGATGACAGTTCATTTATATACTATTACAATACATATCTATATATATTTATGAGCAGTTCTAACCCCAAAATATTAGGCTACCCCTGTTCCCTTTGTTTGTGTTTTCTCTCTTTTTGCTTCCTCTTTATCTCTCTCTTCTTTTCTTGAGATTGTCCCTCCTATGTGTGACAACATTCTTTCTTCAACATTTCAATTTTCAGAAAATGCATTCGTTGCCAACGGATCTTTTCTCGAAAATCCTCGCGAACCTTTCTTCAAAATTGTATTCTCAACTCGAAACCCTAATGGAACATGTTTCCTTCATTATAGATTCATAAAGAAAGGAATTAAACCTTCCACTAAATTGGGAACAACTTTAATCTTCCCCTCACGTGGGGGCATATTCTTTCTTTCAAATTCCTTGATGAAGTGAACATCTTTCAAAAGGATTCCTTGATGAAGGATCGATTCGAGAGAAATAACATCTGCTTCTGAACTGTGTGTCCCTTGAGTGGACCCTCTCTTCATAGTGGGTTCCCAAGGGACCCCTTTGAAATTTTTCAAAACTATCGAGAGTCTGTGCAACTGTCTCCTCGCTTGCCTACATGGCCACTTTCTGACTCTGCGAAGTCCTCTTTCCTTTGAGCTTCCTCCATGCGAGAGATCTTGGGGGTGGTTCCCCTACAGGACTGAGAGCCTGTAGGTAACTTTCTCGGGTTTTCTCCATGCAAGATATCTTGTAGGTTACCTTCCCTTTGGGATTGAGAGCCTATGGGATGCTTCCTTGGGTGTTCTTCATGCTTGAGTTCATGGAGAATACCTTCCCTATGGGACTGAGAGCTGTAGGGTGCTTCCTTGGGTACTTTTCATGCTTGAGTTCATGGAGAATACCTTCCCTACAGGACTGAGAGCCTGTAGGGAACTTCATTTGGGTCTCCTACATGCTATAGTTTTGGGGGGACACCTTCCTTACAGGACCGAGAACCTGTAAGGTGCTTTCTCTCTTCAACTTCATAGTTCTGAGCAACTATGGAGTCCTTTGCTTTCCTTGTACCTTCAGGTATGCCAGACTGCGCTCTACTTCCTCGACAGTTCAAGTATACATTTCTAACCTTACACTCTCCTTGATCTACTTTACCAAGCACTCATCAATATTCATCCTCGCTGAAGTGGGGGAAAAATGTATAGGAGTGAATTTGCACCCCATGTGTAAATTCCCCCTTTTTCCCTCTCCACTTTAGAAAACCAAGTTCAGAGGCTTAATTCCACCTAAGCCCACTACTTGCATCCCACTTGGAACTTGTTTTGAGCGTCGGTAGAGGCATCTCTATCAAGGACGCCCACGCAGCATGCAAACATCTGTGTGGCATGCTTACGTCCCTGGTAGATTCTTATGGTTGAACCTGTAGAGGAATTACACTTCTCATTGGGAGTCAAGTTGTAATGCCCCCTTCGGTCGACCGACCCGAATATGGTTGTTTCTTTCATTCCTCTCTTCAAATTCATTCCTTCAACATGCATTCTAACTTCTTCTGAGCTATTGCACACTTCAAGCTTCCATTCTCACACTCTCACATTCACTTTTCAAGCTCTCAAGCAGCATACAAGCTCTCCATTGCAGTAAACACAACACTCCATCTTTGGTAGAAAAAGTTGGGAAAAAAACACCATTGCAGTAGAGGCTTGAGTACTCTCATTTTCTCCCCCAAGCAGCCTTAAGTGCTCTTGGTGGAGGTGGTAAGCTTCCCTTTCTTTCCTTCTATCACTTGGTTGAGTTAGCACTTTATTGTTTTGTAGTGCTTTTGTGCTCCTTACTACATTATTCTCTTTATCTTGTTTTCTTTGGTTGTCTGTGGAGGTGGAAACACTTAAACGAAGGTCTGACTAAGGTAGGCCCCTATATAGCCACTCAACATTTTCCTCTCTTTCTATGTGTAGGTGGACGTGCTTTTGAGGAGCTAGCTGGAAAACGAGTTCCTTTGTGAGATTCTTCTCACCACCCTTACTCTTTCATTTTTGCTTTATCATATTAGAGAATATTTCATTTACTTAATCTTGTTATTTTGGCCCTTTAGTAATAGTTAGCTGGGTCGTTAGCCTATTTTAATAGGTTTAACCTTGTCTCTTCTATTGTTTGGTTGTACATACGCTAGCCCACGTTAGAGATGCCAGCGTGTCGCGCTGTCATCCAAGGACCACACTTCCATCCTTGGGCAGAGAGCTCCCTGAGGTGCAGTGTTGAACCTGAAAACCAACTTGCCTAGTCCTCATCATTCTCATCCTCATACCCTAAACATCCCATTTAGCTAAGGTAAGTTAGGGCAGCTTTCTGCATCTCAGCCCTCCATGACCTGGGGCCTTACACGTGGAGGTCCCCCTACCATATAGTGAAGAATTATTCATACAAGCTATATTTACAAACTATTTCCAATATAAAAAAAAATCATACAAGATCCTCTCCAAGCATGCAGTTGTGTTTGTAATATCCCTTTTATTTATAATAACAAGATGGACCCCATGGTCAAGAAACTTGTTCAAATAAATTTATGTATTTATATTTTCATCTATAGGAGCCTTAGTTTGATCCATGGCCATCATGGGTTTAAGTGTAAGCTTCCACTAACTAGAAGATGGGATCTTGTTGGATGTTTTGGCATACAATGAATGTTGGATCAAAGTAAAAGAAGCAATGTTTAAGCACTGAAAACAAATTTCAAATCTAAATAGATGATAGGAAAAAATATAAATTATATGAAAAAATAAATAATGAGAAGAAGACTCAAACCTTAGGGTAAATCTCGAGATCTTTGAAGGTTAGGTTCATGAAAATGTAGAGAAGATAAGTGCACCCTACAAGCAATGTGATGCTAATTTAGACTTAATAAATGATAAATGAATAATGCAATAAGAAGACCTAAATAATCATATGAACTAAGATTGAAAAATGTAAATGTATATATAGAAGGCACTTAGCTCTTTGTTGGAGTTGGATGATTGAATCATGAATTGTTGTATTAGACATGGACTATAATTTTGGTAGTTGATCTACTTATTACATTCACTTCGTTGTTAAATGTGACCTTGCGCAATATTGTCTGGCTTTTATAAATATGTCTAACCTATTGTAGCTCTATCTCATGTTCTCACACACCTCTAAATTTGGTGCTCTTACATTGATATTTGATTTCACATCAATACAGTGTTAATGAACACATTGGACAATTTTTGTGTTGTGATTAAAGTGACAAACTTCTTTAAGATTTAATCAAACCCATTTTATTGTTTTTGCAAGAGAAAATCAGAAAAGACAAAAAAAATAATAATAAGATATCTAAAGTGTAGTATATATCAAGGAAAAGAAGACTGCTTTGAGAATGTTCTAATGATTTAAAAAATAATAATCAAATACCTTAGCACTTGTCGTTAAATATGACATCCCAAGTACTAAAGTTACATGTACAAACAATGATTCAATTTTGAGAACAATTCATCTTTGAATTAAAAGAAGATGAGTTCAAATATAGGAAATACAATCACAGATGCAGTCTTGTCTAAAGAACAGAATCATATATGTGATTTAGTTAGCATAAAAAATTGATTGAAATTAGATTGGATCTAAAGCTCTGAACAGAAATGACTAAAGGATAGATACTATATTAATGCAATTTTTTTTTTAAATATATAAATAACACATCTAAAAAGAGGATTAAAGCGAATAAAAAAATGAAAGAAGTGTGCACTTTTCTCCTCATGACGTGCAAGGAAGCAATGTCTTCATAATCTCTGTAAACAACAGATACTTTATCTTCTTAACTTCATAAGATATCATGGGCGAAAATAAACAATGCACATTCTTATAATGAAATACAGCTTTATTTATGTGGGGGCCAACTCAAGCTCTTCCTCTTAAAGACTGCAAAAGCGATTGAATGAAACATTTATATAGTTGCCTACTGGAGAAACAAGTTCAAGTGATGCAGACGAATTTAGTAACGCAAAACGCTTTTTCATGCTATCAACATTGAATACTGCCGCTCCTGCACACTTTGCAGGTTGGGAGAATAGAAAGCTGCTCAAACTCACATGTTTTCTGCCATCAAATTCAGAAAAATAAACACCTGAGACAAACGTAGGAGGGAGTACGTTCTATGTATGAGATTACTGAACGCTCTGTGTAAATCTTGAATAACATCTTTGACAAGGAAAGAACGATATCTGTATATTCACTTCATGTTCATTGCTCTTATTGAAAGACAGAAAACTGTAAGTGCAGGAATAAGAGCAGAAGTGCAGTTTACCTATGTGACAACAATTTATCTCTTTCACAGTATCTTTTACCTTTGGACATTCAATAATGGATGTTGGAATGAATGACTGTGACGCCTCTTACCATTAATGGAATGCTTTACTTTTAAGGTTGGGGGCCCAACTGGTCTGAATGTGAGATTTGTCTCAATCAATACTTGATGAAAAAATATTTTTGATAGAGACAGATTGAGAGGACAGTGGAGGTCGAGCATTTCAATACATTCATTTATAATCAACTAATTAATATATTAATATTAGCAGGAGGGTCATTTTATTGTATTACTAGTTTTTAGCATATAATCATAGTTTGTTGGACTAAATATGTTAACATGAATTTATTTTTAGATAGAGATAAAAGAATATTTTTAAATTGATGAAATATATTCTTTGAAAATTTGTAGGAAAGCGATTTTTTTTTTAGCGGAGAAAAAAAAAAGTCTATTAAGCAAATATATTTATCCACAACCCATTAACCATTATATTAATAAAAGTAAAGATATAAATTAAGTTTTAATGGTTATTTATACTTTCTTTTTTCTTTCAAATAAGTTTTTCCTTGCCCTCCCCCCACTCACTCTCTCTCTTTCAATGCGCACACACACTCATGGGTGGAAGTTTGAAAACGTGTTGCATTTCAAGCTGTTAGGAAATAATGCATCAATATCTAGTTCATTTAATCCATTTCCTCCATAATCCCCTGATAGAAAAGAATGTATACAAGCTTATAGAATAACCATAATGCATAAATCAAAATAGACAGGCCATAAGATAACACAAGATATACCCTGGAAAAACCTTCAAGAGAGAAAACCCAACCTTCACTTATAGAGTTACAATGAATACTTATGAAACATCAAGCCTCTCCAATGCATCCTCCATGTGTCCAAGCATGAATCCGCACATTGCATGTCATGCTTCACATGTGCACTCCTCAGAAAAACTCAATAATATGATAGCCCACTCACCTAGCCAACCTTAACCACTAAACATGTGTTTTCTTTTATAGAAACAAGCTCACACAAATACAACCAAGTGATAAGATAAAACCACGTGAACACAAAACCATTGATCCCTCATTTAATACTGGGTACTAAGTTTTCACATTATTAAATACTTTTGCCAAATTTTAAATCATTATCCTGTCTCCCACACATAAAATAAAAAATAAGTTTTATAATACAACTTACAAGTGGTCCCAAATAATTACCTAGTGTGGTTGAATACACCTCCTAGATGTACCACAAATAAATAATTATTTAATTACAATATTATATATAATAAATCAATTTATGTAATGGTGTACAACACCAAATCCTAAAAAATTTCCACTTACAAGTTGTATACATTACACAAGGGTCAATCAATAAAATACATCATTATAGCCATACATGAAACCACATGAATCTCCAACATGCTCTCATGATCCATCAAGATACCTACAATAAAACCAAAGTGACCACCATCTCAAGCAACAACTCCTCTCATTCTCCAACATGCCACCTATGGAAGAAAGCAAACATGCCAAGGTGAAGATGCACCAATCCAAGAACACAAGCATCAAATCCAAGTGATACAAAGGCTCCAAGTTGATGCCAAGGGTAAAAACCCTACATGATCAAAAATAGCATCCACAACACATGTTAATACATCCAACCATCCATACCTCCTAGGTATCAACAACATCAGTAATCTCATGCCAACATGTATATGCAACTCATAAACTACAATCAAGCTCCCTATATCAAACCTGTCAATGAAGAACATACATATCTAGGAACTCCCACTACATGGGTAATGTACAATATGAGAATGATCAAGGCATATCAAGTCTACCAATCAACACTATACCAAATTGTGGAAAATTATCAAAACATAAAGTACCCAAAAAAATCACAATGATCCACACATGTAACACAATAGTTGCATACTCTCTCACAAGATACTACCACAATCCTCCCAAATCATATAAAAATGAACCTCCAACAAGGAACCATAGAATAAAGACAGAAAACCTGCAAATCATAAAATGTCCATCTACCTATACCTCAAAGTGATACTTTGTGTCAAGTATCATCTCCTTACAAACCCAAAGGAAAAGCCTCAACAACACCCAAACATTCAATCTCATAGATCAAATGTAACATATGGATCATGCAATATCAACATGGATGTAAGCCTCTCTAACCAAGAAAATCAAACTCAATGTATCCATCCCCAAAACAAGGAAACCATCCCAATAACCATCTCCTAAAACTCCTCATCAATGGATGATAACATGAATAAACTCATATGCACAAGGACAACAATGCTAAACATCCCTAAAAATTAATCCTCCAGAACCAACTATCCATAGCTCAAGATTCATATTTATGAAAGATAAAGCAATAAAAACTCATACTAAACAATCCTCAAATGAGTCTCCTAAAATAAATCATCATGGCTCAAGACTCATTCCCATGAAAAATAAAGCATGAAGCATAACACATCTGAAACAAGAATGGGAAAATACCTCTCAAATGATAAACCGCCAAGTAGACCAAGAGTGGGAAATGAGAATGCTCCTCCAAGATGGACCAAGTCATCATGACTTACTCCAAGAAAAATCTCCTCTTCAGGTCCATCAAGAACTCACACCTATATCCATGTTAAGGCTCCTCGGTCTTGCTAAAAACTCCAAAGAGTAACCATATCAAGAAAATGTCTCTAATTTTCTAAGAGAAATCTAGTCTCACCCAATTCTCCAAGTATCCATGAGTACCTAAAACCAATCAATCCATACTAAGCTGGACAAATATAACAAAACACCCTCATGAAGCTCCCAAGAAAATGACCAATGTACTCAAATAACAAGAAAACCAACAAGACCAATGTCAAAGCTCCAATCATAGAATCAGGAACCTATCATGGAATCATGATCTAACTATCTCCTCATAGGATATCACATGCAATATAATGCATACATCATAGTATCAAGATACCTTGTATCATGTCAATACTCAAACTAGTATCTAGAGTAATCCAAGACACAATACCATACACACTCTAAACCAAGAATCAACATCTCCAATCACATGAAGATAACAATTCTCCTAATAGTGAACCTGTAAATGTGAAAGAACTCTTCTACAACAACAAGATCTAAGAGCTCTTCCAAGACATCCACAAACACTAAAGATCATCTATCACCAATGATGAATCAAAATCACTACCAAAAAATCTTATTGAACCATGATGTTGAGTTACACATGGTATCATGTGATAACCATCTTCTAAATTAAGATCACCCATGGTCCACACATAATCAATCACAATCTCAATAGCTCTAAAGAAGAAGTAGAACCAATAAGTCAAGAAGATACTACCACCATCAAAACATCAAGAATCAATCCTACACCATAAAATCATCACTATCAAAAGATCCTACCAAAATGTGTAATCAATAAAATATAACCAAGCTATCATGTCATCATTATAAAACTACATGCTACAATTCCCAAACATTGATAATTCAGGTACCCTAATCATCCATCCTCTCATCTCAAAGTAACATACTAATGTCCAAATGACCATAAACAAGGTCAACTAACAAAATTTGTATCAACATTGAATCAATCTTATGGATATAGATAGTCCACATCCAATTCATCCTACTATAAGAAAATGGGTAGCTAATCACAACCTACATAAGTCAAAGATCCCAAATGTTGAAGCATGCAAACTCATCATCACATTAGTAACTTGCAAACCAAGATATCAAAGAAGATAATATTGTAGACAAAAAGACTCAAACACCAAATCAACCACATATTTGATTCATCAAACATGTCCATAAATGATTAACCATAGTCTTTAGGAAGCAATCAAACATCTAGAAGATAATAAAAACCTCCTAACACCAAACCATATCACTACCAAGCAACCACATACATGATCATGTCATGTCAATTCTTAGATGTGTCTACATATCCTTAATACCATAATCATCACCAATTTTGTACCTACACTTAACTATCACCCACACAAAACTCCAAATCTCCACACATGTCAACCCATATCCTCAAACCAGAAGATAACTTGTGTACTTGTCACCATCAAAGTCCAACTCTAAAAAACTATAAACCTATACCAAGAAGCACCAAACTGATAATCAATTATGCCACCATAAATATCAAATAAAAACATGTAGTCCCTCAAGGTTTCACCTCTTGAATCATCTAGATGCTCACACAATCACACTCTAAATTTCAAGAACCTACAAGTGATCAAACAAGTGCAGAACTCTCTTTACACCATAAATTAAAAATCCACTTGATCCACTATGTAGTATACTGCACATGGTCTTTAATGCCTATTCAGAATCAAAAATTTGATTCTATATGCAAAATTTATGTCCAAAACTATGAAACTGAGAACATCTAACTTTCAAGCCCTAAAAATTAATAAAAGCTACAAAATTGTGGAACTAAACCTATACCACTATGTAGTGCTTGGAGGGAGCTTTTTGTCAACTATTAGAAGTCAAAAATCTGACATCCTAGGTGAAATTTATGCTCGTTTGAACAAAAGTTGCCCATTTTTCCCTGTCGGTGGTTGGTTGGCAACCCCACCAGTGGCAGTGGTACATTAATGGCGCTCAAGCGATATTCTGCTAGTGGCAGTAGAAAATTCCAAAATATATTAAATATGTTTTAAGAAAGCTAGTGGATTTTACTTTTGGGTTTAGCCTCGTGGACTCCCACTAGATTAGGGCTCAAGAGCTAAGGGGCCTAAGGCCCCACCGACCCAACATCGTCAGCTAGTGGTTGACCATAGGAAACAGTACCTTAATACCTATACCACTGACTACAAGTACCTCAAGGTATGCCCCTACATGGGTGTACCAAGGTGTACAAGGGGTCTACAAACCCTCCACCCCATTTGTTTTTTATTTTAAAAATCATTTTCAATTAAATTTTTTATTTGTGGGTTATTTAAAATTTATTTATTTAATCTTGTAATATTTTCATCTTTTATAGAGATGACCATATGACCAAATAGGATAGGGGTGAAAAAAATTGTGTTTTCTCATAGTGGTCAAAATAGGGAAAATTTTATAGGAATATTATTTTCTCAGTCATCCCAGATCCAACGGTGAAGTTTTTTTTTTATCAAGAGGCCATCTATGAAACTTCCTCTACAACCCTCATATGAAAGCACAATATAAGAAACCCTTTTCACCCAATTCTTTTAAAATCCAACAAATATACAAACCCCAAAAGTCTAAATCTATAAAATAACACACACACATGTGTTCCATACCTTGTAATGCCTCAAATCTTTCCTGCATAGTCATGGATTCAACTTTACACCTAATTTACTCAAACAACAGTTATAACAAAATTTGGGAGCTCACACCTCCCACAACCATGAAAGCTCTAATACCACTTGTTAGGAAATAATGCATTAATGAGTAGTTCATTTAATCCATTTTTTATGTAAGAATCCCAATGTTTTACATACTAATTTTACCTAAGTTTTAACCCCACATGTGAAGAGTTTAAGTTTTTCAACTATAGCAATAAAAAAAATCTTTTCTATTTCAATAACAAGATGCATATTCAAAATAATCCCATTTCAAAATTTCCATTGCATTTATAAAGAAATATTACATAATCCCAAGTAACGATTTCATATTATATAATCCCATGTAATGATAACATTTTTCCAAATACAATTTCCATAAGGATAGAGATACATGAATACATACATGAATTCTAAGAACTCAATGAAACAAAGTACAAATGGTCTAGATGTCCCTTCCTGGGCATACATCCTCAAATTTTGGCTGCCAATTGTATGAGAGAGAGTATCACTCAAGTACTTTTCTGCCAACCACAAACTTACTATGGTCCCTCACACATCTACCTAACTGGTAAGATGGCCCTCCCTTTGACAAAGAGAATGGTCTGGTAACCCTCATAATAATAGCATTTGTGAGCATGGTGTTGCGTGATACATAACTAGAGCTACCATATAGTGGATACATGCCTACATGCATGACATTCCCAGCCTAGTTAAATGTAAACCTGGCTCATAGTGAACCGACAAGTGTAATCAGTGGCTACTTACATTGCTTTATCCAAAGATTTGATAGTTACATATCAAACTCATTTCCTAAGAAATGGAGTCTCACTTCTATGAAATGGTAGTTGTATGTTCACCCACCCTTTAGCTCGATTTGGTAAATGACCACAAGTACTCTTTACAAACTATACATAACATAATTCCAACCCAAAAGGTGATGTACATCTAAGTGATCTATCTGACCAACTAGGGTACTCTCATCCATGGATTATCCTAACCCCAGGAACAACCAATTAACAATACATGTACATATATAGCATTGCAAACTGACATCTTCATTATAGTACTTCAATATAATAACATTTCCCATATTTCATAATCCATGTAAGCATACATATGGTCTATGACAACCTAGGTATTATACTAATACTTTGTAATTATCTTGTTTAGCAAACACAACCTCAAAATTCCAACATAATAATAAATATATATATGCATCAACCAATAAGGTTTCATCATTTGAAATAAGAATTCACCAAAGATCATGCAAGCTCACCAAAATAATAATTTATCAAAGTTCATGCAAGAAAGATCAACATAACATATAATCATATTTTCCCCAAACACATGCATTCATAAACAAATATGGCATTAGCATAAAAAGAATAGAGAAGTAAAACTAGCATGCCTAGAATTATAGCTCCCAACAAAGAAGTTTCCTTCTAAGCTTAATTTCCATAGTCATGCTAGCTGCTCCTTCTATAATCAACCTATCTCCAATCCTAGCCTTTCTCAAAACTCTCAACAAATTATAAACTCCCAAATTAATCTCTCTTTTCTCACTAATGCACTCAACAATGGTTTGCACAAAAAAACTACAACAATGAACTTCAAAGAAATGAATGAAAGGAAAGAATTCCAAAAGGTTAAGAGGCTGCCTCTACTTATACTAAAAGTTGAGAAACTTACTGCTATAATCAAGCTCTACTATCCGCCACCTTTTCTCTTCCAATTGCCACCATTTAACAACACAAATCAACTTCTCTTTTACATAAGTCAACTAAGACATATTAAGTGAAATGTGGTTGTTTAAACAGTTGAAATGCAAACACACAAATAGTCCCAACAACTTTAGTCTCTTTAAAAATGCTAAATCACCCTCATAAGCTACCAACTTTAGTTCTTTTACTTAGTCAAATAGAGCAATGGTTACCTACAGTTTAACAACACTAAATGTGGCTTTTAGTTGCTTGCCACAAGAAAAAAAAACTCTTCCAGAATTTTCCAACTCATGGCTTGACTAATTCATACATCTTTTTCATGTTATGTGTGGCTTTTGATAACATTGATTCCTATTCACATTTTACTTCATATCATGGTGTTGTATTATTAAGTGTTCACAATTTTTCCATGCATGCCCTTCTTTATGTGCTTTCTTTGCAACATGAATAATCCTTACACATACATTGGTTTATGTGCAACATATGGTATAAACATGGTTAAGTCATGGGCTTAATACAAACCTTACATTATTCAATAAGTTCACATTATATATGCATTGTAAGCACTTATAAATTTGTATATATATATATATATATATGATTCAATCTATATAATATATATGTTCATTAAAACCATTAATTGCCAATCATTTATAATAACCAATATATATATACACATTATTTGATACATGTACATATATATATATATATATATGCCATATTTAATATTTCACATTAAGCACAAATACATATATATTCATTGATATGCATATACACAAAGTGTATATAGACATATATATATATATATATTATATTGTAGAAAAATGTACACCTTTACATTTTCTCACTATGTTTGCATCCCCTTAATTAATTGGACTTAATTAAGCCTTTAATTGGTCCAATTATGCATTCACAAACCTAATTAATTTTGTTTTTTGAAAGGGAAACCCAAATTTAATCAATACCTACACTTAATTACACATCTAAACAATGTGTATCCTAGGTTTAGGGCCTAGGACCCATTCACTGAAGGGCGAATGGGTCCTCCTTAAGTCTTGGATCCCATTTTTGAATATGTTTTTGGTGGTATTTTAATGATCTAAATTCAAATTGCAAAGGTTGGCTTGTGGTGTTTAATTGTTGGGTAATTAAGGAAACACCTATAAATACTAGGTCTTTTTTATCAATTCAAATCTAAGTGGCATAATTCAAATTTCACACTTGAGCAAAGATTATTGTCAAGAGCATTGGAGAGAATATTTATTAGAAATTTATTGTAGTATTCAAGATCCTATCATGATGTTAATATTTATATGTGTTCATGCATGTTTTTGAGCTAACATTGTGTTGTAGGCTTCAAGATTGAAGCAAGCATTCAAGCATCAAGATCTATCAATAAATCAAGCCATTTCATGCAAGATCCAATCCTTAGACAGATGTGTTAGACTTCAGTCCTCTAAGGGCAACCATTAAAGGGTTTGGTGATGTGTAAAAAGCTTTGTTCATTCATCAATTCCTTCATTTTATCATTATTTCATTATCAAGGTCTAATTACCAAACTAGGGTTTGACCAAGGCAAACCCTTATCCACCAAAAAAAATCATTCTCAAGCCATCTCTCCAATTGTAGACTGTGCGGATGTGTGTAGGTGAAGAAGGATTGAAAATTGAAAATTGAGTCAAAAGTGCAATTTTACAAAGTTGTCGACATTGTCATCAAGCCATAGAAACTCATATCCCGAATTCATTTCTGACTTTTCGATAGTGAAACCTAGGGAAAACAACATCTCAAATCCATCTCCAAAGGACCCCCAAAGCTGAGGAAAATCCCTATACAAAGGCCAATTCGCCCTTGGGTGAATGAGTCCTTGTAGAATACTCAAAACCCACTTTTTTGGGTAAGTTTGTCATGTTTTGCACTTCCCAAATCTACCTCCAAATTGGTGTTTTTCTTTGTTCTATCATTTAGCTTTGAATTCCAAGTTTTACTTCATATAATTGAGTTCATTAAGTATTGTATTTTCATCTCCCAAAAGTGCATTTCAGTCATTTTTGTCATAAGAAAACAACAGATCTTCTAATAGGGTTGACTCACCAAAGGGTTGAAAGTCAATCCTAACTTGGTGGGTCTCTTTTCCTAATGAAATTAGGAAAGTGTAAGTGTATAGATCACACACCTTTTTTCACATCAATCACCTCACAATTACCTTTTTCTATGTTTCATTTTGGCAAATTTGACATTCTTACACTATATTTTTTTAAAAATTTGTAGTCCTCCAAACCCAAGATCTAGATTTGGCATTGCATTAGTTTGTTTTGCATCTTGCATCATTTAAAATTGCATGCTTCATCATTTAAAAGTGTATTTTGCATCATTTAAATTCATAAAAATCCAAAAATATTGCATACATCTTGCATTGTAGTTACATCAAGAGTGTCTTTCAGTCATTTAGATTCAAATTTTAATTCAAAATTGCATTTCAAAAGTTGTCATTTTGTTCACTATTTGTCACTAGTCAAACTTGCATTAAGACGCCTAAAACTAGAAAATTATATCATAGAAATCATTATCTATAACTTGAAACAGAGAACACCAACAGTAACTCAGACTTAACATCTTTCATTTTTCAGAACCTTGAACAAGGACATATTCACCCTTGGGAAAACCTATCCTTATACAGATGTTCTGTCATACTTTTGGGAGCCTTTACCTTTATAATTTATTGCATAATATATTTAAAATATATTAAATTATTAAAAAAAAAAGATATATTAAATTATAAAGAATTAAAATATAATATTATTAATTATTTTCTATATATAGAATCACTTTATTTACAATATTATAAATTAAAAAAAATAAAAAATATTTATTTTTTATATATAAAAAAATAGCAAACAAAACCTAAAAAATTTATCATTTATAAAAATTTACCTATAACGTCTAAAATTTTAATCAAATGATATTTATGATAAATAATTTTGAAATATTTTTAAACTATAAATATTACATCTATACTTTAGAAAATATAAATATTGTTTGAATAAAAATAACAATGATTTTTTAATTTGCTGTCAAAAAAATATTAATAACTAACTAAATAAAACTAATTGCACTCCCTCCCCCTTTAAATATCAAACTATTGCATGAGATTCAAATTTTTGATGAATAGGCACTAATCTATATTAAATATAAAGATTAAAATACATATTCACAAAAAAGAGGTGGGTGGTAAAAAGGCACACCAAAGTCACATGGGCAGCGCCCAGAAAACTAAAAACCAAAGTCATTTGGGCCTAGCCCAGAAATCCATAAACATTACAAACATAAAAAAAAATGGCCATCAAGCGGCCATTTTTCATTCACTGAAAAATGGGGGCATTAAGAACTTTCTAGAATCACCATTAATTGCAATAAACCAACCTCCCTAAGCTTTTCCCATTTCTTCAATGGAGAAAGAGGAAAAAATTATAGGTAACCTAGAAGCAAACTTGAGAATGTATGATTTTGAGATTGTATAAGAAAAAAGATAAAATCTAAAAGCATATAATAGATATTAGTATATATTTTCATACTAAAATCTAATAATTTATCATTTAAGAAGGAATTTTTAATAAAATTTTAATATTTTTATTTTTTTATAATATTCTTTTATTTAATTTAATTGATTAAAGGATAGTACAATATTCACATTAAAAAGAGAGGTGGCAGAGAGGCACATCCACAAAGTCTAATTGAACTATGTCCAAAACAAAGAAGAAGGAACATTAAAAGGGTGAAGTTCAATCAAGTCTAAATAGCTAAAGCAAAACCAGATGGAGGAGGATCTTTATCATCTGAATTACCCCAAACATTTAGCTAAAGCAAAATCAGATGGAAGGGGATTTTATCATCTGAATTACCCCAAACATTTCAAAGGACAACTTTATGGTCAGTTCCTAATTAGTGGGTATGCTTTTTTCTTCAAAAAGACAAAATAAGACAAATAAAAACAAGATCAATATAAATTTGATAAGGAACCTCTTTAATAAAACTCCAATAGCTTCTTTTTTAAATAAAAGATTTAAAAACAGAATCAATGTAAGTACTAGCACTTGCATCTAAAGAAGGTTCAAGGATTACAATGATATAAAACTATATGTATGTTAATATGTTAGAGAGTACTTGTTTGTGCACACAAATTCTAATTACATCTAGCTGGATTAAACAATTAATATTAAATATTAAATAATGGAATGAAATAAACTTAGACAAATCTAGATTTTTTCCTTAAAGATATTAAGTATTATGTGATTATGAAATATTTGCATACAGATTTAAAACATAAAGCAATGCAAATGAAAAAAGAAAGTTGACATCAAATTGACAAAAAACAATGCAAATGGAAATAGAATGTTCACATTCAGTTGTCAAATCAATATTTATCTGACTTTTATGAGATAAGTGAATTTTGGAGGCTTTTATCTGATATTTTGGAGGCTTCAACCTTTAAACGGCAGCTGGTTTACCATTAAACAACAACTGAAACTTGTTTTCCAAAAACTAAACAATGATTTGCAAGTGAAACTTATTTCAGACTCAAATCTCACACTATACATAACCTGTTAATAAAACTACCAAGAAAAAAAAGACCAAGTATACACTTTTCTCAAAAGTAGGCATCCCTTCTTAATATCTCTAAACAACACACTTTATCTTATTAATTCTCTAATATATAGGTGAAATAAACACTGCATATACTTCTAATGAAATACATTTTTTTCTGTGGGCTAGACTACAAAAGTAATTAAGGCAACATCTATATAGATGTCCACATTTCTGCTCCTGCACATTTTGCAGGCCAGGAGAATACAAAGCTGCTCAAACCCACATGTTTTCTGCTCTCAAATTCAGAAAAATAAACACAACACAGACAAACGTACAAGGCAGCCCGTTCTGTGTGTATGAGATTACAAGGCGCATAATATCTTTGAGAAGGAGACATCAATATCTATACATTCAGTTAATGTTCATTGCTCTTATCTAAAAAGACACAGAAATCTGCAAGTGCAGGAATAAGAGCAGAAGAGTTTTTTATGTGATGACAGTGAGCAGGAAGACGACAAGAGATTTTCCCACCTCCCTTTGTTTGACTCCATGGAAGTATGTATATATCACCTTCCTTTGTTTGACTCCATGGAAGTATGTATATATCACCTTCTTTTGTTTCACTCCATGGAAGTTATATATCACCTTCCTTTGTTTGATTCCTTGTACATTTCCAAATTGTGTGTTTGTGGTACAAACTCTTATGGTCACTCTTTGTGTTCCAAATTGTAAATCTTTGTGATTTCATCTCTTATACCATATGTTCCCTTTGGACATTGAATGGGGTTATTGGAATGAATGGCTGGGGAAGCATCCTACCATTGAGAAAAAAGCTTTATTTTTAACTTTGGAATGAATGATTGTCAAAAGATGCTTTGTTTAAACTTTGGGGACCCAACTATTTGAATGTGTGATGTCTCATTCAATAGTTAAAATGAAAAAATATCACTTTCCATTTTAGGGAGGTTGTGTAACAACCAATCAACTATTAGATTCTTAGAAGGGTCATTTTATTGTGGTATTATTTTCAATAATATAAAATTATAATATATTGAATTATATATGGTATTTTATGTTAAGAAATTAAAGTCTATATATAATAAATTAGTCATTTAGTTAGTTGGGTGGGAAGTTATTTTCTTGAAGGAATTTGGATGGTTATTAATGAAAATGCAATGCTTTATAAATGTTTGCAATCAACATTGTAAATTAACTAGAACAAATAGTGTATTATTATGCTTTTATTATTCTATGCAAATGGTTTGATCTAGTTATCTGTGTGAGTTCTACCATTTTTAACATTATAGATTAAGTTTTATAATTAATATAGGATTAGCTTTTTGGATATATTGGATATGAGAATTTTTATTGAGGAATTGATTCTAAAACATATATTAGGGGAAAGATATTTTTTAAAAGCTTCCAAAAAAGAGAATTTTTTCGATCAAAGTGAAGAAGATTAAGGAGGATGAGTAAGTAAATGTATTCATCCACAACCAATCAACCATTACATTAATATAAATATAATTGTAAATTAAATTTGATGATTGTTTATACAAAAAAATTTCCTTCTAACCTTATAATACTTATGAGTTTTTTCTTGGCTTATGAGTTGCACTTCAAGTCAATCGTAAAAAAAATCAAATTATTGAGTTAAAACCCTCTAACCAAAGGAGCTTCTATTGAATCCCCTTCAATAAAACACAACCGTTTAGTTGAGCTCATCTTATATATAAGCTTAAAATGCATTTTGAAGTTATCTAAGCATGCACAATATGTCTAGTTTCCTTATTTGGTTGACCACCTTTTGACCAAACATCTTTTTATTGAACACCCTTCAATTGAACATGTCCAAAGACAACCCACGAGTAGATGTTTTGGCATCAATTTAATATATTTAATGTCACCAAGGTCGTCATGGATCTGCCCCTCTTATTGACCCTTAGAAATATTTATATTTGAAATAACTAAAAAAGAATTGGTTCTCTTATCTTGTTCTTTCATCCAATATACCTTGGCTCTTAATTGAATTCCTCTACCATGATAAAACTCAAACTTTCTGATGTAGGAGGGAAACACACACTCAAAAAAAATCAGAAACACCTTCTCAAATAATGGATATTCTTCCTTCAACCAAACTTAAAATTATTCAAATCAGATTTCAAAGGAAATGTGTTCAAAACCCCAAAAAATCATTGTTTGCATAACACTGTGTTATTACAACAAGTAGGAGCTTAAATCAAATGATCCAAACACAACCCAACTAGTGTACTATGATCAAGAAACCATAAATAAACTCAAATAAGACATGCGATTACATGCATAGGAAAAAACTCCATATTTGTGTCTCAAAATGGGAAAAAATGCACTATTTTCTCATAAAATTTGTAATAAATGTGTTTATTACAAGTCCATAAGCCTGTTGGCTTTACAATAAACCTTTGTAAATTTGATACAAAACCATTAGACCTGCAACATGTGTTTCAACAACAACCTTCCTTCAATAATCTAAAATTTCACCTCATTTGGAGCCCCCAACCTTCACTTGCACTGTGAGATTGACTCTTCAATCTTCCTTCTCCCACAACCAACTTTGCTAATCTTCAATCATGGATATAATAATATATTTTCTGGTGCAACACCTCCCAAAACCTGCACAAACATGACTTTGATCTGCCCAATAAGAAATTGCTACACCCTATGAGAGACTTCTCCAAAAATCTGGAAGAGCAACTTGTGAATTTGACTAGCTAAGACTTAAATATTGCATTCAACTTTAGTTCTCTTGTAACTCCTCATTCTTCACGACCCATCCTAGTAAAAATCATCATAAAAAACATAAAATGAACATATTAAAAATGTTAAAAGGCATCTTCGAACCCACTTTCATGAAATTGCCAAAATTGGTTGACAACTCAGACTCCCACTCCACTCAATAGGACCCAAAATAGCAAAAAGTAGATAACTCAATCATCGACACCAATTTTTTTTATTTTTAGCATTTAGGAAATGATTTATGTGTTATGGAAAGTTGTAACTCCCAAATCTCACGCCAAATAAGGTATTTTTTAAATTTCAAGTCTCAAAATTGCCTCCTTATTTACCTTGAACACCAAAAACAGCAACATTAATAAAGAAAAATTTATTTAATATATTAATTGGCCCAATATTGCAAGTTATTTCTCCAAATAAATAATTACCAAACCTAAGAAAATTAAAAAATTAAAATTCATTCTTTTGGTTGATGCAAGATTGCTCTCACAACCCAGGATGCTCCTGCATCAGACACCCAGGGTAGGAAAATTTTGTGAATCTGAATTCACAAAATAGAGTTGAGTGGTAGTACCACCCTTTTAGATTGCAAGAAATCTACAAAAACTCCATTGCTAAAATAAATACCTCTGATTTGTTCTTCTTCCTTCTCTTTCAACACCTAGCTTGAATAAGCATCATCCTCCTTCGACAACTCTTCTCTGCACTCAACCTCCTGAATGTGGAATCAATTCCACCATAGACAAACCAACTCCTCCAAATGTAAATCTCATTCTCCTCTAATATTGTGGGATTCAACCCACCATAGTTCATCCACCTCCGCCAAAATGTACCTACACTTAACTCTACATACCGTACATCACTAACAAAATCCTTTTGAACTAACTCATTCACAATATGAAAAATCATCATCATTCTCAAATTTAATCAATATTCTCCTCTACTAAAACCTCAATATCCTCAAATCCATCTTTATAATAAAATTCAAAAAAATTGAAATTTACCTTAGTTCCTTTCACTGCTGCAATTTCCTCTTTCTTGCCCTCAACCTCTACAACTTCACCTTTTCTCTTTTCCTTTATGATATCCTTAAAGTATACTTCTGCCATATTTTCTCCTTCTTGTTCTCCTACATACATAAGTATGACAAACTTTATTCCTTTCTTCTTGGGAAGTTCTTCAAAAAAATTCCACACACTCTCAAACTTCAACCTCTCAGGTATAGAATACCTCACATTCGATGATCAGTCTACACACCACACACATTCCACCCCTAGGTCTAGGTGCAAACTACCTCCAATCAGCGCTTTTTCCCACACACTCAAGAACACTGGCTCTGATACCACTGGTGTAAGAGGGAAACACACACTCAAAAGAATTCAGAAACACCTTCTCAAATAATGGATATTCTCCCTTCAACCAAACTGAAAATGAAAATCATATTTCAAAGGAAATGTGTTCAAAACCCCAAAAAATTATTGTTTGCATAACACTATGTTATTACAACAAGTAGGAACTTAAAAATAAAATGATCCAAACACAACACAACTGGTGTAATATGATCAGGAAACCATAAATAAACTCAAATAAGACATGTAATTACATGCATTGGAAAAAATGCACTATTTTCTCATAAAATCTGTAATAATTGTGTTTATTACAAGTGCATAAGCCTGTTGGATTTACATTAAACCTTTGTAAAACTAATACAACACCATTAGACATGCAACATGTGCTTTAACAACAACCTCCCTTCAACAATCTAAAATTTTATCTCATTTGGAGCCCCCAACCTTCACTTGCACTGTGAGATTGACTCTTCAATATGCCTTCTTCCACAACCAACTTTGCTAATCTTCAATCATGGATATAATAATCCATTTTCTACTATAAAACTTCCCAAAACTTGCACAAACATGACTCCAATCTTCCCAAGAAGAAATTGCTACACCTCAGGAGAGACTTCTCCAAAAATCTAGAAAAGCAACCTATGAAATTGACTAGCTAAGACTTAAATATTGCATTCAATTTTAGTTCTCCTATAACTCCTCATTCTTCATGACCCAGCCTAGTAAAAATCCTCATAAAATACATTAAATGAACTTATTAAAAATGTTAAAAGGCATCTTTGAACCCACTTTCATGAAAGGGTAAACCCACAAAACTAGTTTACAATTCCAGTGAAGAAGGAAAATTGCAAAAATGCTCCTATGAAAAATATTTTTTTTCTTTTTAGAGGTTTGCATGAACTAGGGTGTTCGAATGGACCCAAAAGGGGTTCAAATAGACCTTGGTTCGAGTAAACCATATTAAATGATGGGACTCCCTTTTTTTGCATTTTTTTATGACGAAGAGAATGGAAAATTGAAGACAAGAGGGCGTTCACTCAAACCTGGGTTCATTCAAACCCTGGTTCTAGCAAACCTCCAAGGGGGGTTCGCTCGAACCTGGGTTCATTCGAACCCCCCTTTTTCCCCCTTCTCCCCCTCTGGCACCAAATTTCTACAAAATTTTTCCCTTCGGAGCTCAAGTTGAGGATGAAAATGGAGGAGACTTCACAGACCCAACTGGATGATGGTAGTCCTCGGAATGAGCTATCCATCAAATATAATTTTAATACATTGGTTTTATTATGTATTTGTTTTTTTAGTTTGATTAAACATAGGTTTTTCACCAAAAAAATCAAGCTTTATGTTCTACACATGCAAAAAATAGTAGATTATCAAAATAAAATTCTGAAAAATATGTTCAGCTAGTTATTGATGTCCTTAATCTAGTGAAAAAATAATAATTTTGATACATACAAAAAAAATTATGTTGTATACGTCAACCTATGTCTGAATTGTAATTGGTTTGACTTTGAAACTTGATTAAGGAAAAAATATGCAATAAAACACTATGAAACCAAAGGAACTAGTTAGATATCATAGTTGCAAATCTAAATTCAAAAAAAAAAGAATTTTATCCTTCATAGAAAAAAATTTATGTTGTATACGATGAGCATCACTCATTAAAAATGGTGTTTACTGATAAAAACTAGTTTTCGAAGGAGATGGAAAAAGAAGTGCAATCCAATTCCAAAAATTTTGAAAAAAATATATTTAGAATCTACAGACAAAATGTCACATATCACTAGTTTGCATCATCTTCATATTCCTCACGGTTTAGCCGCTATAGGTTTCTGAAAGTGAAGATTTGTTAGAAAAAATCAGTCCAATGTCTAGTTTGGCCAAAAATTATAAACCAGTATTGTGGGATCACCCAAAATTGCCAAAATTGGTTGACAACTTGGACTCCCACTCCACTCAACAGGACCCAGAATAGCAGATAACTCAATCATGGGCACTCATTTTTTTATTTTTAACATTTAGGAAATGATTTATGTGTTATGGCAAGTTGTAACTCCCAAATCTCACACCCAATAAGGTATTTTTTAAATTTCAAGTTTGAAAACTGCCTCCTTAATTATCCCCAACACCAAAAATTGCAGCATTAATAAAGACCAATTTATTTAATTTATATTAATTGGAAAAATATTGCAAGTTATTTCTCCAAATAAATAATTACCAAACCTTAAGAAAATTAAAAATTAAAATTCATTCTTTTAGTTGATGAAAGATTGCTCTCACAACCCAGGATGCTCCTACATCACTTTCTAAGTTTTGTGCTCATAAAACAATTTCTTATTGAAACGAACTATTAATAGATATTGAAGCTAGAAAAAACCCTACTTTTTTCTAATTGATTTCTTAACATTTTTTCCATTATAGATCTCTTTTTAGCCATCTCCTTACCACGAGACCTTAAAAAAAATACAAAAACAATTGTATCATCCCACCATTATATTCAATATAAAACATGATTTGGTAGCAGTGGCATTATTTCTAGCCAACTTGTAGTCTGCTTAAAAAAGGAAGGGTTGTTTTATGCAGTAATGGAATCACTAATGAGTAAAATAAATTCCACCAAAGAGAATTGGAAATCCTTGAAAAGAGGGAAACACGCATTAAGATAATTGTTTATCACTGCTCGATGTTTATGTTGTTTTGTTTTTCCAAGACCACCACATAGTTGTCATCCCGAAAGCTATTTATAATATATGTGATTGATCATATAAATCATTTGTATATCTTAAACAATTTACATGTCTTAATTATAGTCTAGACGAAATTTGTCCTTTTATTTGTGGGGATATATATATATATATATATATTAGAATTGCATATTAAAAATTATTATTATTATCAATTGTATGTTGGAATTCAGAAGTCTTAATTCATTTTTTAAATAATTATAATGTAATAAAAAATACAATTATTTATATATTTATTGTTATTTTAGATATTACTTTATCTTATTTAATAAAAATAATAATTAATTTAAAAAATATATAAATTAATTAGAATTCTTAATATTTGAAAATGTTATGATAATGTTACAATTAAAATTAAATAACTTACAATATTTAATCTTTTTTTTAATAATTTTCAACTTACATTTAATCTTAAAAAAGATAGTTTTAGGATAATTGTAAGTGTATTT